>OZ014442.1:11794276-12304534 GCA_963966035.1 Acleris laterana | reverse complement strand
ACACAACAGTAAAAGTGCTGTTTTGTGTTAAGACGTTATCCTGACAATAACAATGCCCTTATTGTCCTTTCAGCAGGATTTTTTTTAAATTGTAATATAAGCATTACCAAGGATATTATTTATCAACTTTTTGATGTGCAAGAGCTTAGGGTAGGTTAGGGTTAACCGCTCGCAAGCCAATTCGAAGAACATCTCCAATTCGCAATCTGGAAAATCATTTACATTAAAATCTGGGTCATTGGAGTCACCAGTGAATCATCCGAACCCAAATCCTCGAGGCATTACTCAATAAGATTATAAAATGAGTAACTGCGAATTGTTCTGCTGGTCCAGTATTTAAAGCTCTTTTTTAAAGTAATTTTAAAATAAATGAGTTATCGGGGGATAATCTCTTGCATATTAATTAGTTATTATTTAGTAAAGACTCACGTTTCAGGTAAGGACCTCACAACACTCGGCGTCGGCATTCTTTCAATCAACGGTAAGTTTCACGAAACAATAGAACCCGACGGACTCGGGGATGCGATCAGTGAAAAGTATCTCAAAAAGGAAACAGTATTACGGTTATAAACCGAGTAACAATAAATTTTACAATCCATATTGTCTGAGCGAAGTTTTGACGTAGATATTATAATCTTTTTGTTTAGCTCATTGCAGTTGGAGGCGGCGTCTTTGTCAGCCCCGAGCCGCGTCACATGTTCGGCATGACGCCATCTTCGCGGCATTTCCACCAATTTCAATAGTCAAAAGATTCTCTTCAATGACGCTCCATAAAGATGTCGTTTCCTTGAATTTCTTGGAAGATTACCTACGAGTATCTAGAGATTAGTAGCTTAAGCATTAAGCATAACACTTTCGATCTGGTTAAGTTTGACCATCCTTAAGTTTGAAGTTCTAACACTTCCGGTCATACGTATTGAACACTTTCCGGAAACCCGATATCCCAAAAGAAAGCTTTGCGGCTTTTGATCTTTCCGAGTCTTGAATGCAAGATTAATGCAGTATTAATTCGAAAAACTTCACAAAGTTTGAATCGAGCTGTGAAATTACTTGTTGAACACAAAGACAGACTAAGGGTTGTTTGTTGTTACAGCCCATTCTTGTTAACAATTTGAATTTGAAAGGGTCAGATTTTTTAACTCGCCGGTTAAAGCAAGATGAGGGTAGGATTTAGAAATGAAATCCATACTAATCTTCAAGGGTTTGCACACTCCGTTAGCTTTAAATCGGGATTTAAATGCTTCCAAAGAATTCCGTTGTATTTTACGGCAAATCCAAAGTTAAGGTTTCCACTCAAAACTGTTTCTAAATTTTAAATATTATTTAAAAATACTAGGAAAATATTATAAGAGAAACTCAAACTGTTCCGTTTACAAACCGTACATTTTCGAGGTGGAAACATAAAGCCAATCAAACCTGAAAATAATTATAGAATTATTCGGGGAAATATTAACTCCAAAAGGTTTTTGTAAACCGACCAAGCATTAAACTGTCAAAAAAGTGAACAAATTCTTCTCGACGACAGCGCTTGGCTATTTTTATAAATTCTAGATATAGGTACTTATTTTGCCTGTCGTTTAACCTTTTGCTAGAAATCATTTATTTTAATGCAAATTGGTTTATCTGTAGAACTTATGTAACCTGAAATTATGTTTTAAAAATTACTCTACTAACCTCATAAATGCTGCATTATCAAAAATAGGCAAACCGATAGTTCAGTAGCAATCCTACATTGTATTCTAATGCCAATTCCCAATAATCTTAACAAATTCCTGAACCGTACACCCAGATAAAGAAAGGTATTTTTACAAGGGTTGACCTAAGGGTGTAATCCTTACCTAACTCTATCTCGATAAGCGATGGATAAGCGCGGTGTTATCACGCCAGTAATATAAAACACATGTGTTCTTATTTTTTGTTGTATATGGACCTAGTTTTTTTTGTTTACGTGATGACGGGTTTGCAATTTTCATTCAGGTTAATCTTACAAAAAGTCCAACCAACGATTTTAATTGGAATGATTATGCTCCGAATGTACTGCCTCGAAAAAACGACGAGGCGCTCACGCAAAAACGCGTTTCCACTTTTTTACCAAAGTTAAAAAAGTAAACAGAACCAATTCGGTAGCACATTACGGTTTTGTTTTATTTGTGTTTCCAAAACCACCTCTTGCCACTTTATGGGGTCGTTAGTTGCATTTTTACATAAAAATGATTTATGGACCATGCGGGAGATTTATTTGCCCATCAGCTTTAACATTGATCGAGGTTCAAAATATATCAAGAGGTTGCAAGAGAAGCAATAGTGATTTAAAAATGCTCGGCTGCAGCGCATGTCACTATTTTTTTATTTTTCCTCAACGTTTTGTAAGAGAATGCTTAAGCAGATTTGAGGTTCAGAAGATTGAAGTCGAATAGCAGCTTTATCAGAGATATCTTAAACGATTTATTTTAGGCTTGGTTTTATTTTGTAAAATAATGGTTTCAAAGGGCTGACTCCATTTGCAAAATATGACTGAACCAATGCGTATGGTCCATATATCTTATTGTAAGAGATATCGGTTTTCTTCTTTATGTATACATACAAGTACACATGCTTTTCGCCGTAACATCCGAGAGCGGACAGGGACTGCAACCACGTCCAAACACTTCCGCCTTGCCAAGACCGACAAATTCCAGAATCGAAATTAAATTCCACCTTCACTACTTGGGGAGGCATTGAAGAAGACGAATATTTTACTTTTAGATTACAAACAACAGCTTTTTAACAAGTAAAATTGATGGGTTACCTTAATACATAACACTCGCAGAATCGAATTAGGGTCGTCGGTGAAAACTACATCGATGTTAATCCTGTGGTGTTAGAGAATAACACCCCTTATTTAGGATTTTATCAGGAACAGTCACGATTTTTTTGACACATTGATGTTAAAAAATCATAATGACTGAGGCTCTATTCTACTTGGTAAAACCATATCGCTTTAAACATTTAATCGAATTGTCAACGTTACAATAGTTCTATATCCTTGACAGTAATGGCGGCCGAATTAGAAACAATGCGATGACATGTCAAAAGTAATATCGTTTTACCGAGTAGAATAGAGCCTCAGTCATTATCATTATTTAATATCAATGTGTCAAAAATATCGTGACTGTTACTGATAAAATCCTAAATAAGGGGTGTTATTCTCTAACACCACAGGATTAACATCGATGTAATTTTCACCGACAACCCTAATTCGATTCTGCGAGTGCTACGAATTAAGGTGAACCATCAATTTATCGAATTTCATTTTATCTAACGCTATTTTCTGCTAAAACCATGGTGTTTTCAGGTTATGTTAGGTTAGGTTATACGTGTGACGCCCAAAAAAAAAACCAAGGCCGTGAAATGCGTTTCGATAAAATTAAAATTCTACGAAATGAAACGTTAGTTGAAAGTATTTCGATAAAATAATAGATACCCACGAATTAAGCTTATAACTGTTTAGTAAACTTCATTTGCTAATTCACCATTAAACATATGTGTTATTGAAGAGCCCTAAATTCTCACTCCAAAATAGGTAAGTTATGTGACACAGGCTATTCTAGTTGTTTTGTTTGTCTTCCTCTCGGTTGCCATACATTTGAGAATTTAGAGTCGAGGGGCCCTAATATGGCTGCGTTTATCGTGTGACAAAGTTTGGATAAGGCATCCGTCACTTTCTGACACGTAAATAAGTATGAGAGTGACGGATGCTTTATCCACATTTGACCCGCGATATAGACGCAGACAAACTAGGCCCGATGGGGTCGTTAGTAAAATTGTATCGTATAAGCTATGTAGAACTAAGAGTAATTGTAAGAATAACCTTAAAAGGCTGCACGTGGCGGCGCATCGTGAAGCGTCATCGTGCAGGCAGCATCCGCGGCCATGGAACTAGAAATGGGGAGTTTGTTGAACTCGCGTGGCTAATTTATAAGTATTGCGAAATAACATATTATTTCTATCTCCGAGTCATTACATCAACATCTGTCCTTAGCAAGCAATATTGAGCAATTAACGTTGTAATGTTAATTAAATAAAAATCTCATATGACGCAATTTTTATTAATGGCAATGTATGTTATTAATACGAGGCGTGGATAATTTGTATGTAATAATATAAATAATGTTAAAATAAAATCGTCACGCATGGTCCTTCGACCCGGATATTTTTCAGTTCCCTGATGTCTAATCGTGAAATATTTACATAAAAAAATGTAGGTCAGCTGCACAAGAACGAATAGTTTTTAAGGAGCCTGTTTGTTAATAAATAAACAAATAAAAAAATAATGCTACATCTCTCTTTTGCTATAATTTTTCCAACGCTTGGCTTCCTGTCTTACATAGAAAATAAACTTAATATAATTTATCGCCACTAGAATTATTAAGATATAAAATACCGTATATAATTTCCGTACTTGCCTCTTATATCCGCTGCTCGATTGCGCAACGTGCGACCGCGCAAGTTCCACGCCGCCGCCTCGCCTCAAGTTCTCGGCAACGCTAACCTCAATCAAGTTTAACCACAGACCTGTATTTGTACCAACGTTGGAACCAAGTAGACAGAACCAGAAGGTTAACTCTAGGCACATATACCTTTTAAAGGATGAAGTTTTGCAGCTTCTTTTGTACCAATGTTGGAGCCAACTGGGAGTATAATAAAATAAGTTAGTAGGCGTAGAACGGGAAGGTTAAGTCTAGCCACGGATATGTACCCTTAGTGTGCTGAAGTCTACGTGCTTTTAGTTTTGTAAAAGAATCTGAGTACGTTTCTAATTTATTGTTTTCCACTATTAGCGGCGATTGCGATTAAGTGGTTACACTATTTGATTACGAAGCCAGGGTTAGTGTAGTCGGTTCCCGATGGAGTTAGATATTCGCATCACAAATATCACTATGACCTTTACTACATGACCTAACATAATGCGAATAAGCTGTTACTATACGCTCCTCAAAGGAATGCGTCACATTGCTAATCACCCGTATATTGAAAAAGACAAAAATCTAATCATGTGCATAATCGTCTAAAGTGCTTTGGTTAAGAAATATTTACCTCTCATGCTAAATGTACAGGGTAGTGATTCTCTGAACAACGACGGTCGGACGGACGGACGGACGAGTGAATGTCCAAGCGGCGAGTTTAAGTAGTCCCGTCAGTATGAACAAAACATATTTAAGCGCGTGCATTTTCAATTTAGCAGCATGGCTTCTGCCGATGGATCAAACGTATAAGGCTGCTTAATTAAAATTGCACGAGCTAAAATGTGTTTTGTTCGCTCTGACGGGACTACCTAAACTCGCCGCTGCGATTCCGCTCGGTCGTCCGCCCGTCCGTTGTTTTTGAGAGAATAAACGAACGATGGCAACTTGTCTAGCCCCACTGATGTTATAAAATTGACGTCAATACTGACTGCTCTTTTGGTTCAAAGTTCATGAAAAAAGTGTGGCGCTGCGTGCGAATCTCTTTTGTTTCTATTGCTGTAGTGAAGAGGTTTGCGAGGTGACGTTTAAATCGCCTAACTGTCAAAAAAAAAAACCATACCAATTTAGCTCCAGGCGATAACGTCTATATGAAATCCAATTTCCACGATTTTTGAATATGTTGTAGATATTACGTAAAACTAGGTCGGTACATTTCCGTCTTTGTTTTTATAAATTTGCTTTTTTCTAAGGGCTGATTTTTCAATCTCCAGTTAACTTGATCTGTCAGGTAAATTGTAGCTCTGTCCTCTTTTTTAAGACAAAAAAAAAGGACAGAGCTACAATTCACCTGACAGATAATGTTGTCTAGAGATTGAAAAATCAGCCTTGAGAAATATTTTTTTGGAAAGCAAAACCTACAGACATAGTTTTTTCATAATAGGTATCTTCAACATATTCATAAATCGTACAAATCGGACTAGGGTTTCAGGGGAGAGAAAAATTATCTTATACTTTATTTCTTCTATTTTTAGCTTTCTTTTATTCTGTTATCTTTAGCTTCAAAATCCTCTTAATTGCGAATATGGGGTTCTTGAAACACTGTTAAGCTTAGACTTTATCGTGAATCAGTACTGTAGTTTTTATGCGATTTGTTCTTTACAGTTTTAATTTAATGTTTTCAGTTTGTGACCAAAATACGAATGGTGTTTTCAATTTTGGATGCAATGTTAAAATTAGCCGCCTGGAACTGCCATTAAATAGCAATTAACGGATACAAAGCGATTCGACGACTGTCACGCTGGACGATCGCCAATTTCACAGGTTTAACCGCAAAAATTAAAAAAGTAATCTTTTGCTAGAAAATATTACTTAAAATTGCTTTTTCAATTTTATTGTGTTACTTAATTCTTCTGTTAAATAAATTTAAATTTATTATTTTTCCACTTGCTCTGGTTATGCTTATTAAATGATTTGAGTTATTGTAGGCCCTTTGAAGAATGACTATTTCAAAGAACGACTAATTAATAAAAATATCGTATAGCACCCGTTGTGTGACAAAAAATATTTATACAATTTGTATAGGTAAGCTATTTTTGTCAAACAATGGAATATTTCTTAAAAACAACAAGTATGCAAGAAACATGTAACTTAAAAAAATGCAAAAGAATAGTTTGGGTACGCTTAATACCTAATTCCTAAACTTAATACCTAAGCCTTCATACGTCAAGATAATTTCTCCAAAATTATCTCTTAGTGCCTTACTTTACAGTCGTATTACAAGCTTCTTTGTCTTGAATATTTGTTTATTTCTTGTTTTAACAATATATTAAGATAATTAAAGGTTTCTAAGTGAAACTAAAAGCTAGGTTTCGTAAAACTCAGATTTGAGAGCCCCCAGCAACCGTTCAAAATAATACTAACATAATACAGCTTAATTGTATGTATGTATGGTCACGAGCGTTAATTTGGGACCCATTTCAAGAAAAATATGCTTGAAGTCGTCAATGTCATTAGAGATGTCAAGTCATTTGTAACTTTTAGGAAACTCAACCTTATTGTTGTGGAATGTCAGATTGACTTTGGACCTAAGGTGGGTACCAAATTAAATCTCGTGACTGTATGTAAAACACTTTATTTTCACTAAAACAATTTGCATTTCATTAATATTATAATTAAGTAATTAATAGTAGTACAAAGGCAAAGGTATCCCTTTAAGGAATCCTCTTCTATTTAACGGACGGAATTTAGGACGAGTGAGAAAAACTAAGTTTTGAACTAATCTCCAGACGTGTCTCAACGACGTCAGACAGGATTAATATTTGGACATATTATCGTTGCCCCAGGGCAGGGCTGTCACTTCGAATGATACGAGTTCTTAAAACCCTAACTCTTTCGTTTGTATTTTATATAAAGTTTCATATTAAACATGCCGTTAAAATCATTGTACAAAAAGCGTTTTGCAGTTTATGCTACGAAAAAGTTGAATTTAAATGGGGCTTTACTAAAATTGGCTAACATTATTGCTTTTGACATGTTATCGTACTTACTGTCTTTAATTCGCCGCCTTTATTGACAAGTAAATACGATAACATTTCAAAAGCAATATAATAAGCAATACCTACTGTTTTACAGAATAGAATAGTCTCTATACGCATGACAGTCAACGTATTGCAACGCATGAGAATGTCATCCTATAGGTACATTTTGAGTGACAGAAAAGAATATGTTTGGTAACGTTTCCATAAGTAAAATTTTCTAGTAAAGAATTAGGTACTTACTAATTTACAACTGTTTATTTATTAGGCTCTGAGTACATAAATTATAGATGGCCCGTGTGCTCGTTTACCTTCTTCGTGCCATTAAAAAAGCGGGAAATGTGTGTCATAGGCGTTATAGCGTTACGTTATACTCTACGATAAGATATCGAGCAGTAACTATAAGTATTTTAACTGAAATTCTCAAATACGAATCCTTTATTTTATTAAAAATAGTAACAAAATTATATCAGTTTTAGTTACCATCGTCGAGCGGTCAATCGAGTGAGCCAAGTCATACGAGCTCGCTCACTCAAAGGGTAAAACGAATAAGGTGAGTAATTGAGTATGCATGTCCTTAAATGTGTTTTTTATCCTCCGACGAAACAACTTCAACTAGCCGGTTAATATTTCGTACGTCGAGTTCATGAACGAGATTTTTGATTCTTATAAATATCAGCAATTAAAAGAGCTTGAGCAACGCTGTCAAGTCACCCGTGCTCTGGAATACTTTTTGGTTTTAAACAAAGATTTATTCCAATTGAAGTCGCATGAGCCATGAGCAAAGTTCCAGCGACGTCTTAAAAACACCGCTGTCGTTTTTAAAAGCGGCTTAATTTTATATGTCCAGGCTAACCTCGTTTAATTAAGGCGACCCGCTTCGATGCATCAACTGTGATACGGATCGTGCAACGGTACAGTTGTGCATTCCCGATGATTGCATCCAACGTGCAACTATAACGCGGGGAATAAATTGCGATTGTATTGAACCGCCCGCACACTTGCGATTTTTTTGCTAGTTTGAAATCATGGAAGCGAACGTAGGATTTAAAATGGCGATGATGATGATCAAAGACATAATCGTAAAGTGCCAAAGTAATGTGCACATTGTAAACTGCAGTAAATTCACTACAGTTCCAGTTTGAAACTAAAACATGGGCAACGATGACATACAAAATATTTTTAAAGGAAAAACCATATATTTAAACCATGTATTTTTGTTACTAAAATGTAACAAAAATAAAACCAGTCACTATAACTCGTATCTTGGCTTGGTTGGGAACTGAGACTTCAATTTTGCTTGGCTACTAACCAAATTGTTTTAGGGAGACCTGCCAATCTACAGTCTACCCTTCTCACCATCAGGCAGGAATACAAGCTACATTTGGTGAACGTGTAACGAATGCTGAAACCATTTTTTATAAATATATTTGTCGTGTGTTCGTCAATGTCATTCATTACATTTTCAATGGTGACATTTATTTTTTATGTTACGTACTTAGTCTTAGTCTTTTTCAATTCAAAAGACACCAAATACCCAAAAAAGTTGTAACTGAAATACAAAAATACATACAGGTATATTTTAAATCTATTTTGTCATATGCGACATAAACAAAGGTTAATTTTTAGGGTGTATCCCTATAGCATCTGCTCTGAATTTCCATGCGTGTCTATGAGCTTTCGTAAATAGATGGCAATTACAGTATGTACAAGCTTTAGTAAGCTCCGTGTCAATGTCAACTCTACCATCGGTATGAAAGATCAAGTGATGTGCCTATAGTCATTCACCGCATATGTTTTAAATCTGCCCGTGCGCAGCGGACTGAATGCGATATTAATGCTTGAACCGGTCCGATGATTACCCCTCGACTGGACAGTCATATTATTCAATTGGAAGCACGAGCCTTGCTATAATATACGAACTAGCGTTACATTTACAGTGCCTTATGAAGTTAATAGATAACGTTATTTCACATTTTAGTCGCTCGAAAGTGAATCGTTCATTTTCACAACCGCATTGATAAATATGGAAATTTCCTTTTGTAAATCGATAGGAAAGTCCTCGTTTTATACATTTAAGTATACGGGCGTTTTATCAGCAGCTAACAATGCAAAGGGTTTACTTTAAGGCAGTGTTATGTTATATTATTTAAACATTCAATGGTTATTCAGTTTCGTGCTCGCAATCAAGATACGTTTTTTTTATTTTACACTTTTTACAATATATGTATTTTTAGCTACTATTTTGCGAAGTTCCTATGCTAACCTAAGTAAACCTTAAACCTTTCAAAAATAAATTAATGTTATGGACAAACACTTGAACTACTTGTTGAAGTTTTTTTTGTGTATCACCAAACTGATATTTATCTAATATGATATTTGAATGCATGTACATGGTACCTACATTGTAAAAAGTAAGGTGTATGTGTAACAATCACTTAAGCAAGCAGTTACATTACACTTTATTATTATTATGGTCCAAAGATGGCTGAAATAAATTATTTTGATTTGATTCGATTTGATTACACTTATTTTCAGTGAAATATTGAGTATTTGATAGGAATAAATCACAAAAGATAATCGCGAAAATTAAATATGATATATTATTTTTAGATACGGTTTTTTGTTGTACTTGCTCAATAACATGTAGGTGTTTATTAGATCTTGTAATAGCAATAAGAAGTTGACCCAACATTGTTTGCAATTCTGAGCCTAGGTAAGTAATACACATTTTTTTTATTATTATTTTCTTAACTTTCTCAGGATTATCTTTTTCATCACCATATTATTAACCGAAAAACAATTAGATATCCAACCACCCAGCGCAACCTTAGCCCAGTCTCCAAAGGATCACCATTAGGGTATTATGAACTTTACAGTTTAAACCCTTAACTTAATATCGACGGGGTGAGTAGGGATTAAGGGGTGAGTGGGGATACAAACTAAAATGAAGCATATTGTTACTAATTATAAGACTGAAATTATTTGCAATAGACGTAACGTTATCGTTCATTTAATACTTGTCCTCATTTGTAGCAAGTTATGGCTCATTTATGGTGGCCCTACTGAGCGTACCTACTTTTCGTGTACAAATCAGTGAACTTGGCACTGAACATATCTACTCATTCTCTGTTCGAAATATTTGCTCATAGAGCATCGTTCGCTGTGGTGTTAATTAGGATTGGCAGTGTTGTCACATTATCACCCGCAGGGTAGCAACGAGGTCATGCTTGTATTGTGTCGTCTAAAAGAAAAACGTATTATCTGAGTATGAAGTCCATACGCGCTACTACCTTTTGCTCTTGGACGGCAGCATGTCTTGTATTACTTTAACGTTCATTAACTTCCTAAAACATACTGCGTCGAGTATTTACTTGAATATGTATTTGTAATAATATACCGTCCATACCTAAGTCATCGCAAATTCGCCCTGATACAACCTTATGCAAGTTACGTGACATATTATGCGTGTCAATATTCCTCTCAATCTTTACTGGTGTTAACTCTACGACTATACTCAAAGATCAGTGGGGCTCTGGGGCTAGACAAGTTGCCATCGTTCACGAACGCTAGCGTTAGGCGATCACTTTGGTGATCACCTCGTTCATTGAATGCAAAACGGACACAATCCAAAATGAGTCAGTGTTGCATTTTAAAATTAGAAGCTGTTGGAATATGATTTTAAATGGAAGAGTAAATTATTTTAGAATGTGTCCGTTTTGTATTCAATGAGCGACCTGTTACTTGGCGCAGTCAAAATTAAATAGGCTAGACAAGTTGCCAATGTTGCCATCGAATGTAACGCTAGCGTTAGGCGATCACTGTCGACATGCGTTGTGCCAATTTTACCAATAGGTGGCCATCACTCAATAGTTTTTCCATCCAAATAATTAGAATGGTGGCGAAGCATAGATATGGTACAACGTATTTCTTTATTTGCATAACAGTAGGACTCACTACGAATCACTTAAAAATCCTAAATTAAATACGTATTAAATTAAATTAACAGGAATGACAATGACAATGTTGCCACAATTGGGGGTAAGTACTAAGTTGAAGCTAAACATACCAACATACCTACGATACGAAGGTAAACAGCCGTATTCGTATATATCCCACTTCTAGGCATTTTATCTACTTTTGTTAAACCCATCTTGTTTCAATATTGTAATCACACAGATGGCATTATGTCAGCTCTACTCAGGGTAGGGATTCTCTGAACAACGACGGTCGAACGGACGGACGAGTGAATGTCCAAGCGGCGAGTTTAAGTAGTCCCGTCTGTCCGAACAAAACATATTTTAGCGGGTGCATTTTCAATTTAGCACCATGGTTTCTGCCGATGGATCGAACGTATAAGGCTGCTTAATTGAATATGCATGCGCTAAAATGTGTTTCGTTCGCTCTGACGGGACTACCTAAACTCGCCGCATCGATTTCGCTCGTTCATCCGCCCGTCCGTTGTTTTTGAGAGAATAACACCCCAGATATCGAAGGAAGATGGGCTAATGCCATGTAAAATAAAGCTCCCAGACATAGGCAAGTAGTTTACTAGTTTAGTTGTGATATTAGTTTAGGGTTTTTAATTATTAAAGCTAACTGGAATTTATCTTATGATTGACAGTAATTATAATCTTTAGAAGAACAGAATTACCGGGAAAAGCTAGTTGCTAAATAAATATATACATGTATTATTTATACTAAACACAACAGCAAAAATCATCTTTTAAATATTTCTTTGCACATTATACTTAAGAAGTCCTCATTATTACCTGCACACCATACTCGTAGTTAATAATTCAACTTTTTCTGAAACGGTAATATTTACTTATAAGTAAACACTTATTTCTAACTTTGAAATCACTATAACTCAGTTTAGTTTAGTATAAAAACAATAGGCAAACTATGAATATGCACCCTAACAATATCCTTTAACATTATTGAACTAAACATATTCTATCTTTCTGGTTATAGCTTTATTTGCAATGGAATTCCGGTCGTTACTCAGTCATGAACTGACCCCAAAAGCCATCTAATCTGAACACGTAGATCTTAAACTCTAACAAGAACCTCGAACGATACATGTTTAGGAAGTCTTTATCATTAACAATAATAATTATAACTATACTCATCACGATAGCACGCGTTAAGATTTCAATTATAACTATTATAAGCTTAACGTTGTTACGTGAATTAAACATCAGAAAATTCTCAAGCGGCAACCACGTATACCGGTTGTCAAAAGGCTGTGGTGCGGAGCGGCGCGGGGGGAAGGGCGAGGGGGGAAGAGGAGGGGGAGGCGGGTACAGCGACCGCGATGCGCCGTGCGGGCGCAGCATTGCCAAGATCACGGCCCGCGCGGCGAATGTCAGCCACGTCACATCGAGCTTTGCGTTCGATCGGTTCGATAGATCTTGGTATGCAACGATTGAGTTAACTTATTGAGTTGTATATTTTATACCTAGTCATGAAGGAATGAGATGGTAATTGTTGTCAGTATTTTCACACGGGATAGGGACGAGCTTGGCGAGGGTATGGTATATGCCATTTTATTTCAACCCCCATACCATACCAACAGTTACAACCAACGTGTGTAATAGATCACCGACAAGGGTAGAATTTAGGATACGAGTAAGAGTAATTTTGGTAAACTTGCCACTTATTTTACGGCGATTGCGTTTGGCAAATGTGGCGCATTTCGATGGTACCTAAACTGTTCATATGTAACGTGTTTACCATGACACCCAAAGAACCCAACAACATCTAAGTAGGTATATTATTTTGTCAAAAACAATAAAATTATGCTCGAGTTTTTGTGACGCATCCATCTTTACTCTTTACCACAGTGACTCGCTGCGCAAGCTATTTCCGCACAATTAGCATTGATTTAAGAACTGAATCAGCCTGAACAAGAAGCTTGATTAAGGATCTAAATGACAAAGAAGAAAAAAAAAAATTTAAAGAGCTCGTAGCGCGCTTGATCAGTCTAAGTGTGTACACATCAATTCAATCACGCGTCTTACCGTTCCCCAAACGAGCGGCTATTATGCAATCGAACAAATACGTTCGTTTTTTGCCGGCCACCTCCCCACGGTAAATACTGGTGAGCTTCGCCATGTATGAGCCTACATAATAGCCCTTGCCCTATCTTTATATGGGCCGAGCCGTAGCCCGCAATCCCTATTCAAGACACGTAAGGTAGCGGCCCTAAGGACCGGGTTTTTGTAACAGCGCAACAGGTAGAAAGGAAAGGATTGCGAGCGGAGCGGGATGGCACGACATCATCGTCGGTTGGCTCGCTCTGCAAGCACAGGAATGCCGTATACGATTTGAGCTACTGCTAGCGCATACTGCAGACGTTACACTATACACAGCGCAGTATAGCCGGCGATCACACACACTGCCCTAATGCGTACGGGTCATGTAGCGGGATTTACTGAGTTTAGCGAGTGAAATTATATCGAAAGGGAGTCTGGTAATTTCGGTAATTTTCTGATTTAATACTTCATAAACACATTGGGAATGGCAGATATTTATTTAAAAAAATATATTGTTGTTTGGGGGTCACTTTGATTTCATTTCAATTATGTATTTCAACTTCTTGGGCATGCAATTATGTATGTGTCCAGAACCCACTTGCCATAAAAAGCCACTAAAAAAGTATCTTGACAGTTACATTTCAGAAATAATCCTGCTTTGTATAATATCTATCATTTAACTTATATCTAATTATTCATCTTTAATTTGGTGGTAGATAGACAATGGCAGATTATACATAACGTAGTTTACTCGTATTGTTTTTTTTAAGTCATGGTTTGCAGTAATCAAACACTTTTAACACGATTACTATGTACACAGTAAATAGTCAAATTGCCGAACCGGTAAGTAAACATTGCGATTATAGCAACGTTGTTCTGAGACGATAATTTACTCGTCTCTAGAGAAACATGACTTCATAATATTAGAGTCACCTGGGCCCGTATTATAGTCACCTTTATCGTGGTGGATAAAGCATCCGTTACTCTCTCACTTACGTACTAGAAAGAAAGTGACAGACGTTTTATCCAAGTTTATCCAGATCGATAAACACGACCTGGTGGATGTACATTCGGCATTATATTATCTAAGTACAAATATACAGGATGTTTGGCAGTCGGTTGTAGGGGTTTTAAGAGGTGATAGTTAGGGTCATTCTGAACATTTTTGACACCATTTACTATTATGCAAAGTTGCACGGTTTTTGAGATATTGTATTTGTTTTAATTCGCGAAAAAATGCTTATGTTCACATGATGAACAATGATTAAACATCCTGTACAGCCAGTATTTAATAAATTTTGAGTGTTTTACCTTTGCAATACATTGGTTCTCTTGGTTCTTCAAAATAAATTCAAATTGACGCCTGCTAATGCTTGATTGTGATCCATTTCGAAAAATATAGGCTTGAAATGGTCAATGTCATTAGAGATGCCAAATCATTTATACCTTGTAGGAAACTCAACCTTATTGTTGTAGAACGTCAGATTGACCTAAGGTGGGTCCCACAAATTTAAGTTCTTGCCTGTACCTTTCAGACATTTACCGCCTGTTTCACAATCGACAAGTAAAGGATATTTGACGGATAAGTTTAGCCCTTTCTTTGTCGTACACTTGAAAATAGACAAGGAGAGAGACAACTTTATGTGACAGATAAATTTACTTGTCGATTGTGAAACAGGCCCTTACACTTGTAATTTATTTAGGTGACGCACAGCAGCCAATAAAACAATTGAATGAAATGCAACACATGAAATTAGGAAAAGGGTATTTGGGGTATATAAAAAACTGGTTAAATGCGAGTCGGACTCGCACACCGAGGGTTCCCTACCTCCGCTGTAGGTATTATTATATTCCGATTTGAATTCAATTCTGAATCGTACGCAAGTAAAATAAAAATACGTTCAAAAAAGTTTAATGTACTACAGGAGTCCCCTTAAATATTTTACTTTCTTTGTTAGTAAATCTGCTTATTACGATAACATATACGTATTCTGAAAAAAAAAACCCGTTATCTATTCCGGTTCAAGAGATACAGCTCTGTAAAGTTAGAACGGGTGGACGAACGGACAGAAGGACAGCGTAAGGTTATTAGTAGGGCCCTGTTAGAGTTCCTTTGAGTACGGAACCCTAAAAACACGTTCTTGATTACGCTACTTAACCGAACAGGACTTTAAATTTATCATGAACGCCGACTGTAACAGCAACAGCGTTTTCTGGCTTTTTAAGTCGAGCACGAACCCCAAAAAAGGCAAGACCAAAACTGTAATGGTCCCAACCTGTTTAAAAACAACTACAGTTCGACACCAAAAAATAATTGCAAAAAAACGTGTGCATCCAAAAACGCAAGTGCGAATTAGCATACCTCCGCTGCATTTGACGGTCGTCCTTATTAATTCAGGTTTCTCAGGCAGACGGAATACCTAGGTATACTAATATTGCGACATAAACATACATACGACTACGCCGGTCGTGTTCTTGGGTAAATATGTAACCGCTCGGTCGCTGGTCACATAAAAAGTTTCCTCCGAGATCCGGTCCCACTGGTCGGCACAAGAGCGACGACCCCCGCTCGCCGTTTGACTTATGGAAATTACTTTTCTTGCCTCACCTGACTGATATTCCGGCGTGTTTATAATTAATTAAAATTTTACAACGCCAATGGATTGGGTTTGATGATCAAATTGATTACTGTAGATGTGTTTTGATGGGAACGTTGAGAACTGTAGCAGGTTTAGAGAATTAATTATGCAGGCGAATGCCTTCAACTGGGTAACCCATAATTTTATCGAATTTCACTGCATGCATCGATTGCACTATTTCATCGAACGCTTTTTTCTGCTGAAACCTTGATGTTTTCAGGATACGTCACTACATAGTATAAAACAAAGTCGCTTCCCGCTGTCTGTTTGTCTGTCCCTATGTATGCTTAGATCTTTAAAACTACGCAACGGATTCTAATGCGGTTTTTTAATAGATAGAGGGATTCAAGAGGAAGGTTTATATGTATAATAGATTCTGGTTTATGTACGGATGTTGCGGGAAACTCATATAAACCGAAGTGAAGCGAGGGTGGGTCGCTAGTTCGTAAATAAAGTAAGGTTAAGTTAGTCTTGCGATGACTAAAAAAAAATAACTACGTGCGGTGAGAAATGCCTTTCGATGAAATGAAAATTTGAACGTTCCGATAAAATATCCCTTCAACTGTTTCTTAAACTTAGTAAACACAATGAAACAAACAAATGACTGTGATATCAGCTCTCAGCCTGCGAGACTATAATTTGATAAAGCAGGTATGGTATAGCTGTGTCATAAAGACGTGGTAATGCGCAGCCGCGCCCGGACCGTAGCACGGTGACGTCGCTTACATCAGTGTAGTAACGTTACGCTTACGTTGCTAGCGATTACGCGTACTTTTACTGCTAATACAGTTTTATCTTTGCACTTAGGGCCTGTTGTTTGATCAGTAGTTAAACTAACTAATTGTTAAAATTTCAAAAAAGAATCGAAAATTTGAAGGAATCTCAAGGAAATATGTCAAATTTTCAGTTCCTTTTTCGAATTTTAACAATTAGTTAGTTTAACTACTGATCAAACAACAGGGCCTTAGTAGTAAAATAAGGAAAAGGTCAAGACTCAAGAACTTTAAGCGTTTCGTGAAATAAACGTTGACAAGGAAACGTTAAATTACTGCATAGCTAAAAACGGTTTTTATCGGAATGGAAATTAGGAAATGTATGCGTTTACTGTATTCGATTAAAAAAAGTACCAAGATTTTAGTTTAAATTATGGCGATAGAATTTCTTTATCATTTTTCTTTGGGTCGCATTCAAAACTTTCTGCCAGAAAAATGTGTCTACAATAACTACTCTCAGAATAACCTGGAATACAGCTTTTACAGAGTACAATAAACCAGCTAAAGCAAGGCAGTGTTGCAATGCAAGAGACGCGACTTTGGCGGTCGCGCTTCGCGGTGCAGCACGATCTAGCGTTCCGGTGAGCGCCGGCGCAGCCCCCTCCCCCTCTCCCGCCCCTGTACTCACCCCTCCCCCTCCGCGGCTGTGGCCCGCGCTTGGCCCTGACCGAGACACGGCGCGGAGGCGAAATGTTACGAAATTTCCTATCACTTCGGAACTCGTTTCTATACTCGCTGAGATGCCTCCATGTTTGTTGCACTTGAAATATTTTATCGTAGATTTATAAAAAGAACGAGGTAAGTGTTGTGGGGATCAAGGTGGGCCGAGTGGGATTTCAAGCATGAGGCAGTCTGTTTAATTCATAGCAATTTGGTTAAATATACAAATATAATGGTTTTCTTCCTTGTTGTTTGTATTGTTATTGTTACGGTTCTACAGTAGAATTTACTGAAATCCATAAAACTAGATAGTGTAGCCAAGTTTCCTAATACTTACATACTTACTATTGTTTATTAATCTGGTGGAGTGACATCTATCAGCATCGAATACGCATTTTTTATATGGAAAATAGAGGTTTCCGCATCAATTCACCTTTCCGCATCAATTTATTCAGCTTCATCATTAAATGCGTATAAGTGTAGCAACATATTTCACGTGCTAAAGGATACCTATCCAAGTTAACGAACGAGAACGGTTGCTTACGCGTGAGACCTGATGCTTACGAACGAGAACGGTTACTTAAGCATAAGACGGCATGCTTGCGAATGAGAATGGTTGCTGACGCAACTGAAAGGGGGACATCCTTTAGCAGCTGAAAGCATGCGATGACATCCTTTAGCAGCTGTAAAAGCATGCGATGACATCCTTTAGCAGCTGTAAAAGCATGCGATGACATCCTTAAGCAGCTGAAAGAATGCGATGACATCCTTTAGCAGCTGTAAAAGCATGCGATGACATCCTTAAGCAGCTGTAAAAGCATGCGATGACATCCTTAAGCAGCTGAAAGAATGCGATGACATCCTTTAGCAGCTGTAAAAGCATGCGATGACATCCTTAAGCAGCTGTAAAAGCATGCGATGACATCCTTAAGCAGCTGAAAGAATGCGATGACATCCTTTAGCAGCTGTAAAAGCATGCGATGACATCCTTAAGCAGCTGAAAGCATGCGATGACATCCTGAAGCAGCTGGAAGTTTCCTTCATTACCCAGTGTCCCTCTTCTTTTGACACTGGTACAGCTGATTGATAGATATGCATTGAGTAATATTTAATTTTTGCAAGAACCACAGGGCTCAAAATCGCGAGTTAATGCAGACAAACTTTTAAAAGTTTTCGCCATTTCTTTTTCTCTATCTTTGAAATGCGTACGCGATTATTATAAGTGCATGTGCTGTTACTTTTAATGTTACGCTCGGTAAGTGAGGGCAGCTGCTAAAAATAACTTTTTGCTCAATTGATTGCGCCCGTAATCTCAGCGGGATGGAGTAATACCTGTGTTCAACGAGTATACGGCGTTGTTATCTCAATTACATATTTGCTTAAGATGTGCGCATAAGATCGCCGGGGTGCATAATTAGAGTAATTTAGAAGCACACAATTTTAGTAATTGTTGTTTGGGAATAATTACATCGAAGCATTAGATAGGAACTTACTTAAAATACGTGAATTACGTGTACACGTATTAGTAATATAATTGCTCTGTTGCTAACGGTCTACCTTTACTTTGAATTACAAAGAACTGACTAATAAAGGACTGAAAATACTTATTGGCTAGAGAACTTGGCTGTGCCACTGTCATCAATACGTTTCTTCTCTATTGAGGCATTTCATCATTTTTCATCGGCATTCACAATTCCTTTAATTAAGAACTGGGGTTCTATTCTACGACAGTGTTATTCTATTCTTTTTAACTCGGCTGGCATTACTGAGTAAACAGGAGCTATCATAACGTCAACAATATGTTGGCATCTCAAGAGCAATATGATTTACCAAATAGAATAGGGACCATGGATCGCATCGCGCTATTTTGGCTGTTGAAATGTACATAGAAACGCTTGATTTTGTCGTCCCTATTATATGTAGGTATTTCCTTTTTATTAAACCTTTTCTTTTCGTATAATGTGCCTGAAAGCATCTACTTTTTAGGAATATTTTGACGTTTAAGCGTGTCTGTAATCGACACAAAATAAGTTGCAAATAATGTGTAATTTTTTAGAATAATAAAAGTCACTTAATCTAGTTTTTTTTGTCATTGCATGCCGGTGGGAGTCGATGTTTTACATAACGACATCTAATTAGGTCGTATAAGCAGGTGTTCTGATTTCCAATACGACATTGCTCCCTGGCAACATTTGATCACAGATTGCTAATGATGGAGAACCTCAAATTAAAAGTTTCGCACCTGCCCACGTTTGCGAAGTCTTCATTTTCTGCGTGATATTATTTGATTAGATACCAGAAGGCTGTATTAGTAAATTGGTTTTTGATTAATGTTGAGTCTAATTATAGGAAGGAACTTTTTAAACAGATGTCTTTTAAATTATAAATAGCTTCCGTAGAGCTGGTACGGATGGATTCAATTATTGGAATTACTGGAAATTACTTAAGTACTTTAAGTAACTGTCTGACATTTTGATTCTACAATAGGAAAACAGAACCCGAAAAAAGTTGGACCTGAAGGGGACTAGGTGATCATTCGTCAAGAGGTCTTATAGAGGATAAATAGTAGATATGAATAATAGTATGATCGTACCTTATGTTTGCAAGGAAATTGCTGAATCAACGAAAATGACACACAGTTTGTAAGTAAATAATTTCCAGGGATAAAAACATCCTTACATAATTTCAATATTTTTTATCGCAACACAGTACATTGCAAAATATCTAAATAATTTAAGGATATTTTTTATTTCTTTTCATTGATGATGAGTGTATCTTTTAAATAGGTAGTCTTTTTCATCCATATCATTTTCCAAAATGTCCTATGTACAAAACGTCCGATGTACAAAACCGTTTCATACGAGTTAGCACCGTAAACGGTAATTTTAGCAAGTACTCATCATTACTAGTTAATTAAGATTAACCTGAGTGCGCTTATACATGTAACACGTATATCACTAATTTAACGATATTGCTATGGCCTTAATAGCAGTTTGAAGCTACAATCTAGCGCATTAACGGAGAATAAATTTACAATATATCAAGGTACATATACTGGTTATTTATAACTTTAGAGTTTGCACAATTAAGCAATTATGAAAGAAAACATGTAACATATAGTGTCTCTTTTCTACTCGCTAAAACAATATTGCAATTGATTTATTGTTAATCAGTCTACGGTTAGTCAACGTTCCATTTTGCTGATAGAACACCAGTCTCGTGTGAATCTTCAGTAGTTACTTAATTTACTGATCTTTAGTAAAATGCCTGTTTTAAGACCTCTATTCAACACGGCAAAATAATATTATCTTTGACCTGTTATGGTATTGTTTTTAACTCGTCTGCAATTACTGTCAACTACCTACATAAGGACTATCAACGTTGTCAATACGATAACATATCAAAGGCAATATGATTTTACCCAGTAAGTAGAATAGAGGCCCTATACTATTGCTTTTGACGTGTTATCGTATTGTTTTTCTGCCGTCATTACTGTAAATAAGAGCTATCGTAACGTTGACAATATAATGACACGTCAAAGGCAATACGGTAAAATCCAGTAGAATAGAACAAAAGGTGTATGTGTGAGCGTATGAGAGCGTGTAGAAGCGAGTGAGAGATAAGTACAAACCCGAACCTAAGTTTAGTATCAAATTGACAATGCACGGTCACGTCAATGTATGAAATATTACGTAGCGTAGCAGGTTTTACCACTTAACCCACGAAAAGTCTTGTGCAGTATCCATCCGGATCACACTCACCATCTTTTAATCTATCACCGAGCAACAGTGTTCGCATTGTTGAGTTTTGATGTAGGGATAAGACAACCCACTAAACTTACTAACATAATAGGTAGATATTCTATCTTAACCCTCATCAGGGTACACATTTGCAGTCTTAGGATTGTAGTATGATGAATGCAAATGTCTATGAGACTCAGACCTTTCTCGGTGGCTTTGTATGCTCATTTGCCTTCACCATGCTGTAAAAGAAACACTATCTCTCGATCTGCAGCGTTCGTGTAAGTTACGTCATAGACCCACAAGTCAAAACTTCAACCAAAAACATGCAAAAAAACTGTCAAAATAACCGTGACATCTAGTTACACATACATTTTCCACATGTAGTACCGAATGTATGTATTAAGAGTTCAAGATAGTCGGCTGACAAAGAGGGCATGCATATTCATGCGAGCCACGACCTCTTTACACGAACTAATGGCGCAGAGTCGCAGACTAGCGTCCTACACTGCACACGCTTTCTGTTTATCCTTTTACTAGAGGACGCCCGCGACTTCGTACGCGTACAATAAGTTTCCCTCTATTTTAACCCCTTAGGGGGTGAATTTTGTAAAATCCTTTCTTAGTGCTCACTTACATCAAGAAAAGAAACCCTGAAGCAATTTTTAAGTTTCTAGGTACATCGACGCCATAAATATGTTTACACTTTAGTACCGCGTCACTTTACCCGCTATGACAATTTCAAATGGCAGTTTAAGCATGACGCTAAATAGTCAAGGTACTAAAGTGTAAACATATTTATTTGTACATACAATAATTTCGGCTGTGCGTTGTTATACAGGGTGTTAGGTAGAGCGTTGTCAAAAAGAAACAGGCGAGTAGAAGAGATCATTAGCTATCCATTTCAGGTACTTTAACCCTTAATTTGTCTAAGGGCTATTTAATACCGTTTTTTTTATAATTTTATTACAAGACACCGAAATTCGACCTTTAAACCCCGAATAAAAAGGAACTACTTGGTGTATTGACAAAATTTTAATTTTGATAGATTGTTTCATAGAAAAGTTCAATACGTACTCGACCAAAATGTATGAAGCAGCTGATTTTTTTTTCGTGATTTCAGAGTTGGTCCCATAGTGAAAGTTGTTCATATTCGTGAGTAGAACACAGAGGTGATCATTTTGTTCACGACTTAGGATTCACCCTGTATAGATTAGTTGGAGTGACAGTTATTTGTAAACATATTTAAATAATAACATTGATGAAAAGGTCCAAATTCCATCTGTCCAGTTGTCACCTTTGAAATAACTCATTTTAACAGCTTTTATTTAACTTGCAATGTATGTATGTATGTATGTATGTAAGGGTCAAATCTTGCAAGTTAAATTTAACCCACTTTCCGGTTTCCGATGAAGCTGAAAATTTGCATACGCCTTTAGTTCTGATGACAATACAATAATATAGTACCTACCATCGAGCTGGTCTGATGATGGAGACTCAGGGTGGGCATAGGAACTCCTAAATTACACATGATAAACCCATCGTGTTAGGGCTTGTTAGAATTGTCTTGACAAGTAGATGACGACTGTGCAAAAAAAGTACAGTCGGCAATAAAAGCTTGTCCCAAAAATGAATTTTTTGACAGAAACTTATTTAACCTCTGAATCCTCTGATAGGCTCCGAGGTGATTAAATAAATTACAGATAAATTGGGATGAAAATAATTGAGGTAATTGTTGTTTAACTATGTTTAATTTATTTATATTAATTCAATCCCAGCACTCCTACTTTCAAGACGTTTGTCTTACTCTCTCTGGTTGGAAACACTGGTTGTTTTGTTCATATCCAAAGAATAACCTCTTTGCTAATCTGGAATATGAACAGTTCTAGTTACTTATACATAGAGTAAAATGTTACCTAACAATGTAATAATAAAACCTTTTAATGACAAGCCTTTAACTAAATGTTGGCAACGACCTACGTCTCTATTTTAAGTTTAAAACAAATACTGTATTTAAAGTCGGGGTCAATAGAAATGGCAAAAGATGTAAACAAATGGGTACAGTTTGACACGTAACCTCAATATTTCTGCAAACGAGTTTAGATTTAAAAAAACAAATAGTTAATAGTTATTTAATCTTAAACAGATTGTAAAAGTAACAATCAAGCGTGTACATCATTAAATATACCTCACGCGATGTCTAAAAGTACGTGTTTATGGAGTAATAATGGTAAGTAGGTCCGTTTGGTTTTGTTTATATCATTTGTCATTTCTGTTTAACCCAAATAGGTATATTTTTTATTTTAATAATTACCTGTATGGTTGCCGGGTTACAATAGTGCCACTCCATGTCTTCCCGTGGATGTCGTAAGAGACGACTAAGGGAATAAAGGCTTGTGTAGTACTGTTAGGCGATGGGCTTGCAACCTGTCACTAATACACTGGTAAACATCTTAGCCTGATTGTGCAATTTGTGGTTACAGAGTTGTCAACAGGTTTTTGGAGTGGTTGGTAATTCTGTAGCTCTGCCTACCCCACTCTGGGAATAAAGGCGTGAGCTTGTGTGTGTGTGTTTAATAATTATCTCAGTGGGCCATGAAAAAAGACCACATACCTAAATGAATAACACCATTTATTTGTACCTACTCTTTGCCATTTGACATGCTCTTTGCTGTTGTTAACTCTAATACCAACCTACGGTTGTTAAACTCGGAACCATTGTGAACCTATCGTGATGTCGCGCCGTAGGTGACACGGTTTCGGTGTCAACGCATTCATCACGCTAATTTGTCGATGTACTGAAGGAAGTAGGTACAACCACCGATAATCTGGGAGGTTATTTTCTGAGTATTCTCTTAGCATTCATAAGTGGCCAGCAATCCTTAAATTTTCGTCCTTGGGTTTGAGAGTTGATTTTGGTTTCGACCTTGACTGAAAAACGGATGGCCGATGTGACCAATGAGTTTTCAAGTATCGAGTATCGACAGGAAATGACAAGGACATCTCTTGTCAGGTGGATGAACTAACGGCGAGGCGAGGGTTTGATGAAGATTTTGGGAGTACAGTCGACCAATATGATTAATGTGACGTTGTACTTAAACCAAATCATAAGAAACCTCCTACGTTTTGGTTGTCAAGGTCACCTTAACATAGTCCAAGAGGCCTAGAAATCAAATTGGTTGACTCTACATACCTACTAGTGGAAGTCTTAGTCCATTTTTGCTGCGATTCTTGTGAGTGACGTCTGTTCAAATTCATGTAAGTATATATATGTGTTCATGTATTCGTGTGTTCGTAGGTGATTTGATGATTATTTTATGAAATAGAATAACACTAATATTATAAAGAGGAAAGGTTGGTATTTTTGTATGTTTGTAACGAATAAACTCAAAATGACCGGACCGATTTCCAAAATTCTTTCACCATGAAGGATGCTATAATAATCCCTGACTAACAAAGGTTTTATTTTTCTACGCGGACAGATTCACGGGCAACAGCTAGAGATATCGAAGTAATATTATTAAAATGTCAAATATAGACCGTTATTTATCAAGTATTATAGAATTTATAAACCATAATGCACTTCTACGTCTTTTAAGTTTATTTACATTTATTCATGTAAATCATTATATGTACTCGCTGGATATTGCATACAATCAACATTGTTTGTTTCATTGTATTTTTCAATTTAATGCAATCGTTTTGAAATAACTCCGAGTCAATTACCTTCTTATTTGACACCCTATTATGTGCGGGTGGACGACCGGCCGCCGCCTTGAACTGTTCTACTGACTGACTGATACTGTTTATATAACATTGCAAGTATTATCAAATATTAGTTATTTTAGGGTTCCGTTCCCGAAGGCAGCCCAATAGGACCCTGTTAATATGTCTGCGCTGTCCGTCCGTCCTAACTCTAAAGAGCTGTATCTTTTGAATCGTAATAGATAGCAAGTTGGTTGATTTTTATTTTTATTGCATCGTAAAAACGTTACGGTTTTTACGATTAGAAGCTGAAGAAAAACAACAAATACTAAAAATGGTCAACTTTGAGTTGAACTCACGCTGGTTCAATTCGAAATCGAATTCAAATTGGAATATAATAATGCCTATGTACCATTACGGCGGTACGGAACCTTCGGTACACGAGTTCGACTCGCACTTGACCGATTTTTTGTCAATTCGCATCAACGTCAATCAATTGTTTATAATAACTTGTATATTGTATTTGTGTGTATTACCTGTTCAATTAATCTTCAAAATTTTACATAGGTAAAATTGTTTCTAATACTTTCACCATTTGAAACAATTTTCATTCCCAATATAAAAAATAAATTGGAATCTAAATCCCACTTCTCAGAAAACTGGTTTGTTTGTACAAAGAAAGTAATTCATAAATAATGGGGCCCATCAGCCCACCTCGCTCTTTCTCAACTCTAGGCCATTGGCAACGGAGTCGTTGACCTCAGAGTATGAACTGAATGGCCACGGGAAATGCTCTGCCAATTTATTGTGATGACGTTATACACGAGATCAACGTGCTATTGCGTCCGGTACTTAGGTGAAATGACGGAACATTCGTGAGGTCACGACCAACCTCCTAATTAAACATGGAGATTTTTGGGAGAGTTCAAAAGAATAACCCGATGTAATATGAAAATACCGTAAAAGAGATAACCAAAAGTGAAATTTAAATTTAAAATGGGCACAAAATACGGATGATACAAGCATTTTAAACTGCTAAGTAGACTGCGATTAGACAGAGACATCCGATGTGCACTGTGACGTCATGTAACAGGTCAGCCATATATACTCCATAATAAATCATGTTTCGCTAGAAAGAGATAAGAACAAATCTTTGTTGACTTGTATCTTGGTTGTTTTGACAGCTATTCAAAAAATGATATTTCTCAACTGTTTCTTACATAAATCAGCTTTATTGAAGCTGTGATAAAAAGTTCTGAATATTCCCTATTGTGTAATAAGACTCATAAGTTGTAGGTATATAAATTACAGGGGAAATGTATACACATAAATGTACCCACATATAAATAATAAAATGTAACTATCTAACCATATATTGTAGTCATAAACTCTTTAAAATACACGTGTTATAAAGCAATATCCTGTCGAAGATTGAAGATCTAATCCATACCCCTAAATATCCATAAAGTTCTGTCATACCTATTTCCTTGTTAGCGTAAAAGTAGACCTGCAGTCGAGCCAAGATGAACACGCTGCTAACATGTTTCTTTTCTATCACTCAAAAAGCATGGGATGGCATTCTTGCGCGTAGCGATAAACCAAGTGGCCAATTGTCATCACATACATTTTGAATGATAGAAAATAAAAAAATCAGTAGCCTTTGCATCTTGGCTAGGGCCCTCGTTTTCACTCGAGTCAAAATCTATGGAATTGACATTAGCGATCATCGCGATCTGTCATCAGCTTAAGTCAATCCTATACATATTAACGACTTTCAAAAACGCTAACTTTACGTTATGCATTTTGACTAGGCCCTCCGTATGAAGGCCCCATATATCAGTGGAAATTAACCTTTTCATCCGAAAATTAGCAGCGCCGAGAGGTGATAATGGATGATGCAACTGTTTGTGTAACCTGGCAGGAACAATGCTTGTAATTGGGTTGAACAAGTTTAACAATACCTAACCCAAGCTTGTGTTTTGGTTTGTAATGTTAAAAAAACAGTTAACATGGCTCTTAGAAGAAGGGGACCACATAGAAGTGGGTAAACCGGGAATGGTCGACCAAAAAAGCAACATTCTTCAGAAGACTAAAATATACATGTTTCATCTAACCATTTCAAGTAACCAGTGTCAGACAACGAGCTTGATTGTCAATTGTTTTATATCCGTTCCTAAAATTTAGATCACGGATATATTAGGTTACTTTGGCTTAAAATTTTACATTCGTTGCGAAGTTTTAACCCTTTTTAATGGCACGGAAAAAGTAAATTTCATAGAAAAATGCGTTGTCGACCCTGAGTCCTCCTGAGACCTCTTTGCTAGTCACATCACCAGTGGTTTTACCGCCGCTTTGGGGTGTTATTCTCTCAAAAACAACGGACGGGCGAACGAACGAGCGAAATCGCAGCGGCGAGTTTAGGTAGTCTCGTCAGAGCGAACAAAACACATTTTAGCGCGTGTATTTTCAATTAAGCAGCCTTATACGTTCAATCCATCGGCAGAAACCATGCTGCTAAATTGAAAATGCACGCGCTAAAACATATTTTGTTCGGACTGGCGGGACTACTTAAACTCGCCACTTGGACATTCACTCGTCCGTCCGTCCGACCGTCGTTGTTCAGAGAATCACTACCCTGGAACACAACAATGCGAACACTGTTATTTGGCGGCAGTATTAAATCTGTTCGCTGTTTCAATTATGGGAACAGACATTAAAGCAGGGGTTTGTTTGTTGTTTGTTGTTTGCAGGGGGGTGTTTTAATGACGTCGCGTTGTAAAACAGGTACCAAATGTACATAATCAATGTGGTACGAAATTATTTATGATGATTTATCTACACCAAAAAATTATGTTATTATTATTACCATCTCTCTACGCCCACTTAAAGGTGTGCGCCCCACTGTTTGGGATATTCTGCATTAGAGAATAAAGTTGCCACTAGAGTGACTCTCCAGGTTAAGCCAGTTACATGAGGTTACTAATCTCTGGATTATTACATTTATTACACCTGTGGCAAAAATAATACTGGTTTGATATAGATCAGGGCACGTCGACACAATGCGGCCGGAAGCACCATTGACCATCCGGTACCAGAACGGGGCTTTCCCTGTGAATTTTTACATACTTAATCCTGTTTATATTATCACTAAACAAAGCAAGGTTATCACAAACTTCTTATTGAAGGTAATGACGGTCGTAAACTAGTAACTGCCCATGCAAGCAAATACGGGATCCCGCCGTTTGGCCAAAGTATTTTTGGTCAAATGTATAAATTTCCCAAATTTTCATTTTCCATACAGCATTTTATATTATTTTGGTTTTATACCCGGTACATCGAAACCGCTCGGTATATTACGAGTAGGTTAGGTTACACTTGTGACTACATAAAAGTAAATCAACTGCGACAGGAAACAACTTTTTAGGAAATGAAATTTTGGGAGATGACGCATTTGACCAAAAACATTTTGGCCAAACGGAGTAGACCCAAGGAAATACACTTACTTTGCCAGTGGCATAAAGGCGAATAGATATTTTGAACGTCTTGGTAATGTGAATGAAAATAACAGAAATCAAGCTGCACTATCTCGCTGTGGTTGTCTAGTATTATTTCAACTTTGTACAGCAGTGGACGTCTCTGGGCTGGATAATTATGAAGATGACGATGATTGTATAGTGGGTTCTATTTCAATCACCTAAAGGTCCAAAAGGCATAAACCTTTTCATACCCTGACTACTAAGAAATAACACAAAATATCAGGGGACAATCTCACACAACTTGACCTAGTCCCAAACTAAGCTCTAGCCTTGTTTATGGGTACTAGACAACACGATACAAATTAAATGTATACAGAAACAACACATAGTCAGAAATAAATAGTCGCACTCATCAGCATCACACATAAATATTTCCCCATACTGGAAATCGAACCCGAGATCAAGCTGGCAGTCAATAGGCAGAGGGTAATTAATAATTATTTACTGTAAAGATGTTTTTAAATCCAACGCCGTTTTATCCACTATGTATTGAGCTCAAGCTCAATGTAAAGAGCAAGGAAGAGTAATTTTGTGCGAATATTGTATAGTAAAGAAATACATTGTTATTTATTTACAGACTCTGCGAGGAGATGAGTGATCGCGTCGGTCAAAGGTCGAGAAAAAAAGATTGCATCAAGCAGTCACATGATATTTCCAAGTCGGTGAAGACAAATCTTATTCGTTAATCTCTGTGCTCGGTTTTTCAACCTCGAACTGAGGTATTTATTGTAATGCAGATTTTTAATTAAAATGCACTTTGCGCTGCAGCTTTTTTAAGTAAAAGTTAGGTAAGATTGTTTTGTATTTAAATATGAAGGATAATTAAGTAATTTCCCTTATCTTGGGGGCTCAATTCCTTTTGACATGTTATCGTAGTCAAAGTCATGATAGCTTTTATTTAAAAACAATACGATAACATCATAAGCAATATGGTATTACCGTGTAGAATAGAGACCCTGTTATCTATATATCTAACAAACGTTTTTTTTTATATTCTTATCTTTCTTACGCCCACTTGCGTGGACCAGAGTTAGCGTCTTAACCCGAGGTTAGGCGGCAAACCACGTACAAAAGTAGACGCTTAACTCTGGGTAAAGGGCTAACTCTGGTCCGCGCAAGTGGGCCTTAGTGTTTCTGAAATTCGTCAAGGCTGTTGTGTTGGTTCATCGAACATCTCTATCATGCGGTTATAGCATAGAACTAAAGACAGGAAATTTCAGTGAATATTTCCAATTTAGGAAACATTTTAGTGGGAAATATTACAAGTAATATTTTATTTTTTGTCACAGATTTACCACCTTTAACCATCCAAAAAACTCTTCAACGTTTTTCAAAAGAGCTTGCAATGTAGACCGTTTATACAGGGTGTCTTGTAATAGTTCGCACGATTCTGATCACGGGGGTATGGTTCATTTTTGTTTCTGTTAATGTAAAAAAAAAAGAAGGATTAATTATATTAATTTTGTTACTTGATGTATCGCAGCCGATATCTCGACCTTGACATTTTGACGCTGATACTTATACTACTACAAACGTTCGTAGTAACTAACGTCAAAATTCTAAAGGTCAATGACCTGACACCATACGTTGTTTACATGGTATGTAAACCACCATTTCGTTCCATGTAAGCAGAAATCTGACTAACATTTTAAAATAATTATAAATTTTAGTGCAACTTACTGTATTTTCATTAGTGCAACTTACTGTATTTTCATTTTTGCAATTTGAACACTAGCTGGTTTTAAATGTGAATTCACTAGATCTCTTGTTCACGCTTCGCCAAGACTGATCATAATATTATCGTCCTTCTTATATTATTGTCGAGATCTAACCATTTACCATTCTTTTCTGTTCTAAAGTGGCCCGTATAACCGGTTTACAGCAAAAATAATTACGACTTGAATATCTCAAAATAACATAACAATGACATAATATTATAATGACAGCCATAAATTCATAGACTCAGACATAGAGTTCAGATAGACATGGATTGAACGATCCGATTATTGCCCTCCGTATTGATCTGCGTGGTATTTGTGGCAGTAGCCAACAGCCCGAATGCAAAATATTTTGTCCATGGATATAAAGGCCGTCGCATAATTGATTATAATTTATTATGATGTCACACTTACCATAGAGAACAAAAAATACCAACCTTTCCTAGGCCATGGAATGGATAAACTTACGTGTAGAGACGATTTTATTTTTACAAAACCTAAACCTAAACCTCTTTTCATAAAAAGTATTCAATGGTACAAGATTTAAAAAAATACTATGCTGAACTGTCAAAGGACAATAACAACTTATTGATTCGTTTTAATTATTGTGTGTTGTATTCATAGTTATCCCTGATGGTGGTAGAAATCAATGAAATAAATCCATGATTCATGATCTAATAAAATAACTTTAATGTACCTACGAGTACAAGTGCTATTTTAACCTGTGCGAGTGTGGGAAGAGTGTGAGTAAACATCGTAATCGTAAGTTTCATTTTTAAATTATTTCACATAGTAGCCCTTATCAGAGATCATCTTTTCATTCATATTATAGTTCAGTTTCAGTCTATTTTCAGTTTTCTAAACACCGTGGAGCTTTTGACCGTGATTAGAAAGTTTGTTGATATGGAACACCTTGTTTATTTACATTACGTTGTGACACATGTTATGTCATACACCGGTATGACGGGGTCAAAAATGTAGCAGTGCTAGTGATTCAATATCGACAAAATTTATCGACAACGATATAAAGCAATTTTTGATCATCATTAAAATAAGTAATGGCCTAGTTTGAATGACTTTTAATTATGTGCAAACCTCTTATAATACAAACAACCGGTATCTGACATTGACTCTGGACTCGAGTCACTTTTGACAACCGTTGAAATTACATTGAATAACAAATTAATTCAGTACGACAATATTCTTTAGTATTCCGACGAATTGAGAACCATTTAGTTTTTTAAGTCGGTTAAAAATGATTCGAAAGAAAAAGATCGTTTATCTTCATGGAAAGCTGATCATTTAGATATAGAAGATTTTCTTTTTTAAGACAACTTTATTTTGTAAGTAATGGAAGATCCATATGTCACGAAAAAAATTGTCGATAAACTTAATCGATATTTAATGAATCACTAGCACTGGTACATATTTGCCCCCGTCAATCCGGTGTATGGGTTATGAATGAATTAGTTAAGATGGAGCACACTGAGAGCATCGTCAGGATAAATCAGTCTGTAACTCAGTCAAATATTAACTTAAAAAAAAGTTACCAATGTAGAGATGATCCAAATCATCCACCCTATCTATGGTTAAAATTTCTTCGATTGATTTCAAGACACCCTGTATACAAAAAAACCTTAACATTAAGTAGGTAATTAAAATAACTATACATTGAATAAAGGAACCTTTGTTTTAGTTCCCTGTAAGGAAGGTTAATAATTAGTACATTCGGCTGTCAATGCGGGCGCCCCCACGGGCGGAAGTAATGTTCATGCAGATAGTATGGCAGACGACAGAACTGGGTAAGTACGTGACATGCATTCAAACGGGGACCTGAATTTGTCATTCTTCTAGGTGGTACTGATGGAGAACAAAACAATACTAGTAGAATTATTGCGACAATCATTAAGGTTTTATAGGTTTGAAAGTTTTTTTTTATTATTAATAGCTTTTGCCTGCGATGTCATCAGCGTAGGCCATAGTTAAGTTTTTTTTTCTAGCCGGCGAGTTCCATTTAAAATATGATCCAAATCCCTCCGGACGGATTTGGACGTCCAACCGTTCTAGCTTGAGAGTAACAAACAAACGTACTCACAAACGAACTTTCGTAATTACAATATCTAATTGTAATGATAATGAACATTATTGAAAATTTAATTTTCTTATTGTTAATCTTTACGTTTCTTATTTATTCCGAAAACATAGACGATTTAATTTTTTAAATAACCTCAAAAAACTTTTTTAAAAAGTCAAATCATTTCTGTTTTTGCAAAGAATTCAAATCATTTTAACATGGAAGCATAATTTTATCATTTCATCAATGGTTCAGCCAAAACATAAATAATGTATCTTATAACAATAGGGTTAACATTCTCGTTTGGCTTTATGTCGTTTTTGTATTCCATTAAATTTATGGCGCCGCACTAGCGACGACGTGCATCACTAGCGTCGCCATATCAACGTGAAAAACAGAGCCGTCAAGTACTACACATTTGTCTCTCGACGCGGCCGTTTGCTATTTGATATTTCTAATTGTATATTTCTTTCTCGTTTAGTAAACCGATTTATGAAGAGTCGCATTATTATTTTGTAGCAGTTAACTGGCGCTTAGCAGCACCAAATTGGTGACCCCGACGATTAATAATTATGTCGGATAACGAGTTTGAAGATACGATGCAAGGAGCCGCCGGCCCGGCACAAGAGACTGCAGGGTCTGTCGACCGAGTTGCAGTAAGATTGCCGCCGTTCTGGGCGGACGACGCCGAGGTATGGTTTGCCCAGGTCGAGGCGCAGTTCGCAATATCGGGCGTAAAAGCCGATTCTACAAAATACTTCCAGGTAATTCGTGAATTAGACCCTAAAACCGCAAAGGAAGTTCGAGACATAATTACGAAGCCCCCGGAACAAAATAAATACGAAAAATTAAAAAAAGAATTGATAAACAGGCTGTCAATGTCAAAAGAAAACAAAAGACGGCAGTTGCTGCAGCACGAAGAGTTGGGCGATCGGAAGCCAAGCCAATTCCTCCGTCACCTTCGAGGATTGGCTGGCGACAGTGTCAGCGACGATTTTCTCCGTAGTCTTTGGTCGTGTCGCCTACCTACACACGTGCAGGCCATTATCGCTTCGCAAACTACTGCTTCGCTGGACGACATCGCTGTTCTTGCTGACCAAATACTTGATGCTACTCCTAACCCTTTCTTTAAGCAGGTAGCGAGCACAAGCTCTTTCGAAGATATGCTGAAGAGGATGGAACAATCCATCACGGCGCGCATCCAGAGCGAGTTAACGCAACAAATCGCACAACTGAGCGCCGGCAGCAGCAGCGGTTATCGTCGGGCGCGTTTCAACCGGAGCAGGTCGCGCAGTCGCAGCAGGTCCAAATCACACGGTCGGTATCAAGCTGCCAAAGAAGGTATGTGCTGGTATCATGGCAATTTTAATTCGAAGGCAAGGAAATGCATTCCGCCGTGTAGCTACAAACAGGAAAACTAGTACGACAGTCCATCGCGGCGGCAGCTGACTGTCACGCCACAACCAGCCGCCTATTCATAACGGACAACGTAAGCAAAATTCAATACCTTATTGATACCGGCTCCGACCTCTGCGTTCTGCCACGAAAATTCATGCCCAAATGTAAGTCGCCTGACAGCTACGCACTCACAGCAGCGAATGGTTCTATCATACATACTTATGGCATAGTCAAGCAAAATTTGAACCTAGGTTTGCGGAGGGATTTCATTTGGAACTTTGTCGTAGCAAGCGTAGATAAGCCAATCATAGGAGCTGATTTCCTTGCTCATTACGGCCTCGTCGTCGACTGCAAACACAGAAGGCTAATTGACAGCGTGACTACTCTCACAACAGCGGGACAACTTAGACATTGCGACCAAACCAGCATAAAAGCGATTTCTGGTGACAGCGAGTACCACCGATTGCTAGCGGAATATCCCAGTTTAACAAAACCGTCTGGATTGCCGCGAGAGGTAAAACATTCAACTGTGCACTACATCCGAACTACTCCAGGTCCTCCAGCATTTTGTAGGCCACGCCGTCTAGCTCCTGATCGGCTGAAAATTGCGAAGGAGCAGTTTGAAGAAATGCTTCACGATGGCGTGGCACGACGATCCGATTCACCGTGGGCGTCGGCACTGCACCTTGTGCCCAAGAAAGGAAATGGTTGGCGACCGTGCGGGGATTACCGCGCGCTCAACGCACGCACCATCCCCGACAGATATCCCGTCCGCCATATAGAGGACTACGCCCACCGTCTAGCAGGTAGCAAAATATTCTCAAAAATTGATTTAGTCAAAGCCTACAACCAAATTCCTGTTTACTCGGATGACATTTGCAAGACAGCTGTCACAACACCGTTCGGGATGTTCGAATTCCCCTTCATGCCATTTGGTCTTCGAAATGCAGCTCAAACCTTCCAGAGGTTCCTGGATGAAGTCCTCAAAGATCTGGACTTCGTCTACTCGTACATCGATGACGTACTCATTTTCTCCAAAGACGCCGAACAGCACTTAGAACATCTACGGCAAGTGTTTGATAGATTTCAAGAGTATGGTATGCTCATCAACGAGTCCAAGTGCAGTTTTGGTCAGAAAGAGGTCACATTCCTCGGATTTACAGTTTCTGAAGACGGCACTCGTCCTATTGACGATAAGGTAAAAACAGTGCAGGAATTCCCGCCACCCAAGACTGTAGGCGGATTACGCAGATTCCTCGGCATGCTGAACTTCTACAGGAGGTTTGTTCCTCATGCTGCCGATGCACAAGCACCTCTTCACGACATGCTTTCAGGACCTAAAATCAAAAGCACTACTTCACTTACTTGGACCGAACAACAGTTGGAAGCTTTTCAAAATTGTAAGTCTAGTCTCGCCAAATCAACTCTACTGGCTCATCCCATCATTGATGCACCACTAGCCCTCGTGACTGATGCTTCTGGCACAGCCTTGGGTTCAGTGCTCCAGCAATTAGTAGAAGGACAATGGCAACCACTGGCTTTTTTCTCAAAGAAGATGACACGGCAGCAAACACAGTACAGTGCATATGATCGGGAGTTGCTGGCTATTTACGAAAGCGTTAAACATTTCCGGTACATGGTTGAAGGTAGACATTTTGTGATATACACTGACCACAAGCCAATCATTTTCGCCTTCCAGCAAAAAGACAGGAAATGCTCTCCGAGACAATTTAACTACCTTGATTTCATTTCGCAGTTTACCAGCGACATCAGGCACATCTCGGGGAAAGACAACATTACCGCTGACACACTCTCCCGTATCGAAGCAATTGTCGTGCCTCCAGACTTCGAAGCCATCGCGCAAGCGCAGCAGAATGATGCCGAGTTGCACGACCTCATTGCCAAGCGATCTTCGTCACTGAAGTTGGAAAAAGTGCCCGTGCCAGGTACGACTGTTTATTTGTATTGCGATACCTCTCAAGCACGGCCCCGACCCTTCATCACCAAGGAGCATCGACGAAGAATATTCGACGCAGTACACGGCATGAGTCACTCAGGTACAAGGTCAACAACTAAGATGGTAACGGAAAGATTCGTATGGCCCTCCGTACGCAAAGATTGCGGTACCTGGGTACGTACGTGCGCAGTTTGTCAACGCGCCAAGGTGCAACGTCACACATCTTCTCCGCTGGGAAATTTCAAGCTACCAGGAGACAGGTTTAGTCATGTCCACATTGACCTGGTCGGTCCCCTACCACCTTCATCCGAATTCCGCTACCTCTTCACCGCCATAGATAGGTACACACGCTGGCCAGAGGTGAAGCCACTTTCCTACATCACAGCCGAAACCGTAGCTCATGCGCTCTACGAAACATGGATATCTCGATTTGGTTGTCCACAAACTGTAACAACCGATCAAGGACGTCAATTTACCTCACGTATGTTCAAGGTTTTGACGGAGCTTTGCGGAACCCAGCTGCGACACACAACGGCCTATCATCCCCAGGCCAACGCCATGGTCGAGCGCCTGCATCGCACTTTGAAAGCAGCCATCATGGCCCACAACAACAACAAGTGGACCGACGTGCTGCCGATCGTACTTCTTGGCATAAGAAGTGCGTGGAAAGAAGACTTGCAGAGCTCAGCTGCAGAGATGGTGTACGGTGAGCCATTGCGCATCCCGGGTGAGTTCTTTCATACTCCTAACTCACACGCACTGCAACCTGACGATTTTGTCGCACAGCTAAGACGTCATATGTCGCATCTCAAGCCTGTTCCCGCATCGAGACACGGAAATAAGTCTATCTTTGTACACAAGGACTTAAGTTCATGCACCCATGTTTTCCTGAGAAAGGATGCATTGCGTGGATCTCTAGAGGCCCCATACACTGGCCCACACCGCGTCTTAAGTAGAACGGACAAGACTGTCACTGTAGACTTACTCCGAGGACCAGTGACTGTCTCAGTTGATCGTGTAAAGCCAGCCTATGTTCAGAATGACACGGCTGCAGCTACAGCAGCTGACTCCAAACCTAAAGCTGTTGCTCCCGCTGGGACCACTCGTTCTGGCCGTATTGTCACATTTCCTATTCGCTTTCAGGCAGGACTTTGAGACTCCCAGGGGGGTCCTATGGCGCCGCACTAGCGACGACGTGCATCACTAGCGTCGCCATATCAACGTGAAAAACAGAGCCGTCAAGTACTACACATTTGTCTCTCGACGCGGCCGTTTGCTATTTGATATTTCTAATTGTATATTTCTTTCTCGTTTAGTAAACCGATTTATGAAGAGTCGCATTATTATTTTGTAGCAGTTAACTGGCGCTTAGCAGCACCAAAAATTAACTCCACTAGTGTTTGGTTTCAACTATTTCGCAATAATGTCACAAAACCTAACGGGAAGTAGTCACTGCTCCTACCATGTGTGATGGTGGTGATTCACTTAGTTGACTTAACTAATGATACCCCTCATAGGTATGAGTCGGAATATTTACATAAAGAGTTGGTTTCTATGAGTAAGTGGTCAGCGAAAATACATTTTAAGCAAAGTGAAACGCTGTTGGGATTTCCTGGAAAGCGTATTCAAGTTGCTTTTACGGAAAATATGGGTTATAATATAAATTATTGGATGTAAATTAAAAAAAAACATTTTGTTTATATTTTTATCACTTTATTTACTTTGTCTTTTGTATTTTATTATATTTGTTACTTTATTATTATTACCTCGTAATGTACTACTTAAGTATTATCGTATTTTATGTTTGAAAAAATAACCTTGCTGGGGTTTCTTACGGCGCTTCTTCTCCGCAATGATGGTCTTGTCCGAAGCGCTAGTAGATTCACTCTATATTACCGACGTATAAAAGAGCCCGAATTTGCCCAATTTACTCAATAAATATTTTGATTTTGATTTTGATTATACGTATGTATTATCATCGCATTCTTTCTTAACTCGGCCGCTACTGTCAAGTTTGATTAAGAGCTATCATATATTTAGTTGACAGTACGATAGCAATGGACACTGTATTTTAATTTGTTTAAGCCAATCTTAGATTATCATCATAATTAAATTAATGCCCTTACAATAGCTCTTATTCACGATTAAATAAGAGCTACCATTACGTCAAAAACATGAATACGTTATAGAAGCCAGCTGAGCTAAAATAAGATAGATAGAGGCCATGTCATAAAAAAAAAAATGCGCCGACCCCAAATAAGTTAGGATAAGGGCAGGAGAATGATGATGAGAGGCTCTGTCAAATAAGCAGTGAATTCAAATAAATAATTTAATTGTAAAATATAGTTAGCAAAGTAATATATAGAGATAAAGTATAGTGAATATGTTCCTCCCATTCCAACGTTCCAGCAAAACTGCGTAGTAACGTCGGCGATAAAAGTGATAATTTCCGCCTCGCGCTAATCAATTTTAACAATTTAATTTATTTATAACTCCCCATAGCTCGGCAACAATCCGTGAAGTAACTGTAAACACTTGGGCGTTGTAAAAACTTAATCGGTAACAACTGGAGCGAATCCGACGGGCACGATAATTATGGTTCTGCAATTAAGTCGGGTTGTGCAATATGATGGCGGCCGCCAATACCGCCGCCGTAGCTTAGGGTGAGTGACATGAGTGGAGATTGCGGAAACAAATGAAACATTCGATGCCAATAGAGATGGACTATGTATGACTATTTAAATTTGCTGTTTTTCTTAGATTCAATCACGTACTCTCCTATCCTATCCTACTACCTCTCCAGGGTCTCTATATTCAATACAGTAAAACAAAATTGCTATTGACATGTTTTGCAATTTGTTTTCAACCGCCATTTTTGTCAAGTAAATAAGGGCTATCGTAACTTTGATCATACGATAATACGTTAAAAGCAATATCGTTTTACAGTGTTGAACAGAGGCCTTGTTTCTTGACAGGGTTCGGCTGGCTATCGCTAAATTTGCACTCGCCACTGACCCTATATTTCTCATTCGCGCCTGTATGCATAATGTATGTTAAATGTGCAAAAGAAATCCAATAAAAAGAGATAAAAACGATTCACAAAGGCGAACCCTCAGGGCGAACCCCTTCAAGACAGTGTACAGTGGTACATGTAATTAAATTGGAACCTATAGTAAAATAAATATGTAATTCAGAGTTAAATCCTATTTAAGTTAAAACTCGGTAAAATATGGTGATACAATTATAAGTTCCGAATTTATTCTGGTTACATTTCTTGCAGCATTCTTGTAGAAATTTAATCTTAACGTCTCAAGTCACGAACTTTTTAATAATCAAAGCCAAAACTCGTACATTCTCTTCGTATTAGATAAGCCTGCCGCTGCGCGGTGGTAGCCATTTGTACGGCCGTTGTAGGCGAGTGTTGGCGTTATAAAGTGGTTGCTTGCGCGAAAAGAGGTCGCGGAGGTGAGGGGGGGAGGGCCGATGACCGACGACAACCTTACAGCGTTACCAATGTCTAGGCTAAGGTCCTCGGACCCGAAGTAGAATGCGGCTTCGGCGATGATTCGTCCATTTCCGTGGGCTGATTCGACACAGTTCGGCTTTTATTCGACATTTGAAAAATGTTGCGTAATTTTTGTCCAGTACTGCAATCAAGTAAATGAACTGCATTTATTCAAGTCAGTACTGACTTCTGGTATTTGCGCCTCGCGCTTTTGAGTGTTCAAGTTATTAATAAGTCTTATAAGATTAAATTACGGGCAATTTCTTATTTTTTACTGCGTAAAACCAAATGCATTATAATGTTTTTCACGCATTACATTAATAAGTGTATTATTTTGTCACTTGGATTTATTTTTTTATTATTTAGTGGTTACCTACATTTTTTAAAATCCCTAGTTACGTTTTGAAAATCTATTTTTAACACATGTGTTATAAATATATTCATTTGAACTCGTTTAGAAATATTGTAAAAATGGAAAATGTGAAAAAATGTGTGTGTGTGTGTGCGTTTGTCAAACTAAAATAAATGCCCCAAACAAGTGTACGAGTATTCTTATAATTGAAATTTTCAAAAAAAAATGCCACCGTTTTTAAATAGCAAAAAACGGAACCCTCATAGGATCACTCGCGTGTCTGTCTGTCCGTCCGTCGGCCACAGCCATGAGCTCCAAAGTTACTGGACCAATTGACTTGAAATTTGGTACACAAGTAACTCGGTGCCACGAAGACGTTGGTGTAACGTAAACAAATAAATTTAAAACTTGGGAGCCACGTTTGAGGGGTAGATTAGAACATTATTAAAAAAAGTTTTGGTAACTATATTGTGTGACATATTAAACAAAAAGGCTTGTGAGAATATATATTTTTTAAATATATACATACATTAAAATCACGCCTGTTTCCCAGGTAGGCAGCGATCACTTCTATCCACTTGCTACGATCCTGACAAATTTAAATTTAAAAAAAAATCAGGATATTTGACTCCTTAATTTCGAAACTAGTGAGCCAAAATAAAAAATAAAAAGCAAAAAAAATTTGTTTACCTATAAATAACAGGCGATACTCGTGACATATAAAAAGTATATGGTATTTAAATTAGCATTGGAAATTTCTCAAAACATACGGAACCTTGGTCACGCGAACTAAACTCGCACTACTCTGGTTTTATTTTTAAATTAAAACAATTTACATGTAAAAAATACTTGAGCTCTTATTCGAGTGAATGTTTAGCCGCACGTAGTCACTTGTTTTCGGTCGCCGGCGAGCTAGGTGTTTTCCACTCTCGAGAGAAAGGGTAATGCCCTCCAAAGTTGTTTATGGCAAAAAATGAGGACACGGAGACTGGCTCACTGAGTTTAGGTTATGAATCAGCGTGAGAGAAAAACAATGCAATTAATGGGCGGATAGAATAGTAAGCAGCTCCCTTCTTTTGTTATTCGGGAGAAACGGAAGGAGAAATTACATTGGGTAACTTTAAGCGAATACAATTAGATAGTAGTACAAGAAAAAAGGAAAATAAACAGGCGTAGAAAATCAAATATGTGTATATACATATGCGACTTTTCTAAGGCCATTTTTTTTCCTAGTAAAACTCTTTAAAAATATGTTAGTTTGTACTTTATAAATTACGTGGGGATTTGCGAGTAGAGAGAAGGGTAAAACGTCAATAACTGGCCACTTGAGAAAATGCCACTATGTTACTAGCCACCATTTTTATACAGACGCTCTCTGAAGCTCCCTCTGGATCTAGGTATTCTAGTTTTATTGCACAAATATCAGCATATCTTTTGTATTACACATTTTATTGCTATATTATTTATTAATAGAGAAGAATGGAAATGCAACCAGACAAGGACGGCGATGTTAATTGCGTGATTATCCATTTCATAAAGTGACGTGCAAGGCCTTTTAACGAGTCCGACTTTTTATTCAAATCAAGGGAAATAAGGTTACACGTCAACAAAATGTTAATTGTAGTAAATACGCATATTTTATTCAGAATGTTACTTTCTTATGTAACATGTTTTCATAAGGTTGACTAGCAACGGAATAAAAAACTGTTTTTCTCTTTTCAGAATATAAATTATTATAATTCAGTATCACACTTATTCGACCTTTTTTTTAGATACATGGTGAATTTTAAAAAAAAATATCAGAATCAATTTTAGAACAACAACGTTCAATTTTCCAACAGTGACAACATTGATGTAACCAAAGCATAGAAATATTCCGGGTAGGTATCTTTAAAATGCAATCAAAAATTCAAGAACCTATTCAGGATTCCAAACATGAACAACAAGTAAGAGTTGAATTATTTACCGTTTACATTTTATTTGACAATTAGGTATTGTTTTTAGGGTCGGAATTTCATGCTTAAGATATGGGATAATTTAAGCTTGAAAAATACGTTTCAAATTAAAATTTAAAAATTTAAATGATATAAGTATAACTTAATTAAAATAGAGTGAGAAACAATGATCAGAAATGAGTAAAACCACAAAAAACTTTGATAAGCAAACTTATTTAAAGTATTAGCGTTAGGTTCGATTTTGATTTTCGAGTTTTAATATTTTTCATTTTGGACTAAATTCGATTCGTACAGTTTTTTTTTCATTTTTTTATGATCAAATTACTGTTTATGTCTCATTTGTCTATGGTTCAAATATGGTTTTATCACTAATATTAAATTGAAAAAATCCTACAATTTATTTGTATTCTATAAACATCCAAATTTATTTAACTAGACCAATTCTATCCCTCTCAATCGCTAAATGCGATATGCCCTTTAGTTTGCCATTTACAAATTAAATCTGAGTTTTCACCAAACCTAACTATAACAACCTGCCACGAAAACATCTTAGCCTTGTGAAAAATGTGGTTACAGAATTATCAACAAGTTTTTAAAGTTATTTGTAATTCTGTAGCTCTGCCTATCCCACTCTCGGATTTCAGGCGTGAAGGTATGTATGTGTGTATTTAAAAAAAACTCATTCTTGATATAATTACAATATATGTATTTAGTTAAGTACTTATTTGATCACGCTTTATTTATTGTTTAGAAAATTATATTACAGTAATACCTCAAGGCTATGTTGGTTGGCGATTACTCCACCAACCAAGAGTGTGGCTCTTAAGCCTGCGCCGAGCGTATGCCGGATATACAGTGGCGCCCTCATTACTTTTATTGTGTTTTCTAATAAACTAAACTATTTTCTTGAAATTGGACGAACTGTTTTTGTACTACAAATGAAAACACAACTTTTAGGGTATTTCATATAGTTTAATAACAATTCACCTTCAAATTATTAACTTAACGGAAAAAAAGTGGCCACCTTTTCCCGTTAAGCTGACTACTCAAAGGGTGATTGTTATTAAAGTTTGTTACGTATCCCATAAATTGTATTTTTACTTGCACTACAAAAACATTTCGTCTGATTCCAAGGAATTTTTTTAGTTAATTAGAAAACACAATAATAGTAATGAGGGCGCCACTGGACGCTCGGCGTTTACTCGGCGCAGTCTTAAATAAAGAGTGAGAGAATGCCTCATGTTGTTCATAACTTCCTGGTCCCTGTGTTTCCCCAAATACTTCAAAGACTTTCCGTTCCAAATTCAAAGATATTTAAAAATACGCCAATGTCTTACGCATGCGCGCGGCGCCCCAAATCGACGGAATCACTTCGGTGTGCGATGACCTTACGAGGACGTAAACCGCGGCCTAGGCGACAACGAATATAAGTCGACTTAGCATCGATTTTACCAAACTGGAATAAGGCTTACTCCGATAGTCTATACAAATCCGCCGATTAATCTAGGTATAAAATCTTATTCTCGTTTGGTCGAATGGTCGTATAAATGTTACACAGAGTATTTCAATAGGGTATATCAATATTAAAAACGACATTTAAAATTGGTCAAATAATTATGAAAATAGTTTTGCTTGGTTTATTTAAGGCGAAATAATATACCTAATTTCGCATAGCTGTTAGACACTGGACAAATATTGTTTCCTTGTATTCAATATTGTAGGTACTTGTTGTTAAATCTTTTTTACCAAGATATTTAATACGGGAAGAAACCTTTTTTATTTTTAACCTCATCATTAATTTGTTATTTTTAGTAAACGTTAAGGTTGAACAACCTTTTAATTCTTTAGTAGTGTTTTTTTACAAGATATTTTATGTTATTCTTATGTACTAGTAGGTATGTTACTTTAAAACATAATAAAATAGTATTACACATTAGTACCTAGTACCTGTTATTAATAATCTTAGTGTGGTTACTGAATTATCAACAAGTTTTTAAAGTTGTTGGTAATTCTGTAGCTCTGCCTACCATACTCTAGGATTACAAGCGTGAAGGAATGTATGTATATTTGTATGTAAAATAGTATGTTATGATTTAATACATACACATATGCCAATTTACTAAATAAATGATTTGAATTTGAATAGGTCGACGCTGAGTACAGGCCCTGACCTCGAAATATGTTTAAGTATTCGAGAGACCTTTGCTTTGCGATTCAAACTTTAGGTCGGTATCTTATACTGTCAAAGCAATTTTTTTTTTTTTCCTAGCTGAAGACAAATAAGAAAACCTGAACGAACATACATTTTTATGCGCACCTACACGCAAATAAAGGCTTTATACGCCCCTCTTTTTGTGTGAGGGGTTAAAAATAAGTACGTTTAGTGAAAATTATTTATTAAGGTCGTTTTATGATCAATTTCAAAGAAGGAGCTCTTTGTTGACCGGATTAATTTTATGATAACGCATAAATTATTGTACCATCCATAAGACATCAACGGGCGCTTCAAACTTTCAGGGCCCAGCTTTCTTTTATCACACAAAATAGACCCGAATTGGAGTTCTTGGCACTGAATACGTAAATAAGTTTAAAAATTTAGCATAATTCGCATATTATTATTGATTATATAAACTATAATCATATGTACGTAAATGTGTAACATACAGTCTTTTTAGGATTAGTGCACAACTGTGTCTTTTTTTCCATACAGCATAATGCTATATAAAATAGGTCATGAATATATTTTAGTGTGAAAATGCATAGTAACAAATAAATACGTGTATATGACACCCTCCAAGCAATAGCCATAATTTGGCAACTTAAATAACAACAAAATTCTGCCAAATTTCAAGCAAAGAAAGAAGTTAGAGCTTTATTAATACTGTAACCTTGTCCCTTTCACCACGTGGAAATTGACAGATTTTGACCAGTTTATAATTATGGCCTTTGATCTAATCTTAATTTACTATGCCAACGTTAGTAAAAATAAATAAATGTGTCATAGAATCTAAACGTGTAGGTATAATCCTTTTATACCTATTGATTGTTATGTGGAACGGACCAAACAATGTCGTAAAAATCGGAAAACTCCGAATATGCATCTTAAATAAGCACCAAACCCCAGAAAACAATCTCGGTCACTCTAGGACATACCTACAACACACGATATTACAGATTATTTCGTAAGTGTACGTACGTAACACGCTTACGTTCCACGCACACAGCTAACAGGAAGAAAGTTCACGATACTTTGAGCTTTATTCGTGTAGGTGTAGAATCACTATTTAAAGCTTAAATTCTGAACTGTAGAGTCGGCAAAATAATTAAAAGTTAAGTAATCTATTTTGATGAATATGCGGAACATCAGCAAAATGATTGCTTCACCTTATTAATCTTAGTACTTGGATGGGCAGATATTTTTTTTGATAAATTTTATAAAAATGACACCTAGCTAGATCGATTTATCGCCCCTGAAACCCTTGCATACAAAATATAATGAAAATCATTCTTGTTTATATATATTCATCAGATTATACATACTTAAACAAGAATTGCTCGTGTAAAGGTATTAGATGTATTTACTGATAGAAATGTACCATTACATAGAAATCATACTAGTAACATTCTGAAACTCTAACCTAAATAAATAATCTTATTCCGTCATCAATACTCCCATAACCTAGCATCACATTAAACATTGTCACAATGGTCGTATCAAATCATACAAATCCAAATTTCTGGCAGCAAATGTGTAAATTTGTTTTGCCGACGCTATTTCACAGATTTTCCTTTCCGCGTATCGGAGGCCTGTATGCGGGCTAACGGTACCGCTCACGTGTCTCCGAGCCATCGACCCTGCCGGCCTCCGCGCAATATTCTACGCGCAATACGCGCACGCGCAGCTCAAAACGACGTAAACAAACTAACCTGTCAAATTAACTTCGACTTTATACTGCTAATTCATGGTTGAGTTTAGAATGAATTGGTTGAGGCGTGTATTTGAAGTAGATAAAGTACAATCGATACGTCTAGCATGAATTATTGATTTCGGAAATTTAAATTCTATGGGGAAGTTATTGAGTTTTTGTTAGATTGTAGGCTTTTTTTAAGACAGCAATATATATCGGCAAAATATAATTGCCATACAATTTTGTGAACGTACTAAAGTTAGTACGTGAGCTTTTCATCTAAATAATATGGGTTTAAATTAATACAATAATTGAAAGTATCGAAATTAGCTTGCTTTAAACTAACATAACATTTATTATTATTTTACACACGCTTAAACTATAAATCGGGATTTAATCGCACACAGAAACCAAATGATAATAAATGTAAGCGAAGAAGTGTGTCTTGGGATGAATCGTCGGATGTTGTGAGCGTTGTGTGTCGGTATGATGACATTCCGGATGAATAAAAACAAGACCAAGTGAGGGTAGGTCGAAAATCTCACATTACAAGCAGACGAACACCCTCCACTGAAGTCTGAAGTCTTCTCGTGGCCACGGCTGTTGTTAATGTCGAGGTAAATGTTTATTTTATTACGCGATTAAGTCCCGATTTATAGTTTTATTATATCCAAATTAGTTAGGTTCAAAAACCAAGTAATTAATAAACTACAATAATACACTATATATGCATAATTATTTTTATACCTTCGTGAATTAACCAATGTAAATTTAAAGAGATGCTTATTAATTAATAATAATTTAGGGAGAAGAGATAAAGATAAAGTTTTGAGGAAAGAAAGAAACAACCCCACAAAATATAAGTTTCGTTCCGAATATGACTTCTTTGTCATAATGTAACATACTGTAGGTAAATTAATGAAGGTGGGTTAATTTATATGACTTACCTCACAAATTCATAGTTCTCACTACTAAAATTCTATTCCACTCGGCAAAAGCATATTGATTTTGACATAGAATCAATTTGGCAACGTTACGAGAGCTCTTATTTGTTGACAGGAATGGCGGCGGCCGAATTAATAACCATACCATAACATGTTAAAAGCAAAATGGTTTTTACGCAGTAGAATAACGGTCAAGAACATATTTTGTACTCTTATTTTACCCCTTTTCAAAATCAAGAAGTTTTCTTTGGCGTTGGCAGCAAGGGCAGTGGTACAACGACTTGCCACTACATGACCAACTTGCTCGTTCGCCCTTTTCAATAAAAAAGAAACAATATGAATTAGACCGTGTGACTTAGAACTTTTTAATAATCTTTAAAATCAGTGAATTGAAAATATTTCAATTAGAAAGATTCTTAATGATATTTTATCTAACCCTTACTTTTTAAATTATTAATGATATAAGACGTTAGCATCAAACGATCACAAATTTTCTTACTCAGAACGAGATATTATTATCATTACGTTAACTTCTGTTTACCCTGGAAGCTGTGATGAAATGTCCTACAATAACTAGGAAACTTCTAGTTTTCCTGTATCTCCGTGAAAAAAATTCATTGAGCCACAGGATACGGGTATACAAAAATAAAAATACACATACAAAATTCACTTACACGTTTCGTCAGAATACAACCACTTGAACGCTATCCACTTGCGATCTGTCGAACGTCCAAAAAGTATCCTTGTGGCACCACGACGGCATTTATTATTCTTGGATAAAACCCTGCTTTTGACAGGGCATCGCTTACGTAAGTATAGCTCTTATTTTCGTGATAGTAATGGCGTTCGAATTATATGCCATATGCTTTTATCAAGTAGAATAAGTAGACGGCCAGGACACATTTAAAATCCATGTAACTAATTTATTTATGCGTGATTTGAACATAAAACATACAATAGTAGTGGGATGGATTGGTTGGGTGGGAGTTTCTTGCGGCGCTTCTTCTCCCCAATGATGGTCTTGTCCGAAGCGCTAATAGATTCCCTCCATATTAACGACGTGTAAAAGAGCCCTCATGTGGCCAATTTACTGTTTTTTTTTTATTAATTAGGATAAGTATTATCATACATAAATATATTTTATGGTATGAAGAAGGTAAAGGACCACACAGGCCACCGCGTGATAAATTTTGGATAAGGCATTAGTCACTTTCTGACAGGTTAATAAGTACACGTGTCAAAAAGTGACGGATGCTTTATCCATAGTTGACACGCGATATAGACGCAGCCATACTAGGCCCGCTGATGGTATGCGAGATCTCCCATAGACATTTGCACTCTCCAGACTATAATCTTAAGACTGCAATGCGTTCCCGACTCAGTTGGGATACTTCTATGCTAGTAATATAACCGGTCATTCTGCTGCTTGGTGGAAGGTTAAAGAACTAGATTGTGGTAACGACTTGAGTGAAATCTGCTCAAGGTCCTGGGGGTTGTTATGACATGGCTACGCAGTTCATTTTACAGCGAGCGTAAAGGACAGAGCTATAGCCGTTATATAGCTCTGTCCTTTTCTCTCACGGTAAACTGAACTGCATAGCTATGTCATGATAACCCCTCTGTATTCCTAAAACCACTAAAACTAGTAGGTAGGTAGTTTAGTATCATTTGTTTCTCTCATCCCACTTATGATCAGGTGGCTTGAGTGCTCGTGCGCCTTATTCTAGCCATAAAAAAAACATAACCTTATTCCTGGCACGGAAGTTCACGGGCGGCGCTGATTTTACATTAGTCATATTTCGTATTGACGGACAGTTTATAAATGAAATATGTATTTGTCCTGAAATATGGATGAAACCAAAGCAGCTGACTTTTTTTGGGAAAGTTTCAGTATTTTATTGAAATGATTTGAAAGTAATATTTTGTTGTTTATATATTCAATGCAAATAGTTTTATGAAAAATAAAAGGAATTTACATTCAATACTCCTAACTGCGTTTCAGTCCCGCCGTCCATTGAAGTGGTATCTGGGACGCGATCACGTGATGTACTGATCATTTTACCCTCAATTTGGTAAAAATATGAAAGGTCGGGAATTCAAACCCTTTAAATAAAAACACAATCCAAATAAAAAAGTGGTCATCATTGTACATATGTTCGCTGTGACGAACATTGCCAAATTAAGGGTGTGACATAAATTTTCCAAAATCTATATTTATTAGCACTCAGAAGAATTTCCGTTCACTTTATTCTGAATCAATGAATCAAAGTCGTGTTTTGCCTAAAATAGTTCTGTGGGCTGCTGAAAACTAACATGACCTAAACCTATTTCGATCTAAGTAGAAGAGGAAAAAATACTTTTGGGGGGAATCTTAAAACATGCGACTTGGAAAAAAGAACAATAAAACAAAAAACAGAAAATTCACGTCAAATAAGAAAATTATGTGCTCTTAAAAAGTCTTGAGAGATTGGGTAAAGTCGGATAGAAACGCATAAATCGTCTGTGAGGGAGGGAAGTGGGAGCCTGCCGTTTGATTGAAATATGATTGCCAAAATGTGTTGCTTCCTAAGCGCTTCATTTGCTAACCCGTCATTCCTGTAACTCTAAATATTTCAGGATTTATTTCAGTAGTACTCTATAGGTTCAAACCAAACAGCTTTTCCCAAAAAACACATAGTTTTATCGCTGTAATTGATAGCTTTCTTAGAAAAAATATAAAAGGACAATCGCTGGGATTGTTTTTTTTTGACTGAACCATCTTTTAAACTGTATTCTGCAAACAAATGATATTGATTGATTGAGTGATTCCCGGTTAGTACAATCAGCAGCAGTGTTAAATGACTAACAGTGACCCTTATTGTAAGGTGATAAGAGTCATAAATGGTCAGTTAACGCATTCACTGCCACCGACGGATATAATACGTTCACTGGCATACATGTTTGTTCCTATCACGCCCCCTGGCAGTGAATGCGTTAACCCGTTTACTTTAAATTATTGAAGGCTTTAATATTGCAAAAATTGAGGCCTTGGTTTTTAAGAACAGGCTACCCTCACTCTTACTGCTTCCAAATTCCCCATACTGATCATTTGGATTGCTTTTCTTGTAAGTATGTGAAAGTAATTGGTTTAGTAATAAAGTTACTTATTGTTTATTGAGTATCTAAACGTTGGCGAAGTTGCCCGATCCAGGGTATCGGTTGTTTACCATTTCAGGTTGTTATTTGACTTGGAAACGATCTGGGGGGTGATTCTCTCAAGAAGCAAAGGTGAACGAATGGACGAGTGATCTTCAAGCGGCGAGATTAAGTAGTCCGGTCAGTGCGAACAAAACACATTGTAGCGCGTGCATTTTCAATTTAGCAGCATGGTTCCTGCCGATGGGTCGAACGTATAAGGCTGCTTAATTGAAAATGCACGCGCTACAATGTGTTTTGTTCGCACTGACCGGACTACTTAATCTCGCCGCTTGAAGATCACTCGTCCATTCGTTCACCTTTGCTTCTTGAGAGAATCACCCTCCTGATACACGTGTACCGCAATTTTTCGTCGGGATTGTTGTGCAATAGAATTTGAATCTGACATTTGTATTCTTATTTATGTAGCTCTACCTACTTTGAGCGTATTGGTTTTAAGATTTGAAATAACAACTCAAATTATGGATATGCTAGAAACATTCTTTCCTCGTTTGAGGCCGTCGTGTTGTTTGGCGTTGATGTTTTTTTGTCGGAGAAAGAATCGATTACACGACTACTAAAGATACCGTTATCAAGAACGAACATAAATACGCACGGTACAGTAATGTTATGTAAACATTTTACTTTTATTGCGCGTAAAATGGTCAGAAAACACAAAGTTTAGTGTCATTTTACCTAGACCTTGAACTGTTCTGTAATATAATGATTGACATAACACACAGCTTTAAGTAGGTAGTTCAGAAGATAGGACCAATACTATTTTTTTATTTTATTTGGTACTAATTTAATAGTAATTTTCACTACAATATTTTGTTGCGTCTACGTTATTTTTTACATTTGAAATCGCAGAAATAAATTTCCAAAAACTATGAAAAATACTTCTAACAAAACATAAACAATTTTGCCAAAGTAAAACGTGGTATTTTCCAAGTATTTAAGTAAAGCTTCTATGAAATTTTTATTACATAATTACAAACACTCGTACAGGTGGCATCTTCCATTCACCCATTCACTCGGATCCGTTCCCACGGCCGAGTTATTATGTTCCCGGGCATTGTGTCCTCCCCCGTGATTCACAAGGCTGCGAAGGTTGGGGGTGACACAGGTAGTTGGACCGTATATTCAATTAAAGTACGTTACGACCGTTGGCTACGATATTAAAGAAAAAATCTAACCGTTTTTCAGTCCTGATTTATGTGTGTTATGATGGATTTTGATGAACAAAACAATTGTTTTACCTTTGTATGTTTTCATTTTTTTACCTTAATCTATTAAGAATAAATTTATGTCATAACCGTTTAACATCAAAGTGTTTCAATGAAATAATGAAATAAGTAGCAAAAATGTAAAAATTGTATATTTTGACGTTGACTGTACCACCACATGGTTTTCGTTTAGCATTAGAGGTTTTACAATACCCTTACCCAGCGGGATTTTGCTTTGTTTTTTGGGATAAACCCCCGGCGAAAGGAATGTCTACTTACTATTTGTTTTAAGACTTTCTATCTCTGACGATGTAATTTAAGTCTCTACACAATATGTTTGTTGAGGGGCAGTTACTTTTGTTCAGAAAAGGTTCTTATACCTACTTATTTTAATTGACATTAGCTCTTGTGAAGTGATTTAATTGTTGCAAATTACAATTATTTTTGGATGAAATCTGAAGACTACGTTTTTCTTATGTAAAGGATGCTCCAGTTGCCCCTACCTAGGGAATCTATGTTTTTTTTACTCTTTGCTACGTAACAAAAAGATTATGCATCGTTCAAAATTATTTACGGCAATGTAATAGGATCAATTTATATGCACATAAACCTTCTTCAAAACCTCATCTAAATTATGAAAAAAAATCGGTTACTTATTTTAAAATAACAAAACGGACGTCCAGATAGGCAGACAATTTTACTTTTTACTGTGGATGGACAAAATGATACTTTTCATCACTTTTTTTTCCTTAAAGGTGGAAACCCATTAACGTATTATTCCTTAGTATTAAAATGTTAGTCGGTGACAGAACGGTCTAGTGGGCATAGTCTCATACTTTTCAATACAAAGAATATTTTTTTGTCTGACACGTTCATAGCACGGTCATAGCATGAGATGGTGTAATGGGTTTCCACCTTAAAGTAGCAAATTTATTTATTTTATTTGCACGCACGTGCTCTGCGTTTGCTAGACTTATTATTGGATTCTTCAGTTATTTCTCATGTAACATGCATAAAGCTTGATTTATTTATTAAATTGCGATTGTCATGACGCGGAACTCATGAAGGCGATCGTGGTTGATAAATAATGGGAATAATCGGAACAATGCGGGGTCGCCGACCCGCGGTAGCATTTCGGCGAAGGTCCCTAGACACGAGGCCACGGCTCTTTTTGCAGCTATTTCTACTTTTAGTTTTATTTAATGTTAGGCAGAGTTAAGTGTCGTACAGAAAATTTAAGTCAGAAGAAAAGTAGTTGAAATTCTGTTAAAAGCTTAAAGTTAGATATCGCCACCTTATTAAGAAAAGAAATACAAATACAAATACAAATACAAAATAGTTTTATTTGTAAAACATAGGTGTAAACATTGATGTAACGTCGACTTGATAAGAATTACTATGTTTTGCCGTTAGGCATACAAATAGCTACAAAATGCATGCAGCAAGCAATCTTACAGACTAAATATACATTTTGACATTCTAATTTTTATCATATTCTTTTTACATCTCGTCATTCAAATATTCGTGTATGGATTAAAAAGCCTTATTTACTAAAAATGTATACAGTCCTTTCTTAAATTGTGCCATATCTTGTAATGACGGTTCGGTTTTCGAAACCCAAAACGTAGATATAAATACCCAAGTAACACAAAACACCATTATAAAAAACATACAACAGCACGAACTGACGCGCAAAGCATTATATGCAAATCCTATATCAGCTGTATTTACTTTTCTACAGCTTTTTTAAGAGCAATTTGGGCCCCAAATTATACAGCATTGAGCTTTATAAAGGCTGCTTAGTAGCATTACAATGATTGCACAAAGTTATTATTGAAGTCGGTAAAGAACAAATCACTAGACTTAAAGCATTTATTGCGACCACAGTACAGCCAATATACACCTTATTAATATACAATCTCTAAAACGGAACATATTCAAATGCTAATTGTTTTATTTCCTTTGTAGAAAAGAATTCCTCAATAGATTTTAAAAAAGTTATGTTACATTTAGTATTTATTGCGAGCTTTTGGTGCAGGAGCAGTGAAGATTCGCGAGTATTGTAAATAATTGTGAAAAATAATATTGAATGGCAAGTAAACTTTATTTTCTTTAATGGGTGAAATTCAGCTGCGGATGTCAGTTTACTGAGAAAACATGTTACGTTTTGTGGTAATATTTCCACGCGCCCTCGTGACAATACTTTTTATCACAAAAAATATAGAAAATTATAATCTTAATATGTTTTGTAAAATTATAAGCTCTTAGCTTAATTTTAATGAATAGAGTTGATTTTATAGGCACCGCGCATAAAGTAAAATTATAGAAAGTGCTCTTTTAATCAGAATTTAGTCACTTTTAATCATTTTAATTGTTTCCGTAACAAGGGAAAACAGAAAGCAAATGGCGTCAGATAATATAAATGCTTTACGCATTCAACGAAAGTATAATAATGCTGTTAATCTTAATATAGCTAACCAAAATACTTTGGGCCTGTTTACCAAAGTATAAGACACTCAATAATAGTATTCAGGTATATTGCAACACTTCATAAGAACATTATAATGTTTGCTGCCATTATACACCATAGTGATTAGTTTCTATCGTGTTTATTAGGGTATCGCAAATCATTTGGTAAAACTTTATTAGCATTATTAGTTTTTTTCCAATCGTTTTTATCCATGGCGACAAAATATAACACGCACGCACACAAATTCACGATTATAGGTATGTTACTAAAATAACCACTCGCAAAATTGAATTACGATGTAATTATTCCTTGCAATAATAAAAATACATTTCTTTATATCAATATACGACTAAAAGCTTTATTGAAGAAACAGATTATGAAGAAAACGGAGTTAAGATTTTATCAATTGTTTAGTGAATGTTACTATAGGACTAGCATTAAATGAACACAAAAACAGATCATTAAAAAATTTTGATCTTCAAAAATTGCCACTACAGCTCTGTGCAGGATAAAATATTTCGTTAATGCTTATTTAATGTATTGGGCTTTTCAAATTACTATTATAAGAGTTTAACCTTTGTGTAAGTGTAAAAGCTATTTAAGTTGCTGTATATTATAAATACCTGATGCTTTGGTAGGAGTTTAATCTTTATTTAAGAGTATAGTATAGCTTTAAGCATTTCGAAACGAACCAAATGCTATTAAAAACTATTTTATCTTTGCCGATGCCAATTAAAAGTGTTATTCGGACTTTTGGACATAAATCCATATCCACTTTGGTTAATATATAGGTTACGTGTTACTTGGGTAGGTACTTTATTAAATACTAAATATTTAAGGATCAATCACTGTCAGTAGGTTTTGGGGAACAGGAGGTCTAACATTGGTTTCTGCGATTAAATACGGACCTGAGTGCTTTAAAAACTAAGCATATTTTGATCTCCGATTTTTGACAGGTTCGTATTCGTGTAGTAAAAAACCTTAAGGTATATTAATATCAAACTGAAAGGGCATTTCAGAAGAAAGGTGAACCGGTCATACCGCACGGGTTATAAAAGGGATCACGAACCTTCGGCCATATTTCATGTAATTTTAAATTTATCGCTGTGCCGGGTATATATTACGGTCAGTACGTGTGCCGCCATATTTCAATGATTTAATCGACGGCTCGAGACGATAGTTACGGATAAACCAAAAGTTAATAGCGTAATCATGTAAACAGGATTATAATTCGTAACCTTTACGGTGAGATTAATTTTACTTCGTCATTGTTATTATTTATTTATCAGACAGTAAGGAAGCTAAATTATGACAAATTTAATAATTTTCAATAAAAATGTGTAATGTCCGCAATTTATGGCCAATTAAATAAATTGGACTGAATATCCCTGAAATGTTCCTACAAATTGCACTGATGAATATTTAAATTCTTTCCGCAGAATAGTTTGTTAATTTAATAATTTCATAGTCATTAAATCTTTTTCATAATAAAAAATAAACATCATTTATTATCACATCAAACAGAATTTTTCACAACACAACACATATATATTTTTTGATGTGTAATTTAACAAATTATTTTTACTTTATGCACTTCAAGAAAAAAAAACATAGGCATTCCATTTTATTAAATGTTTACGCATTCGTCAGATACCTACAACACCGCATGAAAAACCAACACAATTCTCGATATGTTATCTCCGCTCCAGCCGTGTTATCATTACCCGGTCTATTGTTTCCAAATGTCACCTCCGTGGGCGGGACGCATGTTAATACCGTGCCCGTAAATACCTAGCTTTATTGTTCGGGGCTTGCGGACTCAATACTAGCCTCCATGACATTTGAGCTTAACTGTCTTTAACGTTATTGAGAGCGCGAGTCATTTCTTGACAATTTTTGAAGCCATTTTTTGTTAATACCAACAAATATCTCCCAAAATTATACGTTATAATGAGTACCTGGGAGACCGAGCACCACAATTTTCATCAAAATCGTTTGAGAACGCGATTACAAACAAACAAATTACACATTCCTCGTGTACCTGTATGATAAGTATGCCTAAGGTGAATTCTCTCGTAAAACCATGTATCTGGTACAAAGTGATCTACTTCTCTCGAATCTCGTAATGTTCGGCTTACAGAAGCGCTCACTGCAAGAAAAAATATAACGTCCCGCACGTTATAATTTTTCGATACGTTTAACTGCATGCGTTCAGCGTTTTCAAAATGGCGTCTATGACAGTGTAATGTTGTATACTCTAGACCTATTGCTCTAAGAAACGCTTATACTAAAATATAAATAAGTAAATCAATATTAGGGCACAATCTCACACATATTGACCTAGTTTAAAACTAAGTTCTAGCTTTGTACATTGGGTGATACGTAACGATAAACATAGGTACATGGAAAAATAAATACTTATTATACCTACATAGAAAACGTCCAAGGCAAATACTCAGGCTCATCACACGAAAAATTGACCTAACCGGCAGTCAAACCCGGGGATGTTAGCTTCGTAGTGAGGGGTGGTTATCTAATACAAACAAAATACAATTTTAATTAAATTAGCAGTATGAGATGTAAAACTTTGATTTTGTATTACCAATTTCAAGTCATTTAATATAATTATCACAGTAAAGGACAAAAGGTTATCATTATACTGTTATTTGTACTATCGTAAAGCTGTTTATCGCATGTTAATATTGCTAAAGGCTGCTCGGTAATTAGTAGTCCAAACCGTTGACAGGAAAGGTTATATTAACAAATAAATCATTAATTATCCTGTCAGAGACTTTTAACGGTAATGATGTATGACCACACCGCTCGAGATCTGACCATTAGATGACATGCGTGGGTTTAATATGTTTACAACGTAATTATACTTTTGCATTGACGACTTGGGAATAAAGGCGTGAAGGTATGTATGTATGTAGTATTGACGACCTAAGGTATATAATTATTATTAAACAAAATGTCGACTGTAAATTCATTCCTTCTATGTACTCTTTTCGACTAGATACTTCATATTAAAAAATTAAAAGGTATTTGCACGTCGATCATGATAAGATTAAAATCGTAGAATATATCTAAAACCGTGTCATAATGACATTAAGCCATCCTTCTTTCTGTATAATAACATGACTCTTTCACTACGATCGCGAAATGAAGTAAGTTAAAAGTGTAAAAAAGTGTTTATTTATCAGGTAAGCAGTCATTTATAGAAGTGGTGTCAAAATAAACATATTTTGTTATAAAATGTGATACTGGTCGTATTTGAGTTAGTACCCAAAACTTAAATCTTTATTATCTCGGTTCCAACATTATGGAACGCTTTAAAATAAATGCATTTATGTGTTCTTAGAGGTCCTATAAACTTTTATATGAATCACCCCGTGGCCGTTGATAAAAAATTCAATTTATGTTTAAGTATACAAAGTTACCCAATGCCCTGTACGGAAAAGATTACATTTGGTAAAATGCAAAATTATACTGAAATAAGTTAAGATTTATTTAGGTAACATTGTAAGCGATTGATATTCCCTTTATTGGAAAACATTATACCAGACAATTACAAAATTATATATGTAAATAAATAGGTAACCTGTAACTAATGTGTCAGGCATGACTGGAAATGTAAGTTGGTTATTAAATAAAAAATCTAGAACTCTTAGAAGCTGGGCATAGTTACGTAGTAACTTGTATATAATCTGTTGCATAGTTAAATACTTTAAGCGCCAGCCTGCTTATTTTAAACAATAATTGGAATCGATCAAGTTTTTGACATTGAACGTAGGTATTAATTGCACAGATTTAATAGAAAATAATAACTTGTTTTACCGTTAACAGAGACAGAAAACAACATATAAAAAGCCAGTTTAAGGATGTAGGTATTTAATAACTATGTGAGCTAAAGTATGTAAAAATATGCCGCGGTATGTAAAAAAGAGGCACCTGTGCAATGACTCTACGCTCCAAGAAAACCTCTATTATAATGTTGACGTGACCATGAACCGTAGAAAATCACAGTTTTGTTATAATGGCGGCAATTCCACTCCGAAACATGCACTCGTACTGTCGAAAATATATTTCAAGGTCTTTTTATTATGCAGACTGTTTTTGGTAAAAAAAAAATACCTGAGCTATCTTGGATACCTATCGTCTATCGCGTATTGTACATATTTACTTGTTGTACTTGTAAGTAGGTACATATTCAAAAATTAATGTTTTTTTTTTTTTTTTTTTATGGCATCTAGTAGACAAACGAGCACACAGGCCACCTGATGGTAAGTGGAAACTGTGACCCATAGACATTCGCAATCACAAGACTGCAATGCAATCCTAAGACTGCAAATGCGTTGCCAACCCTGAGGCTAAGATGGAATGCCTCTATGCTAGTCATTTCACCGGCTGTCTTATCCCCAAATCGGAACACAACAATGCGAACACTGCTGTTTGGCGGTAGGTTAATGGATAAGACGGTGGTAGCGATCCGGACGGACCCTGCACAAGGTCCTACCACCCGCTAAGACAATTCTTTCAAAAATCCTCACCCATTTCCTTCACAAGCAAGGTACTATTATTGACTTCATCATCATAAAACTCGTCTATACAGCGCCATCTACAATAAACCGCAGTGAACTTACAAGTACATTAGTACGGGTATAGATACAGAGGTACACATTCACTTCTAAGCACGCACACATAGACGTTGGCATAGAAAAACAAGCATTACCTACTCACACAAACAACGGGTTACAGCCTCTTACGTGAAGAACGTAAGCGACTGCGGAACTCAAGATGGCTGACATTGGCAATGGCAGGGCATTGACCCGCCGCGCGCGCAGCCTTCAAAGCTTAGAATTCTTAGAGAGGTAGTTATTTCCGTCGTGTTTCTTTATATTACTTTTAGTGCTGTGTCGGATGGTGGGAATTATGAAACTTTGTGTTTTTCGGCTAATGGATAAGTTATTTGAGGTTTGAAGTAAGCGTCGACGACGTGGGGATTTCATGCACTACTTGAGGCATCGATTCGTTACTTGAGACTGCGTCGTGCATGCTCCACTTAACACGTCTACTTGAGCTTGCACTCTTTGTGCCCTAATTTCATCACTCTGTATTCACACAGCAACTTTAAAACTATCTACATAGGTACTGACTATTGATATTTTGCTTCTCAATTATTGTGTCTTACAAGTTACAACACTCCTATGACTTAAAATAAATTGTATTCTTATTTTAAAAGTGACAGTAACTATGTACAGACATTCTTGTATGGTTGAAACATTCTAATGTTAAGGTTCTACGTTCAAAATTACTCTAACCTTGGTTAGCTAAACAGGAAAAGGTTTTTACTTTATTGTGATATAAATGTAAAAACAAACTAGAACTAATAAAACTCGCAAACATGAGGTCAACATTTCAAATACGTTGGTATTTCCGGATCACCCGTTCTAAATCAATCCTGCCAAATTCTCCACCTTAATCATTTGCTCTAATCATTAAATAATTAGCAACAGGAAGTGACCTTTATCTAGCGCAGGTAATAAATATAAAGTTATATTACTAGTCGCACGGTGGCTCCGTCTTGCGGCGGCCGCGCCAACCGCGGAATGTAGCCCAGGCTAACGGTAACGGAAAAAACACAAGTTCACTATCACGGAAGATTGCGCTCGCGTCGCCATTACGGCGCGGTTACGTTGTCGCCTGCGCTGTTATGCGGATACTGTAACTATTATACAAGCTGTAACTGCTGCACTAATGGCTGGATTTGGATGGATGTGAATGAGTTTGAAGGTTGTAAGCTTTCAGGTCGTAGAGGAAAGCGGTAGATACATATTACCCGCTTTTGTGTGCTGCAAACAAAAAGAAGCCAAAATATTTGATTACTTAACAAAATTACCCAAAATATGTAAATTTTCTGCCTCACTAGTTTTTTGTTGCGTTTATTTAAGTAAACTTTTGCGCTTTCGAGACGGTACAGGACATTATTGAACATTTTAACGCTTCTTTTTCTACCCTAAGAATAACACAAACATTTTATTATTTAGCAACGAGTCACAAAATATTACGTTAATAAATCTGTAAGTTAACCTTTTAATGTGTGTTATTTCATATTTACGTCAAATTCTAAGCGAGACGATTGAGACAGACCATTGCCGAAGCCTTAGAGCCCCTAACGTAATAATATATAAAGTATATATGTAAAGGGAATCTAGCTCGTTAAAAGTAGAGGATATTGTTCCCGGTAAACGAATACATAGACGATCACACGACGCACCAAATATGGCGAGTAAAAACAACGCTAATGTGCATTCTAAACGGTTCACAGCGGTGCTACACACTACATTCGCTCTCGGCTCCGAGTTTTTAGCCCCATCCGTCGCAAGCGCAGAGATAAGAAAAGAAATGTGTCAGGGGTATGCAACACCGGGAAAATGTATTTAAGTACGTGGAGCAAGATTAAAGATCGTTTTGCGAATGAACCTTACGCTGAGTTTGTTAAGGCTAAAGCCAGATGAGCGTAAGTTACAAACTGTAGTCGGTAGTCGGGATTCCAAACAACCAAAAAAACTAACGATCGTTTGTTCATAGCTTATGGCTGACCTTTATAGCGAGGATTAAAAACATAGCATATTATTTGCTTCGAACAGATTTTTTAATATAATGCGCAAAAATAACGTATGCAGGTTATGTAGTCAACTGTCAAAACAGCTGAACCTTCGTCAATCATTCACAATAATTAATAAACAAATGGGTAAGATGATTACAAGGTAAGAGGATGGACAACAAAATGCTACTATTGAAATTCTGCATGTAGTCCCTAAAAATTATTTCTTTCTACGTAAACAAAATCCATTACATACGTATAAGTACCACGGAACCTTGCATTACTGCTGTAACGTCACTCTTGCCCTAATGATATCACGGGCAATATTATCTGGAAGAATCTCCTATTACAACTGTTATGAGGTGGGAACCCCATTGTGTCCCCGTAACTACGCTAATCGTGGGTAACTAGCATTCTCTTAAAATGTTAATTGCCGACGACTTTGTACGTGTTTATTTCTCATTGCCATGCGAAAATTGCTTTAAGAATCTCCGCCTTTTGAAAAATTATGACAGGAAGTCTAAGGCATTAAAGTTCTTGTACATTAAAAATTCCATCAATTGAACTTATCTAGGATCTGGTTATGTATTCAAATGAGCACGTAGACAGAGCATCTATTTTACGTGGTAAAACCTTATTGCCTGTCGTGTTTTGTATTGTTTTAGATCGGCCGCCATTAGTACTGTCAAGTACACAAAAGCTATCGATACGTTTACCATACAATTCACCGAGTTGAATAGAGGCCCAGTTGTACCAATTTAAGAAACAAGTAGAACAAAAAACACCATAATAGCATGCCACTCATTAAAATTAATAAAATAGGCAGTAGCACGTACAAAAACTCAATGAAGAGATATATTTTTTACGTTACAAACTAATAACTCAATGTCCTTTCAGAATCCTTTTAAAAATGACCACTTGCAAACACCTGCACCTGTCACCAATTTTCTACCATAAAATAATACTAATCAGATGCCATGTTTTAGAAGATTCATTACCACTGTCCAATTTCGTTCTTGGCATTTCAAACATCCTTTAAATTCCTTAAAGAAATAGCGTTCTTATCGAGCAGTCATAAAACATATTCTTGTTCAACATTGTGTGTTCTAATTGACCTATATTTGTAGCATATGGGTCGAGAAAAGGCAGCTGATGGTAGGTCAGGAATGGGTTAGTAAGGCCATAATTTAGAATGTCATTATCAGATAGTGATTTGTTTTGTTTTTAGGTTACGTTGAAGGGATCGCCCGGGGTAAGTATTGTAATAAGGTGTTCGATTTCTCAAAGTTTTGCACCTTGTGCTATCAGGGGGGTTATTATGACATAGCTATGCCGTTCATTTTACGGTGAGCGAAATGGACGAAGCTATAGCAGTTACATAACTCTGTCCTTTTCTCTCAGCGTAAAATGAATGGCATAGATAGGTCATAATAACCCCACAGGACGAAAAAAGGTTTGATTGAAAAACAGAATTGAACAGGTGCGAGGAGGTTTCGCTGATTTCTATTTCGTTTGCTTTTTGGCTGTCGGGTTAAATTTTGTTGCTTGTGTCGAGGATGCTTTTGTGTGAGTAATAACAATCCGCGTTCGAATTTTATTTATGGAAATCGTTACTTTTGTTGCCTTTTTTAGTACTGTGAATCGGATAAAGAAAAATCGTAAAGTTTAATGATTGTTATAAAGTTGTGAGGCGAGTTTTAATTGCGTTAATGGCAGACTTCCAAACTCAATCGGCAATACGAGATTCGATTCGGAGGCTAAAGTTAATATCTTTTTATATAACCAAAAAGTAATTATTTTGAAAAATTTCTGTTTCTTTTCTCATACCCATATCAAAGGAAATGACTTAGCATATATGTAATACAAACCATAAAAGAAACACAGGAACGTGGGCTAGTTTCCAGCAAAAAACACTAACGATCTAAAGTCATACGTTCTTGCAAAAAGTTATTCGTGATCTCATTATCTGCAGACTGTAATATTTAATAGACTTGGATCCATATTTGACATGGCACCGACGCGGGCTCAGCACTATTCAATACCACATTGCGTAAACTATTCGATAGTCTTTCAGTGCCGTTGTCGTTAGGTATCAGTAAAGTAAAATTAAGGTAAAACTGACTAATAGAAATCAATCAGATAGAATATCGGTTAGACAATGTTCTACATACTTTTAGGTCAAACATTAAAATTTTCACATTGCTTTGTTATGGTCCTATAATGAAGTGTTTTTGGGCAAGTTTTAGTTACATAACCTTCAAATTGTCGATAACACATTACCGCTGAATAGAATCGTGAGATCGATAATAACAAACTGTAAAATCACACAGAATTTTAGCACAGGCCCGCCAAAATCACTCTCAAGGAATAACCCGTACCTATGTACAGTTCCCTAGCCAAAGTAAATTTGACTCTCTCGTATTAGTAATAACAATTTTAACCCCATGGCTGGTCTATGGCACATAAGCCCTTTTAGCTAAAGAGAGTAGAGTAGTGCCTACTAACACCAGCCTTCATTTGCGGTAGGAAATGCGTGTCTTTGTTGCGTACACCTGCGGCAGACTCCCACGACCGTGCGTTATCCTTGTGTGCTATAACCACTACATATTCCACACATATAGCTCTTGTTAAGCACACATAAAGTCGTGTTTAGAACACACTTGTACAGTTTACATGTAAGTATACAAACACAATGACTTGCGATGTGTACTGTCTTTAATGTAAGGGAGTAAAGTTACGTTTGCGACGGTGTATGGTTTTGCGGACGTTGTATGTGTGAGTGGACGTAAAGTCAAATGCTTTTTTAATTCAGTTACATATAATATTCGATAAGAAGACAGAAGGCCAATGTCGTGTCGTAAAAGGAGGTGAAAAAGCTGGTAGAGAATAGAGAAAAGTGACAATTACTCCACCGACAATAGCCTAGGATGTCAATTCTCGGGTCGTTCGAGATGAATCTGCACAGAATGACAGCGTCACTTCTATGGAATCTCGAATAACAATTCATCTCGATCGCGACCGAGAATCGCCTCATTATACGTCTTAAATTAAATGATGATTTTATTCGACGTAGTTATGATACTGATGCTGTTTTATGCGTTTTATGTTTACCTAAGTCTATGTTTACTAACAAGTAGGGTAATTTCATCATAACCGGTCAATATTAAACGTTAACAACAAAGCAAATTAAAGTTCTATTTTTGATGGTACATAACATTTTACCGTTGTTTTAAATCATTAACATACTGCTTTCTAATTATAATCGTCAATTCCCAAATACAACGGAAGGCATTTGTTAAAAACGCGATAATTTTGTGAGATAAATTCAATGCCGGATCTTACGTAAGCGCGGAAGGTTGCAGGTTCGATTCCCATGCCATCAGGTTAGACAGCCAGGTGTTTAAAATACGATTTTATTTTTGTTTATAAATAAATGGATTTTCCAAATGGTCAAAAAACTTTTAGTAGGTACTCAGAAAGAACTTGCAACTTACAATTACTCGAATATTTAACTTCTTTTTTGATTAAACAGTTATTTTTTAACGCAGTACAGTATCAAAGCTTTAATAATTTGTGGCATTCGGCAGCATTAAAATTCTAACCGTTGTAAATAGTTGACGGGCCATTACATTCATTCTTGCTTATCATGAAATGTATGTTGTAAATGTTTATACAAGGCGTGAGAATAAGCTTTTAGCACTACATAGTTCGACGGAGCTTGAGTTGTTTTAAAAAAATATGCTAGGATGCCGAAACTAAGTATAAACGCGGGAAGTGGGCAATGTCGGACTATGCTTATAGTCTATACTAGTGGCAATTAAAAAAATGTAAACCAAACAACCACGTGATATAGTTCGTCAGCCAAAAGAAGCAGACAGTGCTCTGCTTCTATTGGCTGACGTCAAAGTCATCGTACGTCAAAGTTTAATAAAACAGTTTTGATTGGCTGTTTAACAATGTCACAAGGGTTTGGAATGTTAAAATTTATTTAAATACCAAAAAGTATAGACTATAGTTCACGGTTCCAACCCTGTTAATTATCCCGAAACACAGCAGCATAACGTACGTGAGAAATATTTTTAAGCACAGCCACGTTGGTTAACCTACGCTACGTGTTAGATTTTACGTAATATTTTATTTTATTGGAAAACGAATTCTTATAATAGATATCGACATTTGAGAAATCACAGCTTATTTTTACCTACCCTAGAACGAGACCCATATTAATATTGTTTGAACTATATCAAGGCCAATCGTTTTTAAAGATCTTATCTTGGTCGCTACCGCCTAATGACGTAATGACCCGGGACCGCCAGCCGCGTTGACACGAAGTATAATCTTCCCGGTTTATACACCGTCGCAGTCAACGACAAAAATGCATATTAAAAGCATAAACATTCGAATTTATTAGTCATCTCACGATACAGGTAAGGGATTTGTGGAAATCGTTGTTTTTGTATGTATAATATATTCCTGACAATTTTACCCGCAGCTTCCCCCCGAATTGAAATGAACCTTGCACGTATTTTTACAAAATCGACTTTCAGATTTCCAAAATGTAATATTTTCCACTACGAGTACCTTACGTATCTCACTTTTTGTCATTTCTAGTTTGACTTGCAAAATGAAAAAATAATTAAATCACTTAAAATGGTTCATATTTAGAATTCCGTACCAAATAAATCGTGATCTTAGAGTTAAGCGGGACAAAAATGGTCAATCTCATCAACCTTAAACCGAGCTGAGACTATGGATAAAATGGTAAAATCATTATGTGAAGATGCTTCCTACATTAATTTATTAGCGACACTATACATGCAGAGCGCATCGCGGATGACATTATCTAAATTATGCCGTGGTCTTTGCAGCATAAGCTAATCCTCTATCTTTATTTTGATGAAAAATAAGGAGAAACATAAAAAATAAGTAGCGATTACCTATAACTTAGGCTTGAGGAAACCTATGCACGAGCAGCAAGAATTCTTCAGAGGACGGTATTATTTATTTTATTATATAGTCAATGGTAGGTCTTTTTGTAAAACCTCAATTGCGTTTTAAAATAATATTAAGTACAGTATTTTTAATAACTAATTGTGTACCTACGTGGAAGATGTAATGTACCCAAAATAATGACCAAAACTTCCTCTTTTGAATTTTACGCAGCATCATGACAAAAAAACTAATTATAATAAACTTGCATAGAATAGACCGGAAACCAGCTTTCACTATTTTTTAATCAAAAAAACATATTCCCACAGTTTTTACCTTCTATCAAACAAATGCAAAAAACCTGGAAAAAATCCCTTTCGATTTCCGCTTGGAGGCGCCATCTGCCGACCCTGATCCTGTATTTCGTGGGTGAAATAAAATACAATCGCGACACAACTCAAAATGAATTGCTGTTGCATTTAAAACAAGAGTACAATGCACATAAAGTGTGTTTTCGTACGTGTTTGTTCTGTGGTTACGATATTTATGTTTAACGACCATTGATTTGTTTGGATTAGGTTTTTTGTTGAGGTTCCACCGGAAGTCCTCGAATCAATGGATGATCGTGTGATTTAACAAAGGGATGATTGCATTTAATTTTAGAACAATGGTAACGACATGATTGCATGTTATTACGTGATCACTATTAAATATTTATTGATAGGACCATCCTGTTTGACATTGGTGAAGAATTGATACATTTATAGGACTATATAATGTAACGTAGACTTATAAACATACTTTTTTTTTGGTTCACATTACCTCTAAGTAACGACATGACATCATAATGTTGTTTACAATCCTGTTATCCTTCATCAGGGACACAAAGTAAGCAAATAATGATAATTCCACTTAGTTCGGTTCTGGGCAGCAATTTATAATATAGTCCCTGAGGCACTTTTCTAACCGGGTAAAACATATTGCTTTTGACATGTAATCGTATTGTCAACGTTATGATGGCTATTATTTACTTGGAAGTAATTGCGGCAGAGTTGCGTTGCCTCAGATATCTATTTATATATTTAAAAATCTTGGCAACGTCTAGTTTATTTATCTTTTTATTACTATTTTAACAATGTACCAACAACTTAGCATTTCTTTTCATATTCAAATGCAAGCGGCTTGCACCAATTCAAACCAAATTACCCTATACCAGATACCCAAATTACCCTTATCTCTTGCAACTATGCTTTATTACTATGCGCTAAGGTTGAAATTCAAAAATCTGCGCATACGTTTGAGATGCAAATACCATAACTGTTGCATGTTGTTTATCTCTATTTACAGTAACAAATAATAAAAAATCGGTATTGCATTGTCAATACTTATTTTAATTATCCGAGTATGTACATCAAAGTAGCCGCTTTCTTTCATTTCGAGCAAAACAAGACTTTACTTTACTCACCAACCTCTTACGCTAAAAGGCTTAGTTATTTCAAAGTGTTAACGTATGAAATGCCAAGGTCTCCAATTTCTGTATGAAAATGACTCGATTAGAAGTTCTTAGTAGTGAATGCGTTAAAGGCTTAAATGCAATAGATTTTAGCCGTTACTTGGAATGCCTGAGTGATAATATTGTCTGAAATGCTATTATATTCGGCGAGTTAAAAAGGATTGAAAGGTAATTATGGCATTTTAGTGCTGAGATATTTGTTGAATGGCAAGCAGGTAGCGTTGGGCATATTTAGAACTCTTGTAGACTCTTGTGTGTCTTCCGTGGTATTTTATTTAAATACATATTTTAATACAAAACTTTTACCTGGTTTTATGTTTCTTTATAACTTTGTGATATATTTCAAATAAAAAAATACTTTAACATTATGGAAGGGATTAAAAAATGCTATTTGATATAAAGTTCTTACCTGTTTTAACTAAGCAATGTCGATTGGAAAAATCGTTTTGGTAATAATATAACTAAATAATAGTGTAAATCGTTAATAACTGGCAAAATTACATTTAGTAACTAGCCACCTGGTATTAGTAAAGATTCTTTGTCAGTAGTCTGGATAATAACTTTGGATCTAGGTATTCTGGTTTAATCGCACAAAAATATCAGCAATTATCTTTTGCTTTACACATATTGTTGCAAAATGGCTAGTTACTGAAGATGGCCAGTAATAGAAAACTAACCCTACCTATGCTCGCTCAAGCCAATTGAACACCACTGCAGAAATACTTATAAGGAAAAGGACCGATATCAAAGCCATCAAAATGTGAAATATATCAGCACATTCGGTAGCAACAACCTGCCAAATGTATGATACAGTTTTATTTTTATGAAGACCATGGAATCAGAGACATCCTGTGCCAATAAACCTGACTCGAACGCTGCGAAATCATAAAACGTGCGAATCTCACGGATGTACAACCCTTGCGAAAAAACCTGAGAAATCAACGTTTTTCGATAGAAATTCAGCTTTTGAACTATCAATTTTGGTGTATCCTGCCTTATTGAATGTGTAGGGTGGCAATGATTCCACCCATTTGCGAATAGTGATCGTTTATTTTCTTATATCTCTGTATACCAAATTCAGAAGTGCAAAGTGTGCAAGTTACATTCGAACGTTTACGACTGCAAATATCAACAAATATCCAATATTATTTTTGTTTTTTTGTATCAAAATGTTTCATTATGTTTATTATGTTGCGATGTGTTTGTTTCAAATAAATGAGTTAGTTTGAATTTTAGTTTAAAGGATGATGGTCAGTTTTGTATGGACACTGGCCTAAAAACCAATAATGACAAGCCATATGTCCTTTGAAAGATTTTTTCATATTCTACAACTTTTTGTATGGCGGGAAATCTTAAATCGCTGTGTGAAATATTTAAAAATCTGGAACATCGGGACGCCTAGGTACATAGACGTCGTTAGAATAATTACTTGGAAAAACCGCGGTCTTTGCATGGCAATAACTTTTTTCACACAAAGATTGACCTGTTCGGGGACATATCGCTTGTCCTTATTGGTCATTAGGCCAATTAGCCCACCCTCCTTTGTATAATAAATAAATTAATTGCTATTGGCATTTGCTTTGGGTTTTAGCTCTAGAACTCGCAAAATGATCGTAGTGAAATATTTGGTGGAATATTGTAATATTTGGTAAACTATGTAGTAAGTAGTAACTTAACACATCCTCTATTCTCATATTTGTAAATTAAATATATATATGTACATAGGTATTGATATTATTAAGGATATGAGATTTAACAACGCAAGAGAACCATTATTACTGAGTGAAACTCCAAACAGAGTGCAATAGGACTCACTCAATGCATATGGTGTATGTTCGTTGATATGCCGTTTCATGGTGAGCCTACAATATTTTAGAAAAAAGCCTTCCTTCAAACATCTGCCGCGGTTCCCACGGCGAAAGGAAAGGATTGCCGTACCTGCCTCCGCGCACCTTCGATGCAATCAGGGCTATCGCATTTGTTAACTTTAGAGGAAATATAACACGGTTAATTCACGTTGTTTCCGTTACACGTTATAGTTATTTTTTATTATGCTGAAAAAACTGGAGGACGAAATTACGAAACTGCGTTTTATGAAAACTTAAACATTTTATTAGCTATTATGGCTATTCATTAGCTATATCATACTCACATAAACCGAAGCGAAGCGAGGGCGGGTCGCTATTATAGATAAGAACAGAGCGAGCGAACCACGATAAAGAGTTTTAATATCTTTTTCTACATTAACTGTGTCTTCCAATTGTTTAATAGATAGTATAAAGTAAAATACATTTCAAAACAGGTGTAAGAATACTTAAATGTGGTACTTATATTAGGTTATGATGCATATAACAAACACATTTCGACTGCGGTATAAATTTATTTCTTAAAACACATTTGCCATATGCCGTGGCAGGTACATAATAATTATATTATATAGTTTCCACGATGCAAGTTGTTATTCGCGCTCGATACCACCTTAAATGTTATCGGCATGTCAATAACGATCGTTTATAAAAAAGACATCAACGCGTTCCCAGTGTAGAGCTTCTTAAGCTCTTAATAATGTCGTTATTTTGTCGTTTTTATTATTATTTAGATTATTACCTATAGATATATTGTATAAAATGATAAATAAATATTTTCAAGTTACAAGTAAGTTAAATATATTTACGAGTATATAGTATAGTATTGCAAAAATAAATTGCATTGTCATTTTAATATAGGCAATGGTGCAAGCTTCTCAATAATTTTATGTTGAAACTGTCCAACAACTTAAATTTGGTACACTTCCGTTTCTACGGAGGACATCGAGAAGCTGTATTTTTCCTATCTTGATCATCTTAACGCTGAACATAACTGTTTCATTTAAAAACCGACCTAAAATACAAGCGTCAATTCAATTTTAGAACTTATGAGTTCAATTTAAAATCTCATCAGAAATTATGCAAATATTATTAACCTCTTCCAAACATTAACGACAACGAGAGGAGTTTTCAAAAATTATATGCTCAAGAAGTAGAACCAGTCGCATTTGCATCTGCTTTTTAAATATCTTTTGGCACGCACGGTAGTAAAGCGGCTCGTGTTATACCTAAAGTATTAAGTGCCATAGACGCGATACAGTGTCAACTTTATGATGATACCAAGGAATCTGGCACTGAATATAATTTTCTTTGCAAAATCAAAAGAGCTTAACTTTATTTCAATTGCCAAATCAAATTAGGCCCCCTTTTGTTTGTATAAGGTGGCATTTACTATAGGGGTTGTATAACGGATATTGCGTTTTTGCTTATAAGGACAGTGGTAACCAGTATCGGCCACTTACCACGTGCAATGTGCTACCATTTTTATTTTATTTACGCGAGCACTTACTGTACGTGATAAGGATAATAAAGATGTTAACAGTTTGGTTATTTAGTGGGAACATTTTTATATCACAGTAATATTGCCGCTTGGCTGAAGAAATGTTCCAAAGTGTTGGTTTTGTTTTTATTTCTGACGTTTCAGTAACATTAATGTTTTTTTTAATAAAATAACGTCAGTTATATTGACGGAAACACTAACACTTACTTATTCCTACTTATTATTTGTAATAACACGTATCCTACTTTTAAAATTGGTATGAATAGTTACAATTACCTCTTAGTCGAAATTACCTCGCTCAAACTTCCAAAGAATTTTTCATCGGTAAGTAGACCGCAGTTGGTCTTTACTGAATGCATCAGCGACCCTATTTATTAACTTGTTCCATTATTTATATCGACGTATTTCACGTTTCCATATGATAATGAAAGTATGTAATTATGATACATAATTAAAACCATTTAATTAAACATTCAAATAGCTTGGTAAGACGCGAACCTTTTCCGATATAAAATTTTCGACAACTGTCAAAGTCGTCAAACAATGGTAGTAATATTATATGCGGTATAAGAGCCAAGTTCCTGTTGTTACAGAGCCCGACCAATCTACTCGTACCTTTACAAAATGCATATGGGAAAAGGAAGGTTTACTCCTGTTGGAGCTCCGTCTTTCTCTGTTTAGCATTTATTTTTTCCATTCCCATCCGACCGTTGGGTCGGTTTTTCTATTATTTTGTCCCCATTTGATCTTTTCAAAGCGTCAGTGTCAAAAATATTGCAGACTTCATTTTATTGCCATTAAAGGCAAACGTGCAGACAAACGACCTGATTGTAAGGTCACCGTCGCCCATAAACATCAGCAATTCCAGGGGCTCAGCCAAGTTGTCTACTACTCGTACTTCTAGTTATTTTAAAAACTAACGTTTACCTTTGCGGAATTCGTCTTCTTTTGGCTTTTATAAGGGGTTCAAGGATACCCGAACGGATCGTTTTCAAGATATCACCACTTTATCTATAAGAATGAATTTATTGAACACTAGCGACCCGCCCTCGCTTCGGTTCGGTTTATGCTAGTATGATATTATTATATACCCTATCGAATGGGCTATCTAACACTGAAATATCATTTCAAATCGGACTAGTAGTTCCTGAGATTAGCGCGTTCAATCAAACAAACTCTTCAGCTTTATAATATTTAGATAATTTTATTCTTATTTAATTTATGATCTCTGACACTTGAGATACGTACCTACACCTGTAATTCAAACTTCAGTGTTATCGCCCACTTTGTTAACCATAACAATATTAATAAATAAATTTCAAATATACATATCTAAACTTCACAATTGTCAATTAACAAAAACATGTACTAAAGTTCTACATAAGTACACCACTCGCATCCCTAGTGTTGATCTAGGAGTATCTGTATTTGAAAGGTCAGGGTTTTCCCCACTTTAATTTAATATCGCCAACTAACAAACCGTCAATTGGGCGGTTTAGAAAAAAGCGTACATTGTTAAGGACTAAAATTAAGAAACAGTAACATTCGGTCACAAAAATTAACTATACTTCTATAGGATTCATGGTGGTATCTCGAAAAAAACTGTAGCAAGTGCGACCATATTATAACTAAATGGTGAGGATTGAATGTGCTTGGTGTATGAGGACAGTGGGTACCTATTAGTTTCAGCGGAAAAAAAGCGTTTGAAATTGTACAATAAAAAAAACTCGATAAAATGATGGTTTACCATGAGGAAAGTATAATAACTGTATGTAAGACTAATTTTCATGACGCAACTGACTAAAGTAATATTTTTTTAATTTAATAATAACGCCCATTTATAAAAAATATACATATTCATAGTTAAATAACCCTCCTTCGGGCAGTCGGACAAAAATAATACAAAGCTATAAGTCCCAAGTAGATCAAGCGCAACCCTTGCGCTCGTGTAAAGGCCGCCGTCCACATGGCTGCATTACGCGACCGCAGCGCAGATTGCACAGATTGGACACAATTGCTTTCTTTGAGCCGTTTAGCCATTGTGGTCGCCAGATGAGCCGGTGCGGACAAACTTGTTCCCGATACATTGCTTCTAGTTTACAATGTATTTCAGTTACATTGAAACGTTGAGAAAGTTGTTAGTTTAAATTTAGGGAAACAAAGTTTTATTTAACTTTCGAAATCACATTTAACAAAAATGTAGTTTTCTAAAGTCCATTCCAATAGACTTGTCTTATTTGGTAAACACTTTTATAACCTCAAAACGCTCTTTTAACCTAAAAAACCATCCACGATGCAAAAAATGCAAAATGCATTCTCTAGTAGCTTTATTCATCAGAAAACAACCGTTTTAGGCAAAAATTATGCATTTTGAGGTTATAAAATTGATTATTAAATAAAACAAGTCGAGTGGAGTGGACCATAGGTAGGTATAAATATTTTATCTTTAGACTCTAAAGAAATTCTGCACAAAGATAGTCCATAGAATAGAAAATTCTATAGTTCCCGATTAAGAACCGATTGTGCTCAAAGCGAATGAAATTGAGGTCAAACTAGACTTACATTATTATTTTTTGGTCGTACTGTAAAATTTAAAGCTCGATATTTCAATAAAAACGTTTCAGAGTTATATTAAAATAGGACTAGTAGTCGCTCTACAAACTCATTAGAAGTCTGCACTGAATTAATAATTATTTCAATTGCTTTATCAAGCAAAACGGCGTTAGGCGTTTGTACTATTAGGTACTTGGCGTTTATCTTATCAGAAAATGACGTATATCACTTGCATAATGCCCAGCGAACAATTGAAGCATTTTAATAACAGTTAATCTATCGTGTTATTAAATAACAAACTTTATACCATTCAATATTTAAGTGTACCAGGCAATGTATTTGAAACAATTTGCGGTGGAACCAACTCACGTACTCTCAAGGTGCATAAACATAATTTTTGAAGAAATATGAAAAAAAATGCAACTGACGTGTCCACATTGCGTGTATTAATAACAATGCACCATTCATATGTAGCGCAAGTTGCAATGTGTATGCGATCGATCATTATTTATGCAGATACAAAATATCAAACGCAAGATGTTTCTTTAGAGGCGGTAATGGTTAGGGACATTTGTTACAGTTTGCGATTGCCTATGGGGCAGCTGTTTTACATCGATTATGAATTAGCTTAGATTGATAATTAATCACAAGACATGACTTTTCGTATCACGTCATCTAACTACCAGTGACGCGATTGGTTTAAGAACTAAACGAAGAGAAACACTAGCTAGCGTAGTGCATCTTATCTGGGCCCTCAGGAGTCTACATACCTACACCGGTATTGGTGATTTTATTTGTTGCGTCAATGTCACATGTTGTGAATAATATTTAATGTCTTGTTTATGATTTCCATTGATCGCATCATGTTGTATGAACCACGTCGGCAGCGATTACTTATAAATCATTAGGAATTGTTCCTTATTCTGCTTTTACGGTAGATAAAGCATATTAATTACTAGTTTCAGCCCGTGACTTAGTCTTACTAAGACTTATTAAGAGCGAGTGAGACAGATATACAAACCCGAAGCACCGCTTAGTGCTCATAGAATTTACCAGCTTTGATAGAGGAGCTTATGCTTTAGCTTATGATATCTTGAAAAAAAACCCGCCTTCACTAAAGTGTTATCTGAAACAAAACTTGTATTGTACGTGCCACCTTACTCGTATTAAAGACAACATATGGTTTAAAAATTAATAGATTTGTGACTGCTAATGCGATCTTTGAATTCGTAGAACCGGTGTTCCTAAGCTGTTCCGGGTGCTAATTAAGGTTGGTAGAATGAGATGTCTACCAACTTTAGTCGTGCTTTTTCGACTACAAATCTGCAACCAAGTCGGTAGGTTCGCTCGGCCAAGAAAGTGGTGTACCATTTTTTACAAAAGTTTCTGTGACATCTAATTATCGCTAAGGTTGACCCTTGTCACTGTCATAATACTATTTCAAGGGAAAATAGAACTTGTTGTATCATGACATTCATGACGTGCAAATGAACTTCAACCACGACACGACGACGACGGTAGACCACATTTTTGGCCCACTGTACCTAACTCTACCCTATACTTACGAGCATTTGAGATGTTATTCGCCTAAAAGGAGTTTCTTGTCGAAGAGTTTCGTTCTACTATTGAGAATGCACGTCTTAAAATGTCGTATGTACTATTTGAATGGACAGCTTAATATTCACGTTGTGAAGCGAGTTATTTCTTAGAATCTTTAAGCTTGCTGGTCAATATAAGTCGCTGACTTCGTCCCCTAGATGATGAAGATTACTAACCGCCCAAGGCTCAAGTTAAACCAGTTCGATCGAACTCGCTTGCTGCGCAGGAGAATAACACAGCACTCAGGTGTGGTTGAAAGACCGATAAAATGTGTGCACAGCCTTAATTACCGGACAAACACTTGTCACCGAACCGGATTGCGAAATGTTTGTCGACGATCGTCAGAGTATTTGCTTATTACTGGCTGCATTATTAAATAATATCCAAAACGTAAGCTTATGTGACGATTACAGACATCTTTCAGGGTCTCTATTATATTGGGTAAACCATATTGCTCTCGCCATGTTATCGTATTGTCAACTATAATAGCTCTTGTTTACTTGACAGTGACGGCGGCCGTAATACCAAAGACAATTTAAAGGTTTCAATGTGTATCTCTGGTAGGCAAAAAATACTTATGTGACAAGTGACAAGTATTCGATCATACTTGTGATATTTAGGGAAAGTTTGTAAAGTAGACGGTTCTTAGATAAATTAAAAAGCTTGGGCTCGATGGTTGCCGATCACAATCTGAACTTGAAATAAATTGTCCCGTGATATTTTTTATTTAGTTATTTAATTGCGGGTATTTATTCATACATTTCATATTCATTTTAAAGACAACGCTTGGAAAATTTGCGATTACTTCGAAAAAACATTATAATTAACGAAATTGGGAAAATAACGGCGAAATATTGATCCAATAAATCATTTATCATATGTTCGTGTTCGATGGGCGAGTAAAATGTAAAGAATACAATATAATTACTCTTAATTAAAAAAACTAAGTACAAGACATAAAACATGCACAGTACTACCTTTTCTTAATAGCATAATTTGTCAATATGGAATGTCAAAATGAGTAGTCATGATTATGAAATTTAAATCAATTTAACAATCTACAAGCTCATGCAGAAATATAGGAAATGGATCATCATTACAACATAAAGGGTACGTTGTTCTCGGTGGAGTGCCTGCAATTCTTCTCTAGGATCTTGACATCTTAAGAAATGAACAAAAAGCTATTTTACTTTTTTTTTTTTGATTTAAGTCTAAATCGAAATTAATAAAACGATAGACGTAAAAAAAACAACGCGATCACACACAAATGAACCGCATTTTGACATCCCGGATGTATCACCATCTACCTACATTAAAGAAACAACAGTCAAATGCCTGTACTTCTGAATCCCGAATAATTACACCTAATACTATAGTAATTAGATACTTTTTCATTCCTCTTTTATCTTCATAAAGCGTATTTTTTTCTCCGCGATGATAGTCCAAATCAATTGAGTTGTCTTCAGCGCCAGGACTCCGGGATACCCAAGAAAATAGACCTAAGATCAAATCCATGGCACTGAACGCGATAATGATGTTTTTTGCCGCCTTACAATTTCCGCGTTAACCCTGTGCTCAGCAGGTGGACTAGGTACTAATGACGTTCACAATAATGTGGATACGATAATCCACTTGTTTTTTTTTGCTTTTGCAACCACGTGAAGAATTAACAAAGTTATAGATTTTAGTTCAGTTACAAGCAAAGGCTGCTGAAACATTAGCGGTATTAAGGATAAAGACGCATACAATTAAAATAAAGTATAAATGGAAAGCTCCTGTTAAGATGTCAATCGTACTTCTTACACACAATGTAAGCAGCTGTTACACACTTTATAAATGCCGCTTTTTGTTGACCATCACAATGTTTTAATATCAGTCATCACAAATGGTAAAATTAATTCACGGGTAGGTACTTAAACTAGTTGTCCTTGGCTAAAAAATAAAGAGTGTCCACTATGTGTCTAACGCCCGTAGCGCGGGGTGACTGACCTGTCTTGTCCTCTACGAGATGTTTCCGCTGAAGTGGGTTTCGCTATTCATTTCTTTGAGTAAGTTTTAACTTTCAGTGCCATTATTAAAATGGGTTAAATTATTCGTTGGCTTGATACTTATGCTTACAACAAATTTGATTTGTAATGCAAAGTTATAAAACAGGCGATAGAAATAAAAGCGCTTTGAAAGTAACTCTTGATCTTGGTTGCATGGTTATTGCATATAATTTGTCAATTATTCCTTCATTCTGGCAATTAATAATGGAGGGCCAAAGAACTCATAAATTGATATCTAGCGGCATCTATGATATCATCACAAATGTATTTATTTTTAAGTCTCATATGTTTATGGTATAGTAGAATATGTTATTCAAATTACCAGATTAAATAATAAATTGGTAATAGTTAGGTTGGAATTCTCTTAAGTCTCTGTTGCTGAATTAATTTAATCTTAATTTAATGCAGATATGTCATATTTAAAAGCCTAGATCTTTGTGGTTCCTACCCGTAGATGTTTTTGGTCTGTAGGTTGTTGTATTTCGGTGTGAAGGTGATACAGCCGGTGAATCTTGTGTTGAGGTACATATATGTAGGTATATACTTCTTGGTTCTTAGGATTGGAAACGCATTTATATGCAATATTGACTAATTATTGTGAAAATGTCGACGGACCTCAGAGCGCACTATTACTACCTATCAGTTGGCGTGTGTGCCTGTTTGCTTTGTCTTATATCATAAAATAAATCTAATTGATATTTACAAGAAAATCATAGTGCGACTCTACCGTTACTTACAATTAGAAAAGGATATTCGAGCGACAGCGAAGTCTTGGACAAGTTGTGTCTGCCGTTCATAAGTTTACTCCTAAACGTAGTCGTAGTCACGCGGGCACCGGAAATGCAGGGCACGGATTTTTGCGCAGACAAACAGTAAGTATTTATTGGCACACCAAAGAGTAATAAAAAGCAAAAATCTAAATTAAATTACACACATAACAAAAAATTAAAACCGGGTGTCAGCAAAATGCGGATAGTTTCGCCCGCGCAAGGGCGACACCATACTGTGCTATTTTTCAGCCAAAGGCCAAGAGCAGATGGACAATAAGAGAGAGAAAATTAAGGCTAAAAACTATCAGCTATCTAGTATGAGTACTGCTTGAAGTTACTACAGTTACTACACATTACATACTTAGTATAAAACGAAGTCGCTCCCGCTGTGGGTCTGTCTGTGACGACGTAGCTCCTAAACTGATAGACCAATTCTCACGTGTTTTTTTTTAAGGGTGAACCCAAACCAGCGTATTTTTTTAAGTTTTGAGTCGCGTATTTTCGGTACACGGCGCGCAAATAAGTTGGATTTTTGTATGAAGCAGAAATTACGCGACAAACAATTCGAAAAATTGCGCTCGTTTGACTTCATCTGACTATTAGGTTTCATAAATATGGCTGATGGCTGTTTAAGAGATACTTTAAGACTAGGGCCATTACACGGGGCATTTTTATTTATTTACTCTGCTAACCAAATCCAAAAGATTATCTAATGTTAAAACCGGGCGTCACCAAAATGAAGATAACTTTCGCCCACGCAAATGGGCCTTTAAAAAAATGCGCCATTAAGTAGTTCTTGAAGTCGCGAGCCCGAACTGGTTATGTATTTAAGCATAGTAATTGTACTAACCAAACCTGCAAGGAGCTGGTCCCAGGGCCTCTCGGGCCACTGCTGACCTACTGCCGGAGTATTGACCTCCGCTCACTGTCACCGCCTATATTGGTTGACCATTACTTATACCACAACGGAAAAAAGCACCATCATTTCATTATTTCTGCTTTAATTATAACCGTGTGTGCGTGTTGCGCAATACGAATAATAATGTTAAAGCTGGTCCTTATCTTATTTAGATCAGATGAATTATGTTTAAATTTTGCTTAAACAACGTTTATTTTGTTTTTGAGTGAAAATTATACAAATGTAATGCGTAATGAATTTATATGACGCCTAGACAAAAAAGACCCCTTTTTCAATCTGCTTATGGATATTTTTTGTAGGAGCTTAAGCTGAATGTAGCAATCAATATCTTTGAATTAGGCATACGTTATATCACGTCTAAAGTGTTTGTTACGCAACCCCGATAAATGATTTATATCGCATGATATTATCCCATGTTTTGCTCTATTCGAATCAGCTGAATTATGTTTAAATTTTACATGTTGCATAACATACATGTACAATAGAAAGGAATAAAATATAATGTAAAAATATAAATTATAAAAAAATTACAATACAAAGCAGAAAACAATGTTGGCCAATTTTAAAAGAAAAACTCTGCTGAATCTGGATATTGACATTATTTTACTAATTGAAGATCCATGTCAAACGTCAATGGTTAGACTGTGTGTGAGCTGTCAGTTTCGACAAAACTTAAACTTAGGGTTTCTTGCAGTAAAAAGAAAATCTACATTTAGGAATCGTAGAACTGTCAGTTTTCAAAATTATTTTCAACATAGCCTTATCTCCTACCGAGTGCACCTCACATCGCCATGGGTGCTTGTAAGTCGCTTAAAGACATTATGCAGATCATTATGCTAGTACTTATTCTGTTTCCAAATTTAGCTGTAGTTAGAACATCTGGAGCTATTTTGTACTAATAAAGATTTGTCTATGTGCGCGTAGGCAGTATTATTCATTCACAGCGCGGAGTAAGGATCGTCGCGGGCGCAGGGCCGGCTGACCCACTTAGCCAGGAGTATTGACCTGAACTCGCTCTTAAATTAAACAGCCATGAATTTGCAGCATAGCTAAGGTGTACTGTACTGGTCTTAGGACTAATTTTTGACCACCAAACTAGAAGAAATGTTACAGTTTTGCCATGTGCCGCCCTTCTGCCTGTCTGTAAATCGCAGTTTTGTTTCCAGCGGTTGGGTCAATGTATGTAACATTCTGTAGAAAAGTGGAACTTAGTGAACTATAGTTAATACCAGCAAACACGTTTTGTAACATTTCATAAAGGGTGATGACAGGGTCTAGGTACTCTTCGTAGCTTGCAATGACTGCAAGGAGTACTCGGTCAACGTCCATCTTAAACCGAATAATTACAATACAATTCAATACGAGTAATGTTTATAAAAGTCTACATACAATAACAGCAACGAAATTAACTAAAATAGAAATGTTACAAGGTACCAAAGTCAACAGGCGGTTTTATCGATAAATTGCGATATCTTCCAGACAACTTTAGATACCCTATTTGACTTATAGTTTACCAAGTGTTATTTTCAAGACTGATTCGCATCGAACAAAAATTATACGTAGGTATTTGCTCGTATTTATCACATTTTGAACATTTTCATGTTGCATATTTGCTTCATCATAACATACTTGAAAATTGTTACATTTTCATTATTTATCTTGTCGTCAATTATGTGATGACTGACAGTTTTACCTGTCTCGACTCAAGCGCAGTTCAAACAATTTCACAGTAGCTCGTCACGTCTAGTTGGCTTCTTCGACAAATTTAGCACGTTTTTGTGTCATTCGTCGTGACGCTGAGGTTGAAGACCCTTCCGTCCGCTTTGCTCTTTCATTAGAGCGTTACATTTCTGTATTTGTAACCACAACGACTGTCGCTATTGGTCCGATGTCGCAGTACGCGGTTACGTGTGATGTTACTTTAAATTTACACATAAACTTGCATGGAAATACCTAATGTGTTAATTTTATGGCGTCTCCAAATACAAGGCCTGTTGATGATGTTTGATTGATGTATAAAGTTTATGTTTTATTGAATACAAAGACTGTATTGGCAAAGACAGATGACTTACCATGTATTAACTTATTAATATTTCATGCTAACCTGATGGAGTTTTTTACGTAGGTACCATTAAAAATTAACTTCAATTCTGAATTAAACCTAATTAGGTAATAATTTTGTAACAATTTACAGGTTGTCAAGCTCATCTATCCTTATAAGTGTAAACTGGTTTTACACGCTCTGAAAATAGCCTTTAGATTTTTTGCAAATAATGCCGTCATCCTCCAACGGAATAATTACGTCTTTCCTGATCATCCTCGGTAATACTACAAAGAAATCGCGTTTTAACCACTATGGAGGTGAAGGAAGGTGGAGCGCAAGGGAAGTAGGTTGAAGTGAAAGACAAATATTAAACGATCGTTACTCTGACTAAACCAAACTCAGCAGACATTCTTTATAAAAATATTCTGTGGTTTGTCCTACTACCTACTTATTGCAATAAGTTACTTATACTTATAACTATCTCGTCATAAACCAGACCACCCATTAAAGGAAACATTACAGCTCCCTTTGTTCTTTGATTTCAGGCAGGTTAGGTTAGGTAAGAATTTGAGAGGATCGCGGTGCAATCACACATACATACTTATACATATACACATAGATACGCACATAGTTTATTTTAAAAGAGCACCAGACATTAGATTATTCCAAATATAGTTCGATTTCCCTTTATGTAATTTTTAAATCTATTTATATTTAGTGCAAAGCCTATAGTTTTCCCTGCTATATTTCTCGATACTGTTAAAGTAAAGTCGTTGACATTCGATTATGTGTACATCTGTTAGAAAAAACACAAAGGCCGTATAAGATCGAACTAGCCTAGCGATCACGAGTCGACGCCCCTGGTTTAATTTTACCTTTTGCCTCTCAGCCGTCGACACGCGCTTGCTATGGTCAATGCATCAGGTTGGCATTTCATGAGCTTATTGCGAATCAACAATGTCGCGCTACTAGTACCGGGAGCGAGGAACCGGTCGCCCGCAGCCTGCCCGGGCAAAAACCGCCGATAAGTACACGTTGCAGCTTTGCCCAGGGTTCCTCATTGTCAGGACAAATGTAATTGAGGAGCAATTTTGGAGTGATGTTTACAAATGCGTCTGGAACAATTGTTTTGTCAATGTACTTGCTACTGGCTTGGGCCTGACATTGCGTGACGCGGCGGTAACAGCAGCGGGCGACGAACACAATTGCATGGAAATTGCGGCTTGTGACATGCTTCATATATCTCTATGCATTTGCTGCTCGCCGGTTGTGGCTGCCGTTGTTGCCGTCATTTGCATTGGAGCTCTGTGTACAAAACAAATAAGACCCAAATTTTAAAAAACGGTTACCGGTTGGTACCTATTTTTTAATAACATTGAAAGCAGTTTTGCTTTTTCTAAAATCAAGGCCTTGGTTCGAGATCTTAGTCTTTAAGGTTGGCAATGCATTTGCCGTCTCAGGATTGCAGTCTTAAGATTGTTGCTACAGATTCCACTTGCTTCCCTGCGTCTGCTCGTTTGCCTGCTCTATACGATAAAAAAGTTTCCTAATTTCCCATACCGACTGTTGACCTATTTGGAGGATCACCCTGTATACTGATACATACATCCATGTCGACCGTGTGTTGTTACTTAAGATCAAAAGTATTTAAACAACATAAGTAGGTTACATAGTTCATAATAGATAATCTTCCTAAATGAATTACAGGTAGATATAGAAACATTAACATGCTGAGAATTTCCATACAAAATGCAATAACGTCCTTTCAACCTCGTCTGATTTTTAACATATTTATGTTGTAGATATTATAAAAAATAGGTCTACACGTTTTCCTTTTTAAGAAAATGTTACTCAGAAATAAACAAATAAAAAAGGAAAGACGGAAACGCACAACGCTAGTCTTTCAAAACATACTGATTCAAATATCGTGAAAATCACTTACTTCCTCGTGGTCATACTAATTTGTCCTACTAGTCAAAAAGTGAACCTAGATTTGATCACTAAATACTAATTATGATTGTAAAAGTAGGTAGGTTAGGTTCGTTAGGTATCTTGAGATGCCCGAAGGGCAAAACCACTTAGAAGCAGGAGCTCCGCCCTTGGGCGGTCGAAAGTCAGTAGGACAAAAATAGTATGACCACGAGGAAACGGCCTGAAAATCGGGCTAGATATAGGGGGTGAGAACCGTTTTCGCCCCGAGCTAAATTTGTATAAAAAAAATTACAGGATTTAAGTGTCGCTTCACAATCCTCTTAAATTGAAAATAAATTTACATCTTTCGGTAAAGAACATAGGTACCGTAGATTGTATGTTTCTCAACGGATCATGTTCTAGGAACCCTAAGAGCTAACATCCTATGACCATCCGCGCGCGATGATGTAGGATGCAATAGTGCAAGCTCGTGAACATAAAACGTTTAATGAACGCTTCTGCTGCGCACCCGCTGCTGCTACTTTGTGTAAAGTATTCGTCCAATTAACTCAAGCGCTCACTCGTTTGTATTTTCTTAATGAGAAGAATTTGTTATTAGTTTTTATAGTTATAGAGACATTTATGGCATTTTATAGGTTTTTACATGTTGTGATAAATATTGAGAGTATCGGTATCGATACTTAAAGTGTTTAATTAGTTTCTTTTGTTCAAGTTACCCGATTTTGCACGATGCACGCTATTTTCCTCAGTTTTTACCCTGTGTTGATCAAATTGTCACAGCAAAGCATTAGTAGCTAGCCCACGTTTCCCGAACTAGATGTGGGTCTAGACAAAATATATTCTTTGGTTGTTGCCATACTTATAGATCAAACTTAATTTCTTCATAATTCCTAACATTTAAAATTATACTTTGTCTAATCGTCCACATAGAAAGCGATGTTTGTTTTATTTGACAGTAAACTTTTAAGACTGCGCCGGGACGTCCTGCCACATATTGACACTTCTTCGTTTCGGGAGGTACAACTATTACTTGATTGAGATTCATTTGAATTTGAGGTGACTAGTTATTACAAACAATCTTGGAAAACGAGTGTTGATTTTAATAAAATATTTTAAATATTATAGATGGTTTATAATGAACAAATATCAGCAAAACTTTAGAGAGGCACTAACAATGACGGATGTTTTTTAAAGTAGCAGTAGCACACCCTATACCCTTTATTTATTGTAAGAACACGTTCGCATAGAATGATGCCACAGAGTAGAGAGAGACACGGCACAGATAACATTAAAGGCGTACAATTCTAAATTAAACTTTTAACAAAAACTCTTTTTAAGAATTGATATCATACAATGTCCATTCCTGACAATAAGCCGCTAATTGTCAAAACATAAAACGCATGTGACGCCGATGTTAATTCGCTTCAAACGGGAATTGATCCCAATCATAGCGCAATAAAACGATCATCTTTGCCGCGTAAGCGAAATGTGCACGAGACGCCGTAATGATAAGATTGCGCGGCATTACACAAGAGGTAATGCGACGAGAATTGCGGCGGCGTGCGCACGCGGCACAGAATAAAAAGAAAGACGGACTTGCTTGAACTGCAGCAACTGTTGGAAACTACACGAGTACGGGGATGTTGTGAATATACACACATCGAAAAATACAAGGGGATAAAAAAAACTTCTAGTACCTATCATTTGATAATTTTACAATGTAAAATACACAATGCATAGTAACGAATAATGTAAGGATAGTTTTTATCTATGGAAATTTTGGATGTGTGTTTGCGTAGTTTAATTTTAATCTCAAATTTTGTGGTAAAGTTTACAGAGACAAGAACATTTTTTAGAGCATATGTTGTAAATCCTTCAAAGTTTTTCAACATCTTAGCATGTTTTTGCAAATTGTTGTTACAGAATGTACAAAAAGTGTTTAGAGTTGTTGGGAATGAAGGCGTGAAGATATTGTATGTACATGTGAGTTTTTCAAAACGATAGAAGAATTATAGAGCTGGTACGAGATTATTAGGAACTGACTTCTAAAACTGTAACTCCATCTCAGAGGCAAGTACACTTAGGCATAAAACTTACCATTAATTTAATCTTTGCCGCAATGAGCTGCAGCGAGGTGCGCGGGAGTGGAGCGCAGTCACGGTCAAGGTCTGTATTAGCTGCGATGGAAATCTCGTCGCATGTCTGCTTACTGTTATATGACCATTATGTAAGGAATCGGCCATTAGTAAACAATGCTGGCTTTACGCTGCGTGCACTTATGATGTTGAACAGAATACTTATATAGTAGTTACGAGTATAGTTAAGTTAACTCAGTCTGAGATCATTGTAGAGGTCCAAAATAGTAAGTCAATATGTATTTTTGACACATTCCATATTATGAATAATTATTCAACTATTGAATGACCGGCTGACATACAGGGGCTCTATTCTATGCGGTAAAACTATATTGCTTTTGAAATGTCATCATATTGTTTACGCAGCCGCCATTACTGTCAAATTTTAAAGAGATATAGTATCATAATGTCGACGTCAACTTGACGACACGCTGTCCTAGTTGGTAGTTAGTGACCCTGGGAATGATTTGAACAATTTGAACTTATATTACATTTCTTAATCAGAACTTCATTTCTAATACATAGGATTTATGAGCTTACTGTTACACATAGATCGTTTTAGGTTATTCTTGATGTAAATGGCATCAAATAATGATCTTTTGACTCACGCGGCAGTTGACTTACTCATTAATTAGTAACGCAGGATGCACGTGCCATGACAAGGAAAAGCCGCACCTGCTTCCTTGCAATGCGAGATGACTTTTCCATCTGCCACAGTACGAGCAACAACAATAAACCTACATAGTTTTTAATTAAAATTACGACGGTTTTAATTTTCTGAAATAGTTTATTATTATTATGTTACGAGTGTACCTACCAGTATTCTTAATAACTATAAACAACACGAATTTGCAGAGCGTTCCAATACTTCCAATGAATAGACACGTACATACATACACTCGAAAAATATCACTCGCCTTCTGACGCAACCAGGCAAAAAAAAAAGTCAACGGTATTCAAAATTAACGACCTACTTCGTACTACCTACTAAACTTAGGTTTAACACTGGGGTTACTATGTATTTTACGCGCGCGACGTATACCTTTATGTATGCTTTATGTAGATAAACAAAGGCATACCTACATACATTATGGTGAACAGGTTCCGATACAAAGAAGCGTGATACACAAAAGCTTGCAAATAAGAGCAAAGATTACCTCCGACGAGCACATTACTCACTCGAAGTGGGGTATGAAAGGTCACTCGGTTTTTAGTATACAATATAGCAAATCATGTTTGTGCCGGTACAAAGTGATTGACGGGGCGCGCGGGGCGTTTTTGTGTATATTATGGCAGTTGAAAATGACACAAGTGTTGAATAGCGGGGGAACTTGAATTCAAAATGGTTTGTGCGTTTAAAATACCTACAAAAATAAATAATCAAAACCAAGCTTTAAAAACCCTACTGCACTTTTTGATGTTGTCGTTGATATAATAACATGTTAAAAAAATAACCCCAACTTTTCATTACTTTGACTAAAATAATAGAGTAGGTATGTCCCTTCCACAACTATGAAAGATCTACCGACATCTCATAATGTTAAAATCCATCAAGCTGGGAATATGAAATAGACATACAATACAAACGTCATGCGTCATCTCCAAAATATGACCCTCGAGTAAATACAAGATTCTCAGTTTCTATAGTGCGGTGCTTGCAAACTTTGTCTTTGCATCGATGTCTTACAAAACGTCATTACTCATTACATAAATGGAACGATAGACTATATTTCAATGTCACATATGGATAAGTAGTTTGATAGACGATCGATAATTAAGTTACAAGCTGAGTCAATATCCGTTAAGAATCGCAATCATGTTGATCTAAGTTCGGAATGAGATCGAACGTTAATTGCTTTCTCAGAGCGTTATTTATAGGTATATCTTGGCTCTTAGCGTTTACGAGAAATAGGCAGAGAGCTATAAAGTCCACAATCACCGGTTCTTGAAATTTACTTGACGGCTACCATACACAGATCCTTAATTAGTTCCTTAAACAGTATTTCCACATTGATGGCCGACACGAGATTGACACAACAATTAAACAGCGTATTTGTACCGTTTCATATTATAAACGCATCCGTATATTTTGTTTTTGAAAGCACCCTTCTCACTTCAGTAGCATAAAACCAGTTAGGTACGTCAATAATGATGTAAAAACATAAAATTTTGCGGCTTGACTTGTAGCTAGCCCCTGTCATAGCTGTCATTATATAATGGGTAAAAGTGGGGGATGATGGGTACATTAATTTGCTTGTTAGGACAGAAATAGGAACACAGACTCGGTTTGGGTACCTCCGCACTTAAATTTGTCACCTGTACTTCTGTACTATTATTTTAAGCAACATATTTTTAATGACAAGGAGAAGGCACACGAGCACTCAGGAGACCTGATGGTGAGTGGGATCTGAGACCCATACTTTGAACCCTAAGACGAAAATCTCAAGACCGCAATCCTAAGACCTCAAATGAGTTGCCAACCCTGAGAACTAAGATGCCTCTATGCTAGTAATTTTGCGCTCAGAGTGCAATACAAGTAAATAAGAATTATTATAGCACTTAAATTAAGTAAGTAATGAGAACAGAGCAACTCGCTTCGTATTTATTGGCTGTGAAAAGATAAACTCCCGGTTGCGTCGGTCAGCTGCCTGGATTAAACATAGACATTTAATTGACTATTACTCACTACTATCTCTGACCTTTGCATAATGGGCGTAAATTAAGCATAAAGAAGTATTAAAAGGTTTCGTTGGTATAACAAAATGGTGTTCAATAAAACATTGTTAAATCTTACTTAAGTATAATTTTGTTACCTACTAATTCTGTATTTTTCGACGGATAAAAAATAATCTAATTGACTCTAAACCAATAATGCTATAAGATTTAATGGTTAATAATATTTACCTAGTCAAAAATTCTAGTGATAGTTTAATTTCAAAACTGTAACGTTACTCGTATTTGACTTCATTTAATGGTCGACACCGTCGACCCACACCGACATGCGCGGTTAGCCCCAAGTTGGGTGCCAGTTTAACATTCAGTGCTGGGTCTTCTGATCGTAGAACAAACCTGCCTTTGTGTTCCTGGTGTCAAACAAGTTAAAATCAACTACTTGTTTTCTTACCGTTAACTCCTGCCTAAAGAAGACAGAATAGTTTGTATGGCGCTTGGGTTTGGATTTTTTGGGAAGCTGACGAAGAAAGAAAATGATGAAATGAACTTTTACCTGAACTGACTATTAAAAGGCCAAAAGTAGTCTGCAGTGTCACCATAATAATTTGTAGGCTCTAAACGCGTGAAACAAAAGTTCATTTCTACCACTGGGAATAATGTATTACTGCTACTTTGTAGTACACGTCAGAAAGGACGTGTAGGTAGCTAACCTTAAAAATGGCCATTCAGTCCCCATAGTATTTTTGTGTCGGATGTTAGTAAAAACAAGCTAAAGGTCAACTCTGATTTACATCTTTAGTTACTTGATCCACAGGGAAAAAGCTACAAAAATTGCAAGGCACTAAATTTGTGTACAAAATGACTTTAGTTTCACATCCACATCCACGGTAAACCGTCAAACGGTAACATCATCGTAAAACAAGCGCTAGGCCAAGGCCGAATGACATAACACGTTGTCGCCGTTACCCGCGCCTGGCGCAATGCCAACTTATCTCTGCCGGTGGCGAAATATGGAACTAACATCACCTCATAAAAACACATGGCAAGTGTTCATCAGCGCCACGTTTTTAGCCGCAAATATAACGTTGTAAAGATGCACACGTTGATAGAACGGTGAGTAAACAATAACAGTTTTTAATCAATGGTTGTTATGGTCCCAATAATGTTTGGCGGAATGCTAACGTTATAAAGTAATTAAAATACGAGCCATTTTAAAAAGAGATAAGGAATTTAATGGGATTTTAATTAATTGCTAATGGATTTTGGATTGTCTTCACATTTGTTTTTCATTTTTGTTATTTATTTATTAGTAGGTACTTAAACGTCAGTCTTTGAGAGACGAGAGTAAATTTGAAGATGGCGGCTTTTTATGTTTGCACAGATTGTCGTCGCATTTTCAAATATATATTAAAATAAGGTAGCCCTAATCCACAAAGGTCAATACGCGGTGTTAACAGTGTTCAAAACTTATTTTAGTAAGTTTTTTTGGCAGTCAGAAAGGTTAACCATACATAATATGACTTGCATTTTAAAGTGTACGAGTACCTATAGTAGGTACCCATTCAAATTTGAACCTTGGTAAACGATGTGAAGGTTAAAAATTGAAGTTAATTTAAATGAAGGTTTTTATTTTATTTGTAAACATAGGATGTTGGTTTTTTGCGCGTGCGCAAGACGACAGTCAGCAGCGGGACCGCCAATCAGAGATTACGTGGAAAATAGCGTTCCAAGCCGTTAAGGAATAGACCGGACTGTGCGGACTGTGCTTTTGCGGGTGGTAGGACCTTGTGCAGGGTCCGTCCGGATCGCTACCACCATCTTATCCATTAACCTACCGCCAAACAGCAGTGTTCACACTGTTGTGTTCCGGTTTGGGGACAAGACAGCCGGTGAAATCACTAGCATAGAGGCATTCCATCTTAGTCCTCAGGGTTGGCAACGCATTTGCAGTCTTAGGATTGCATTGCAGTCTTGTGAATGCGAATGTCTATGGGTCACAGTTTCCACTTACCATCAGGTGGCCTGTGTGCTCGTTTGTCTTCTCTATGCCATAAAAAAAAAGTGCCTACTAGACTTTTGAAGTACGCTGTTAATTTTGCAAGTTCATAATGTTTAACTATACTTTACAGACTCTGACTATGAACTGCTTGTAATGTCCTAATTTAGTTTATAATCTCGGCGCTAATTTCTCGTAAAACGCTTTTCTGTGTTCACACATGTGCAATGTTTTATATAGCAATATCCGTAAAAGATGTAATAGATTACATTAACATACAGCGTTAATACATCCGTATCATAGATATTATTTAACGCATCATATTATATTCGACATAAATTGAGCACTTTTCGTTTGTCCCTAAATTTTCCTTAGTATTAAGAAGCCTCTAATAGTCAAGAAAGAGTAAGCAAAAGCGTACGTATAGTCCTAAAAGCGTTTAACGCTCGTACAATCGGTCCGATTTTTTTGGTGGTATCCCAAATGTCAGTATTGTTACGTGTAAGTGGACGCACTCCATACCGTTAAGACCTGTCATAACAAAATGCTGAGATACTTACTGTTATTTGCATTGAACTCTGACGCAGTGCTAATAGACTCTTTAACATAAATTACCTGTGTTTCTGGTAAAATCAACTAAACGAGTACTCAGCGGTATTTTATCAAACTGTTACCCGCTTATGATTCAGGTTCTCAAGCATACGGCTAATTTATTTGAGTCAATACTTCCACATAGAGGAACAATGACTCAACAAAACACTGTAGCGTTTTGTTACGAGTAATTGTCATTTATTAGAATCGGGGAACTGGTGTGTTCTCAACTTCTCACCCACCACAGTTATCATACATATCTACACCGGTAAATCAATTGGCAACTTAATTTATATCTGTAAAATTACCTAATTTGTAGAACGGTTTCATACTTAATCAAATTAGCACAAATCAGTGTTGTGATGTATTTTTTCCAAATATCTTGGAATCACCCTGAGAGCCGATATCTAAGATAGGGTGTTTTTTTAACAAAATAGATCCATGTTCTGGATCAAACTATAAGTAAGGGGTTTTTTTTATATAAAAAGGCGTGAATAGCATTAATAGATTCAAAATTACTCTAATAACTTACATATTACGCCTAAACGTAAACAGCAAAGACGCGGCTGGGTCGCTTTTCATTACTCACACTATAATATTTCCAACAAATAACAGCTAACAACATAAGGTTAGGTTTTATTGTACTTGTATACATAAGAACGTGAAGACGTACACGTACATAATTATGTACAAGTGTAATGTACGTCAACACGCGAAATGTGTGGGCTGCGTGAGTAATGTTTGCGGATTTGTCGTCCAGTCTTCTTGTACTCGAGGTTTCGTCCAATCTCATTGTAAATCTAGCTTTTATAGATCAACGAGAAGTTTTGCCTTGAATATTACTACGCAAGGACAGCCTGAGACCATGAGAGATATTTATGTAGCAGGTAATTTTCTTACACCAGAACAATGTGACGTATCTTGCGATGGAAATAGTTGGTAAAATTACTCACCTTCAAAAACCACTTCAAACTCAAAACTACTTAGACCTGACATTGAAGTTTGTAGTCAGATTACTAAATCAGTGGCCTGACAATTGTTTGATTTTTAAAATAGACAGCGTGTTATAATTTTTTTTTTAAACTTAGGTATATTAATATGTCATAAGTTGGTAGGTCATGCAAAAAAAAAGCATGATTTGCATCTGCTTATTAAAACAACTTACCGTTTCGTCTAAAAATAACTCTATTACAACGCCAATTAATTGTAATGCAGTCTGTTCCTAATCTGCATGTCTGTCTAGCAGTTGCATTTAACCATTATGGGCACGGAGCTTGTTGCAGCATTGCAGCAAATTGGAAGATTTCAAAGAAAAAAATCTCAATAATGAAGTTTATACATTTCATACCTTGCATATTTATTGTTCTACTTGCTGCTAAAAAGGCTGGTAGTTAAAATAGTTGCACAAAAATGGAACTCTTTAGATTTTTCGAACCAGTGATTTATATACTTTTTGTAGCTGCATATCGTGGGGAAAGTCGGATTTTATGACACTTTCGCACATATAAATTATTGGGACTCGTGTTACATACTTTGTACACTTACATCAAAATGTCCTTTTTTTAAACTAACTGCATGAAAAATTTAATAAAAATTTGTAATGAGCAAGGTTCTAAAGACGGAGGGTAAAGTTTGTACCCGACTGCCAAATCAGTATTTTGCTCCTTCCTAGTAGCTGAACACATGGCCCGATCTCTACAAACGAGGTTTCGTTAGATTTTTTTGTTTATCTCGAGTGTGTTGTTTTAATAAAAAAATGGCAGTATGACTGATTTAGAAGTAAACAGGGTGGAGAAATCGGTTGCATACATTAACATTGTTTCAGGAGAAAAAATAAAGTGCCTAGATACTAAAGATATAAAATCTCCCACCACCGTCTTCATTATCCACCCTGTACTTCTAACAGAATATTGACTTATATTGACGACACTATCACCACATACAGGCGGATTCTTAAAGCATGCTTCGTTTAGGTACTTGTTTAGTAACTTCATAAATGTAGTGCCAGCTCCTGGCCACTAAGCGAGCCAGCTGACGCTGCCCGATTGCAACCAACATGACTCTGCCCATTACTCTGCTAGGTTTACTGCGCTCGTCACTGCACAGTTAATTCCAAGTACAACTGGACTCGTAATATATGCGTTTTAGATGAGATAACCTTGAAGCTGAGATACGCCTGTCTGGGATTAGAAGTGCTTTGCGGGTCTGTTTCAGGCATAGCAATTTTACCCTTTGGAAGTTAAGAAAGAAATAATGTAATAATGTTTATGTTATAATGGTTGTATCGAATCGAATGTAGAGTTTTACGAAAGTTATTAACGGTAAAAATATTATTATCTTGGTTCTGACTAAACTGACACATTATTAAGATACAAGCAAGCGTGAAGAATCTAAAATTAAGTATAAAATCGAAGTAAGCTAAACTCACTGTTACATTTTCTACGTGTGACAGATACTTAAACGCTACTTACGTTTATTACTCTTTAATTTGTTTGGGTACCTTATTTTTATACGAACCTTATTGAAAATGGCATCCTAATTTGATTTTGTATTGCGGAAAATCTTCGTCTTTACAATTTTTTCGAGCCAGTCAACGTAAAAAGAGGATCGATATTGGCATAGAAGAGAGGCGAAGAAATAAAGCCCTGCACCAATGTGGTTGGTTGTTGTAATCTACACGGACCTGAATAACTTCATTTAAATAAGAAATAAGGGCCCTACGTGTCGGTTAGATAAGCACGCCACCGCCGCCGCTCCTCGTGCTATTTTGGGCTTTGCTTCGTTATCTATTCCTTCGTCGTAGAACTTCTAGTAGCTTGATTACAAGTAGTGTTACCTGTTACCTACTTGAATATATACATATTGCACAAATTCAAACAACAATTTATACATTTACAACAAGCAGACTTAATGGACAAGTATTCTCTACTAATCAACTTTTGGGTGAAGGAGACTATGAAGCAAACAGACGAACATTTTATCATATCGCGTTGAAATATTGTCGCCAAATTTTCTAACGAAATCACATGAAGTACCAATACCACTAAGGACATACATCTCCACATATAGGGTGTCCTTTGCCGACTGCCAAGTCCATAAAAGTCCAGTCAACGTACCCTTCTCGAATCATTCACGAGCTTGCGAGGATATTTGGCAATGAGTACAGTTACTTATTGATTCGACATTGTCTCGTCCTGGCATTCGGAGGCACTGTGATGCGCGTGAGTGGAATTCATTGACTGAATCGTGAGAAACAGTGGAGTTGCGTGCTTTATGCGCTGGAAAATTTAAGGGAAATTATTAATTTAAGGACTTATTGAGAAATAAAGGATAGAGTAAAGAAAATTTAAAATTTTGTTACGTTCAGTGAATTAGACCATTGGTTTATTAAGACGGCATGAGTGTACATACTAAGCCTGGCATGCAAGTGATGGGTTTTTTTTTTAGAGTAACCCGATGGATTTTAACAACGCATTCCTGAGGTTAGGTTATAAATGTTAAGGTCCAATTCGGCTTTTTAGTTATTATTATTTTTCATACAAGTTGAATGGAATATTGTCGCTTCTGGAGGAAACAAAGCCTAAGGACGAGTTGGCAAACGCTTTTCTTGTAATTAGCACTTGTTTACGGGAAATGCCCTTAAAAGTTATGAATGTGAATAATTTCTCCCTTTCTTGTATTACCTATTAAAAGAGTTAAGTGAAAGAAAGAGAAAAACTATGATATGAATAAGACAAATATTTGCTATTTCCTTTTCTGAACATAAGCATTTTATGTTTTCAATACGATAATCTCAAAAAAACTATGTCACTACAGAATAAGTGTCACACAAAACTATGAATTTACAGGTTTTACTTCCCCGGGTTATGTTAGTTTATTTTCCATTATGTTTTGATAACACTGAAATGCCTACTCAGGAAAGCTCTCTTTTTTCTACTTAAAACGACAGACGCATACTGCCTCGTCATATTCTTTGATAAATGACACTCATAAGAGTTTTAAATGAAGTGCAATTAAGTTCAGGACATGTCGCAGACGGTTATAATCTGTGTTTGTATAGTTTTTCATTGGTGAGTTTCGCCTGCGACCGTATGTGGATTTGATTAAGAATCGGCCCATACGTAATTGGCTAGCGGCAACGTTGCAATTGTAAAGGCATGTTGCACCGGAGTTTTCGTAACAAGTTAAGTTTATAAAAATAAATAAGTATAATTATCTCAAAAACTAGTCCGATTGGAACCAACTTGATACATCTTTAACGTGACATAAGTTCAGGAACACGCTGTTAAAATCTTTCGGGTTACTCGGGCCCACGATATGTAGACCTTGTGATGATGCCGATGGTGATTAGATTATGTCTCCGTCACCCTCATTTAAGACACAAGGCAAGGCAAGGAGTTTTCCGATGTTCACAATTTTGTGCAGAACTTTAAATCTTTTCAGCCGAGCCCAGTTGATGCATCCGTACTGCCCTCCTACGGAGAAAAGGCGCAGATGCAATTAATTCATAGAAGCATGTTAAACTCTCAAAGGTTATAATAAGGTTGGATGTGCAATAAAATAGTAAGGACCTAAAATATCATTCAATTGTCATAACTAATTTTACATTATTACATTACACTAGTACTCTCAGATAACGCTGGATTATTTTACCGAAAAAATGCACCTATATTCAGGTCACTCAAACAATAACAATAATATAACAGCTGACCAAATGTATAATAATTTCTAGTCGAAAGGGCAAGTGTGCTCTAAATACCCGCATTATCATTGATTTGCGTCACTTCAGCACGTGTCGCTCGTCCTCAAAACCTACCCGCCGGAGAATACATGAATGTAGAGTGCAACTAGAGTAAGTCTGGCAGCTCAAGGTTTTGGCGACACGTGGCCTGGCACGGGTTCCTTGGTCCGCAACAACGTGACTGCGGGACTCTGGAAGCAAACCACGCCACGTGACCATCTCCAAAGAATGCCATGGCCGCATTAATACTTAGCCTTTGCAATGCCAAACAGTCTCGGGATTAAACGTGTTGTAAGCTTGTAAGACTTTACAGGTCATTGTGAATTCATTATTGTTAATTCCAGATAGTGAAGGACTCATCTAAAATTGATGAGCTTTGGCATATCTTCATATTTATCTGGGACATGATTTCTAATTCATTTTTCAATGTTAATGAGGCCTAACTGTAGTTTATCCTTGCAGATAAGAATTACAAATGGTTTTAAGTAAGTAGGTACTTTAAAAATGTAAAGAGAGTAAAGCGTCCACTTTGAATAATGTATCTACATTTTTAGTCAGTAGGTACATTCAATTCGCTAAACTCTTATTAATGTAATAACACATATTAAATAAAATGGGTTAAAGACTGTTAAAGTAAGGTGAAGTTAGACCTGCAAAAAATACAATACAAATACACTTAATTTCGTAAAAAAAACTCCTTACCTGCCTATATATTTTCAGGGACAATTGTAATTAAATAATCCCAGACACCCTGTATTTAAACGTCACCCCGTTTCGTTCTGTGACATTGAATTTGTCCTTAGTTACGTTATGGTGTATTTGTTTCCAGCGTTACGCAATGCTGCCGTAACATTGGGGACTCTAAGGACGTGACATTAGACGTATAAATTTGCACTTATTTGCGATTGACGCGATTATACAAGACTTCTATTGACATTGCCCGAGTGACTGTGAAGTGTAACGAAAATTAAACATAGGTGATACGTAAGTAGGTATTAGCATTAAAACCGGTGTTAATTCGAAGTTAAGCCAAATATAAAAATAAACAAAAGTCTTGTTTGTTTACAAAGATAAATTAAAATTTATTTGTAGTTAAGCATTGCCATTATATTATTGTAGTTTTATCTTAATTTTTGGCGAGGTTTATTATTTATTTGATGTATTTTGAGATCTGTTGGTAATAATAATTTTATTTTCTGCGTAATTCACCAATAATATTCTTTTGTCACATTGTACCTATCTGAAGCTATAAAACAGACTCAAATATCTTACAATTCTACAAGGTGAATAAAAAAGAAAAGAAGGTAGCCGTTGCATATGGTAAAACCTTTTTGACTTCCCTTTATTTTAATAAACAGAAACAGCCCTAAAATTTTATTGCACTGCAATACTTAAATGACAATAAGTTTTAACGGACATCTAAAACGGAAAGTTCTTTACATTTCGCGGTACTCGTATCCCTTTCAAGATAACAGGTCAACAGAAATACCCAAAAACAATTCTGAATGCTTTCGCTTTACTTTACTTTCTATTTCTAAGGGCATAATTTATTAGTTTAAAATAACAGGACGGGGTTGTGCAGTCTTGGAAATAGGGCACCACAATAGAAATGTTTGTAAAACGGTTTGCACGGTTATTCGGAATTCTATGCGTTTTGGGAGCAACCACAAAAACGGGTACAGTAAAAGTATTTTGGAAACTGTATTATTTTAACTGGAGCTCTCATTTGTGTTTTCTTACATAGTATCATATAAGTACATTTAGCAAATGTCGGATTTTGCAAAAAAGAAAAAAAGAAGTATATTTTTTGCAAAAAAAGGTTTTTGTATTTTATCCGTTATAGCCTAGGGCTTGCCCACATCTCCATTGCGGCGTTGCTACGACGCGGCACCTCATCGGCCCTTAAGGTTATGTTAGGCTAGAATTGGTGACCACCAAAAAAAAATCTTTGAGCACCTTTTTGCAAAATAAAATATTCTTAAAAAGTTCTCTAATAACTAGATAGAAATATGTGGCATGATAGGTATATATTAAAAACTAAATACTTGTATTTTTTTTTAATCAAAGTTCAGCTACTTCTAACACTCACACCTCACACTTCTTGAAAAAAATACAAGTGACGAAAATACCTGGCAATAAGATCATTTTAAAAATAGTTACCAATTTAATGTGAACATATTTTTACCTACTAAAATTTAAATATTGTTGGATTTTTGTCTTAATTAATTCCCTTGAGTTTTGATTTGCGATTCCTGTATAAACTTAGATGCATACGTTCAACATTGTTGGAAATAAATAGTATTTGTAGTATGATTTTTTCACAAATTATTTTAATACTATAAGCGACGGATATTTATAGAAACAATGTAAACCTAATCCTAAACATGCTTACGGTTAATTATAATAGTTAAGTGCCTACTCGCTTGCTCTAGATTAAGTTCTTAAGAAGCTCTGAGAATTAACATACTTAAAAATGTTAGATACTTTCTCGCATAAGTATTGTTTTTTTCCGAGAGCAATATAACAATTACGTGTTAAATTCTTATCCACGACGACTGTCCATCGCCGCTTCCTTCTCTTACCCTAGAGATTAAACGAGTAAGAAAGGGACGCAGCACATTGTGTACTCTGTAAGTTGGCCAAAGAGAAATGACCGCTGTTGACCATTTGGCGTCTCTTGCGTCATTCCGTGGCACTTACCCACTTTTGAATTCCAAGTCGGTTGCCTCAATAAGCAGCCAAAAAGAGAAAGAAATGATTATCCTGCAGATCAATAAAAGAAAGGATTGAATTTTAAGTAGTTTGTGCTAACAACCGTTCCTTTTATGACTTGGTGAAAAGTTACGCTTGCTGTTTTTAGATAGATATATTATGGCCGCTTTTGAACCTGATTTTGCGTTAGCTTGGCTTCAAAACCATATTGCCTTTTACACGATATGGCTGCCCTTAATGCCAAATGAGTAATAACATGCTGTTTTTATTTTTTTACATGATTATGATTACAAATATGATTTATAAAAAAATGACTTATCAACGTTATATTATTTACGAGGATTGTAAAGTGTGCGTTGCCTACAATTCCCAAAAAAAATAGTAAGTGCTAATCTATCCTCCTAAACCTTTATGGAAGAAGACAATTTTGGTTGTATTCGTGTATATGCACCTAAACTACTTGTACTATTACTTATTCTGTGCCTAAACGTAGATTTTACGCTTTTCATCTTTGTGGAAACAATAGTAAAGTTCTTCAAAATTACAACCTACAATGTAATCTAGTTTTGCGTACCTAACGTCTCTTTTATATTTAAAAAATAGTGAAAATCGGACTAAGTAGCTTTAGTAGGGGAGAAAAATAACGGCATTTTGTATGGAAATTGGCAGCTTTACAATCCTTTACAAGTACTTAACTAGATTGCTCTTCTTATTAGTTTTAATTATTAATACCTACTGAAGTTAAAATATTAACTTTTAATTTACTACAAAAAATATCAACCACCATACATCGTGCGATTGCAGCATCGACTGAATGCCTGTTCTAACTAATTATCTGAGACCTATGTACTTATCGCATTCTAGCAAATAAACATTCATTTCATTTCATTTCATTTCATCAGTTGTTAGCGATTATCTAATGTAAATATAATCATGTTTTTAATGTAAGTACCTATGTAGTCCATATATTTCAGTAATTATTGATAATTTTAGTAATTTAGTTAATTCCATGATCGCAATGATCTCTAAACAAGGCTCTATCATAAAAGGCAGGCTCCAACTTAATGTGCCACGGATCTTTTATCCCAGCTAACAAAGACGGCCGCTTACGTACGACGTGAAGCGTCGCATTAGCCCCTCATTAGTTATTGTTACAAAAAAAACAAAGCTTCGTTCTATATTCAAAAACCGTGTTTTGCGCGAACGCGTCCAAGTTCAACAGCCACAGTCGCGCCCGCGCAGCGTGGTAGGAAGGATGAAGCCGACCCACTTGTGGTTCCCTGACCTCCGCCGCAGCCTAGCATAGCGTCACCTCTCTCTGTCCCTCCAACACAAGCCGCGCTACCACTGTCTCTCTCACTCCCGGAATATTTTCGCACTAACACAAGTGCGTTTGTAAAATGGCGCAGAAGCGACGTGGCTTCGCGAGCCGTGTGACAATGAGGTTTTTAAGGGTAACGTTAACCGTTATTTTCTAAGATCTTGTGGAGTTTATTTTTATGGTTTTTATGAATATGCAGTGCTTGTGGTTACATCAACACAGCTCGTGGAACTAGTTATTGATGCAAAGGAAGCTTAACGGGTTTTTACATGGACATCTTTTTTGTAATTTCTTGTATCCGGAGTACTAACATAGTAGGTACTAATATACCTACATATTTAAAGGCTAGCTACAAACATATATTGATACTGAAACACAATAAACAAACCGAAATATAAAATGCAATCTGATGTAATCAACGTGACTTAAGTCCGACAAACACAATGGCCATAAACGGGACGGAGGCTCAAAAGCATAACTTCGCCATGTATAGAAGGACACGAACGTACTGAATTTCATTTTCTAAAGCCCGATTACACGGAGGTGACGCAAGGCGAGCTGGAGGTCGGGTAACGGCGACACGGGCCTCGAAATCGAAAGGCGTTCGAAACCGAAATCGAAGGGAGCGATCCCGTTATCCTGCCGGACTGTTGCAGAGATGGAAAGCTCCCGTTAGCGACGGTGATCAGCAACAATGACTCACGGGATTGTCCCTGAGTCATCTCTTCTAAAGCTACGCATGCAACCGCTGCGCTGGCCTGGTTCAGTTGTCAACGGACAACGTAACAACCTATTTGACCCGTGAATGCGTATGGTCGTATGTTGGTTTGCTGGTCATCTGATGCGCAGTCGCAGGGGTGTGATTCTCTGAAAAACGCAAACGCAAGAACGAACGAGTAAATGTCGAAGCGGCGAGTTTAAGTAGTCCTGTCAAAGCGAACCAAACACTTTATAGCTCGTGCATTTTCAATTTGGCAGCATGGCTTCTGTCGATGAGTTCGAACGTATATGTAAGTCTGCCTAAAATGTGTTTTATTCGCTCTGACGCGACTATATAAACCCGCCGCTGCAACATTCACTCGTTCGTTCGACCGACCGCGTTTTTAAGAGAATCACACCCCAGATAGTGCCCCACTACCCTTGCGCCTTATTCCACATGCGGTTTAGGTGCACCAAGCTGGCAGTGCACTCGCCAGGCCTCGCCTGTCTGGCCTCACAAGCTCTCGTCCGGCTGAAGGCACTTGACATTTATCACGATTGAGTTTCAAAATATAAAAGTAAACTTCTATCTATTTTAATATTTGTTGTTTAATGTCTATTGTGTAATATGTAGGTTTTATTATTTTACCGTGATAAATGTCATATATCTACCTATAAGCTATAAGTATATTTTTTTTAAATTGAATTGTTCATATTTGCTCGTTTTTGTGTAAGGTTAAGGTTGTTTATTGTATGTTATAATTTCAAAGTTGTGAACACCTTTAAGTGTTAGATCAATTATGTATAGTGTCTCTCTCTCTCTGAACTGCAAGCATTATATCCTGTTGGTGATCTTTAAATAAATTATTAATCGCGTCGCGACTAGTCGCGAGGCTCGCCTTTAGCGCTTAAAAAAAAACTTAGACCACAATCATCATAATATCTAGTCAAAAACGGTCATAAGTTTCGACAAGTTTAACATTATTAATCAGTCCCGCGCCGTCGTCCTTCCCTATCCAACGGATTTCTGCCGCCTTTACCAGATCGTCAGTCCACTTTGTGTCATCTTACCTTTGCTGCGTCTGCATTAAAACATACCATCACCATTGAAAACACCATAATAACTCTTTGGATCCATCGGCACTAGGTACATGTGTCCTGTCTATTGCCACTTAAGTCTAGCAATTCCAATTATAAATCATTCCTTATACGATACCGCAGGGAAGCTACGAGCATAATGATGGTACTTTTCGCAGTTCTTCTTTACTTTAGTCACAGATGTGCCTTAACCCTTGACTTGGCGATGTTATTTAACACACACAACACACATCCCACAACAGGACACACCCATAACCAGAACTCAGTTGCAAGTAAACGCAATGACATCATGTGGGTCGAATAATATTTATTCTTGACCCTTTGCTTTGTCATAATCTGAGCTGGCTGTAACATTGCAGTTTCCAAGGAGAGAATTTTACCTCCAGTGCCAGGATTGGGATTTTACTTTAAAATTGACCCGATATCGAAAATGAGTACCTACCTCTAGTGCGTTGCATATTGACAATCAGTTGAATAAAATACGTAATGGCTCTATCTATTCAAAGTAGCTGGGCATACGATTAACTTCAAGGATATTCAAAATTTTTCAGGAATTAAAAATATTACCATTAAGATTAGTGACAAATAACGTCGGAAATCGTAGGAAATACTTAAATGCCATTTCATTTGTGTCAATAACTTTTGTTAACGTTGAAATATGAAACGTTGTGCATTTTTAAATCATTTTTTTCAGTACAAAAAGGCAATTACAAATTAGGCAATGCCTCTCCGTTCAGTTTCAACTCATATTAAATAATAATGTTCTCTACGCTTCTTTATTTGTAGTCATTAACTCATTAATTACTCTGTTGGTGGGAAACTGTTTTTCTAGCTCTTATTTACTTGACAGTAATGGCGGCTGACGTCAAAATCATACCGTAACAGGTCAAATACGATATGCTTTTTACCACCGGGAATAGAGGCCCTGTAACACCAATCTCAGCTGGTATACTTAATGCAGAACCACCGAGTTTGTTGTCGTAATATTGGTGTCGACCAGCTGATGACCAAACGACGGCCAGAGCTTATTTTTGAATCAGGAATTCATACTGCTAAATGTATTTTTTTACCAACCCTTATATACAAAGAGGCTTTCTAAAATAAGATACAGAATAAAACTTACCAATATATTCCATATTGAACAGTTTTAGGTACCTATTTAATTAGTTAAGTAGGTACTTTTTTGTCCTACCTGACCATACTCATCAAATCTTCAACAACAAAGCGCATGACGTCATCGAGCTACGAGTATGTCCAAGATCCCCCGCGGCCTACTTCGCCGTAACGGTAACAGCAGGTCCTGCGCAGCAACACAACACAACGCACCGCGAATTTTCCACTAATTAACCTGCTGCTAAATTGTACATACACTTTTATTCAAAGTTAATGAGTTAAGTATTCAGTTCGTTTGTTGCGCTAAGTTAAGCTTTGGGGTTTTGGCAATAAGCCTCCAGCCAACAGGTTGACTCCTTGGAGAAATTATTTTGCAAACTGCCTACTTCCCCTTAGGAGCAGCGTGTCATTCATTACGCAGGGGGTTAATTTTTGTAAATTATTTTTTTTCCGGCAAGTAATCAATTAATGTACTTAATTAAATTTGTTTTATTAAAATATTTGGAGTCATGCTCTCATTGCTGCGAGTAATACATTAATAATGCCCATTTGTCCGATCTCAGGTAATAATGTATAGGTTTTAGCAACGTCAATAGTGTTGCCAGTCGTCCTGATTTCTGCGGGAAATCTCGATTTTCGGGGGTTTATGGACACTAATCGATTTACCCTTGATCGGGACGCCAATTGTCCCGATTTTTAGCACATCACTAGATAGTTACTATTTAAGATACTACTAAATAGGTATACTATTTACATAACTCCGAAGACCCATAATTCCGAATTGAGCAAAATTCCGAATTTTCATAATTCCGAAAGCAATGTTTTGATAGAAGACATAATTACCGATCACGTGCTTTACGCGACTAGAGTTGCGTGTGATAGCCCCTATTCACTAATAAATAATTTCGATCAAATTTGCATGTGCACTCAAGTGGATAAATCAAACTAAACCTAACCTACGTGTAGCAATTGAATGATGGATTTAAATTATAATAGTCCTAGCATAACATAGCTATCGGAAAAAATATAATTCAGACAAATTAATATTTGGAATGAAATATTTCGGCGTATTTGGGTGTTCCCACTAATAAATATATAACAACCCAGAGGTCCAAAAACGGTAGGTATGTCACAATTGGCATTGCAAGAGGGCTGTAATGCACGCGATTATTTGTACGTGCCAATTTGAAAACCCAAGGACAGATTTTTTTCTAGCACTGTCCCGGTTTATGGTAGACTATGATTTCATGATTTGACTTGGATTTCCAAGATATTATTATTAATTGATTGTCATGCATGCCCCCTGCCCCCAATGGATGGTACGGATGAACGCAAGACCGATCTACCGCCCGCCTGCTCGGCCGGCCGTCCCCACCCACCATTATGCCACTTAACCATGACTTGACAGATCAGAATCTGAACACCTAATATAGGCCACGAATACTATCTGTCTGTTCTAATAAAAAACGCATTTCGAAAGATATTAATATCGTAATATTTGTTAGGTGCTTTGTAGCCTTGAACAAATTTGGTAGATACTTACCTATATTTCTGTTGAATTTACACTTACACGAGTAATTTTATAAGCAATAAATTGCCCGTCTAAATTGGGTGACTCATTCGATCACACCTAATTTGAGTAAGACATCCTTTGCTGACGGGCAATTGTTGCTGTTGCATGGTAAAGTGAACCTCTAAAGACAGACATTGAATATCGTAACCAACCCCATCTTGACCTTGTTACTTATATATGCATTCCCTAGAACACCGACGCCCTCAATTCGTAAATTGCCGTTCTCTGTACTTAGTACATACGAATACCATACATTTTAATTAGAATATGACTGTATCTAAGCAATTTAAATGCAACGCCTTAAGTAATAAAGTAGCATCAGTACCTTGCGAAAGCTTTTGTTAGTTTCTCTAGGCGTATTTACTGTTGAAGGCTACGGATTGGTGATTTCAATATAAATCAAGATTATCGAGGTAGGTTTCCTTAATATGATCAGTATCGGTGTCAATTTGTATTTTAAATATCATAATTAATAAATAAAACGATGTTTCATCAGATCTGTTGACCAAAATATTCTTGTAAATAGTTCACTCGGTACCTGAATCAATTGAAAGTATCCGAAAAATGTTACATAATTTGGTTGCAGGCAAATACCTACTAAGTAGTTATCTTATAAAAGATAAAGAGATTTCTCAGGATTGTAGCAAGTGGAAAGACATGTTCTCTGCCTACCCCTCGGCATGCATCTTATAAAAATAAAATCATAAAGTAACAAAAAAGCTTCTGTTCTATAAATTTAATACGATACGTTGGCTCTGGTAGAAGTGGTAGTTTAACATTATTATCATTTCATTACTTTATGATCATTCACACTAAACTTGTGATGTGTATTTTGATGTAAGCGCCACCTATGTGATTTCTGTTGTACTTATAAAAGACAAGGTTTTCACTCAAGCAATCACCGTGTTTACTTCACATGATTTTGTAAAAGGGCCGTTATAATTCGCTAGGGGGCGCACTCATCACAAAAAATACACTTTCTTACTATCAAAAAAGTTAGTTCAGTCTTACTTAAATTCAGTTTAGTTGTTAATAATAATAATAGTAGTATGAAACTGTCAAGTCTAAAATCTAAGAATCAGATAAACGTGGATAAAACATCTGTCAGTTTCTGACCATTACGTAAGTGCGAGAGTGACGGATGCTTCACCCACCGCGATAAAGGCGAATAGATAATAATGGTCAAGCCAACTGGGGCTCTATTCTACTCGGTACAACCATGTTGCTGTTGACAGTTTATCGTATTGTATGTATGTATGTAAACACTTTATTGTACAAAAAACAGAAAAACAAATACAATATTTACAGAATTGGAATGTACAAAGTCGAACTACTATAATTGTTTTAACTCGACCGCCATTAGCATCAAGTAAATAAGAGGTATCGTATCGTTGACAATACGATAACATGACAAACGCGATATGGTTCTACCGAGTAGATCAAGGCATCTGTATAGATGAATTAGCGAGAGCGTGGAATTGCTTATTTAGTGTGTTTATAGGCATTCTATATTTGAAATTTCCCTTTTCCCGTACTATCAGCATAAAAAGATGTTTGTAATAAAATTGTTATGTTATTATGTGTTATTATGTTATGTCGCGCACGCATCTGCTTTGGGATCTCTTTAGGCATGTCTTGTGCTTGTGCCGAATTATTTTACGTACATTCTCCTATTCCAGTGCGTGTTACATTGAGCCCACATGGGTTACAATAAACAACTCCAAGGACAACCCTAATTAATAATCCACTGATTGAAAATGATGTGCGTCAGCGAGACGGTACCTAGAGCGGCAAGCGTCATTGTGGACCGGACGAGTCCAGCGGAAATTCGTATGGGTAATTAATAAGTTTCATATCGAAAACAAAACAGTTAATTATTATTACTCTTGCCCCCTTACCTGTAAACGTGGAATAAGCTTGAAAGAGTTTATGCCATGCTTCGTCTTTATCTGTAATTGTGACATTTGCATCTGACAGAAAGTGACAAAGCATGGCATAACATATTCCAAGCTTATTCCACGTTTATAAGTAAGGGGGATAGTATATACCCTGAAGTAATATCATTTATTAAAATTCAGTGCTTTAATATTATAAGGATAAGATTTGCATTTGCAAATTTGAATCAAGTAACTTAAATCATTCTTTCAAGTTTTTTATTTAACCTTTTCCACGCCATTGACGGATATACCCGCACCATTGGTTCAACGCCAACGACGGATATTTCCGTCATGGTTGACAGCGCAAATTAAACTTTAGTGGCTATGAGGTAAAGTTGACATTAGCTTTGGTGTTTAGCTGTCAATGGCGTGTGAGCGACGACTTTGATTTTGACATAGCGTTGAAAAGGTTAAATAGCTTTTTATAGGGTTCCGCTGTAAATGGTTATCCAGACCTACATAATACAGCCAATCGTTCAACCTTCTTTAAATGGCTGTATAGGTAAATTTATACAAGGTTGAAATTATGTTTTATTATAGCGGAAGTTATAAGAAATAACATGACAACTTTTAACATTTTAACATTTAATATTTAAAAAACATTCGACATATATTTTCGAACAACTTGTGTTTACATCGATGTTCTATGTATAAATATTGGCTCCACTTACTCAAAAAAAACGTGTCTGCAGTCTACTGCTCTATTTAACAACTTCCAAAAAATTATAAGGAGTCAACCAACTCTGAGATCGAATTAAAAAAGACAGTTTATACCTGCCTGCGCGATTGAAAAGTTACCGATTATGAACTTTATCTAGTTGAGCATCGAACACAAAGTCGCGTTTCGAGTAATGAACGAACTGCCAAAATTGTCAATTCTATATTAGTATTGGAGACGCAAGATGTGAATCGGATACTACAAGGGTTAATAGGGTCATTCCCCTGTTCAACCAGTTTTAAAAGAATTTAACGAAGAAAAAGTAATTTCTAGAAGTGTTTTTTTATTGTTACATTTATGTTCAAATAAAGAATTTGCATACATACACACACACTTATTTGTGTGCTTGCTTCCAGTCTGGACTCGTAGCTGTAGTTGACATTTCGTGCATTAAGTAAGTAGGTAGGTACAGTCGAGGAATTTGATTGTGTAGCAATTTGACATAATACGTGGTTTTGCCGGCTTATACATTTTCCACGTGTCATTAGTCGAGACACGTCGGGAAATGCTTTTAGTCCCATCTCGTACCCAGCTTCCAAATGGGAAAAATAATCTCAATTGGAAGCTGACTACGAAACGGGAATTATTTAGTCCCATCTCGTAGCCTGGTTTGGTAGCCAGCTGCAAATTGGGAAATACATTTTCCCGTCTCGTAGCCACATATGAAATCAGAATGATTTTCCCATATCGTAGCCAGGTTTGGTAGCCACTAGTGCTCCCGAGGACTAATATGCTTGTAGCCTTTTTTTGGTGGCCTTGGCTCGACTCGTAGTAAAGGGGCTTGAAAGGCTAAGGCCTACACAAGACTACTGGTTGGAGGTCGAAAAGGACTAGCTAATAATTTTAAAATTCGCAAAGAAACATATAGTTTCCCAAACACCTGGCTACGAGATGGGACTAAAGGGGGAAATATACACACAGCAACACATCTAGCTATACACTTCAGAAATCTGAAATATTGCGTTAAAGAGAGTCGCACTAGAATCGAATGTTGTTGACATAATACACATATATACATCTCTTTCTTTTTCTCTCTGCTCCGTCTTTAATGGTTAGTTAGCTGTGTTGTTGTGTGTACTACGGCAAACTGCTTGCCTATAGCTCTTCTTATTGCTCTGGTTATTCCAGGATGGTGCCTGTGACAGACGTATTTCGTATGACACGTATTTAACAAAGTTGTCATGAAGTTGACAATACGATAAAATGACAAAAGCAATATTGTTTCACCGAGTAGAAAAGAGGCCCTGTACGCAGTGTTAATTTCATTTTGAGTCTGCTAGCCACAGCCCAAGTTCGACAACTGACGCGCAACATCGTGCGTAAACAACGTTTTTCACTAAACCGCCACTAAAGGTTCGTTGTCGTCATGGCAAAAAGATTTCAAAGCATGAAAGCGATCCGTAAATAGCGTAGGTAATCCGCGTTCAAACACACCTTTTAAATTAACACCATTTTGGTAATGTACTAATGTACTAGCTAATAAGGGCGCGTACTAGGCCTAATACCTATAATTCGAAACTTTGATAAGTGACTCCATATTTGCCATACACACACATACGCAACACACGTGAAAGAGACGGGTTATTATTTATTATAGTTTAGATATCAATTAATATTTCTGTGTTTGGTATATTCAAATATAAAAGTATAATAATAATACTAATATATACAAAAAAAAACTAACCTACGGGTGCCGCCGGCAGCAGGGCGGGGCAGAGCTCAAGCTACCGGCGCCTAGGGCTGCAAAGCAAGGAAACTCCCCTTATTTATAGTTATTAAATAATTTAATATTGAGTATTAAAATCCCGTGTGGTTGCCGGGTTGCAATAGTGCCACTCCATGTCTTCCCGTGGATGTCGTAAGAGGCGACTTAGGGAATAAAGGCTGTGTAGTACTGTTAGACGATGATGGGCTTGCACCGTGTCACTAATACAGTGGTAAACATCTTAGCCTAATTGTACAAAACGTGGTACAGAATTATCAACAAATTTTTATAGTTGTTGGTAGTACCTACTGTAACTCTGCCTACCCCACTCTGGGAATGAAGGCATGAGTTTATGTATGTGTGTATGAGTATTCAAAATATACCCGTGAGCATGTCAGCATAAACCATCGTCGCCTGAACTGACAAAGTTCTCATGAAATTTGGCGTGAAACACAGCACGATTTGTAGTGGTGGGTAAACCTTAAAACAAAAGGATTTTTAGGTCCTATTTGAAACATTTCGAGCAAACAGTTCGTGAAATTACATCGTCGTGAACTAAATTGGTATCCAACCCATGATGACACGGTCATTTGTATCTGATGGAATTAACCAAAAACAAATGAATCAAACCACAAAACCAATTACTACTGCTGCTTTCATTGTGTGTGGTAAAATATTGGTTAGTTTATGGCTGTGGGCCGTGGGCTATAAGGACCTTTAAATAAATAGTGACGTGTCAAATATATTTAAATTTCGGGCTCTAAGAATAGACATACATAACATTAACGGATTTGATGATTATGATAAAATACGGTCCAATGGAAAATTCCGTGTTTGTTTATGACGGTGAGTTTCGGATATAATAGGTAGTTTGTATTTAACGTTAGAATTTATTATTATGATTTCTATCATTATATTGCTATCAACAATTAATGGTCAATAGGTGTTGTTTTTATAAACAGTGTTTTTGTTAGCATTCAACAATGTATTGATGACGAAAGGATATGATTACACTTTATCCATGGGTGCTAATGGGTGAATTGCAAAAATATTGTACATAGTTAAGGGCTCGATTAGAAAATCCTTAACAATCCTTAACTTTTTCCTTTGTGTAACGAAGATTAGTCATATAATCATATGGATAACTTTCGTTACACAAAGGAAAAACAATGGAAGAAAGTTAACGTTGTCTCAATTAAGTCCTTACGTATGTACAATATTTTTGCAATTCACCCTAATACTATAAATGTGAAAGTAACTTTGTCTGTTTGTGGCTTAATTACTGATCCGGTTTCGATTAATGATGTGGAGATAACTTAAAACCCGAAAAAGGACATAGGTACATACATAAACTCACGATTTCATTCCAAGAGTAGGGTAGGCAGAGCTACAGAATTACCAACAACTCTAAAAATTTGTTGATAATTCTGTAACCACGTTTTGCACAATTGAGCTAAGACGTTTACCAGCGTATTAGTGACAGGTTGCAACCCCATCGCCTAAAAGAAAGAAAGGACAAAGGGCATTTTTTACCCTGAGTAGCGATAAACGACTTCTACGCGGACGGACTCACGAGTAACAGCTAGTAGTAGTACATCCTTTATTGCAGTAATGTAAAAAAAAAAAAACATTTACATGCAACGGAAAACCCAATCACCTTACTAACCTTAACCTGAGTAAGCACCCAAAACAGGTCAGGGAATAGGATCTCCAAAAGTCGTTCCATTATATTGCGTTTTGCGTTTTATTATACCCATTCAAAAGTTTGGCATGGCAAAGAAAATTAAGACAACAAGCGTCACAACAAGGTTGCAGAGCATCGCTGCCATTAAAACCCTAATACGTATGTGTGGGTCCGCATTCGCATCAAGTACTTAGAATAATGTTTGTTATTTTCCAGAGTTAGCAAAGCGAAGCAAGGTACGTATTCAAATTAATTGCATGCAACTACCGGTTTTCCTTGCAAACTTTAAACCTTCTGCCTTTACGCGTCGTAGGACATACCATGGACAGCTTTATAAATCATGCAATACAATGTCAGATGCGTAAGCACGTCGCGTTGAACACAGCGTCATTATCCAAAGTGATTGAATAATTAGTGCAACTTCCGTTTAAAGTGATGTATTTATTTTAAATTTCTTCTACATTCCTCTTAACCATATGACATAGGGGCAAAAAACATATTAAAATTTTCATGACCATAAAAATACCGGTTCTATGATAATATGTCGAGCGCCATTGGCAAGTTGGAGAGATCGCTTCGCTTCCTAAGTAGCACAAATTTAGCCTTCGTAATTAAACCCTTATCAACCTTATATTTTGAGGATGGATGTGCATTTCAATTTCACATATCTGATAGCATGGGGTGCTAGTTTTTCGTGATGCCACAAATATCATTTTGGTGTTGCTGGACTTCTTCTCGTTCACGTTGTCGTAGACAACACTAAGATTGAACGACAGTCCTGGAGGGATCCTTTTGCACCTCGACAAAGACAGGTTGGCAAACTTTAATTCTTCAACATCAGGCGTCACTTTGAAAAGCTTAAGGTAAACCGGTTCTAAAGTGAGGTTTGCAAACTTGATGTTCTCTGTCGTTATGCCGCCTCGCTTGTATTCAATTCTGAACGGAGTAGGAAACGAAACTAGGCGATTTTCGCAGATATACGACGCTGCTTTGTGCAAAGGACTCGAGAAATATTTTGAGATTTCAATAAACCTTTGGACTTCAGCTTTGAATGCTTCGGTCGTTACGTAATGAGCTCTCGAGTCCTCAACGAGGTCCGATTTGGTTTCTTCTTGGACGGGTTGCAGGGGGTTGTAAGCACTGCAGATTGATGTTGCAGTGGCATCATTATCATGTATGTCGGACACAGGCCGTCCTTTTTTAGCGGAGGGTATGCGTGGTGGACTTTGATTCTGTCTACTCATTGCAGTGTTTTCTTCATAACATTTAATTTCAACAATATTAAAAAGTTCTTTGACGTAAGTGTTGTATTTTTGGAACCCAATCAAGGAGACATCCTTTCAATGAGTTGTCAGTTTTGGAAATAGTTTGTATATGACCACGGCACGTTGGTTTTTAATTTTTCCTAAATCACTTTAACTTTGCGTTTACGTATAAAAACTTTGAAACGGCTAAAATACTACACAAATCCGTTTGTGTATTATGTTATGCGTACGATGAACGCAAAACATAATGTATAACTGCGCTCAGCTGGTTCTTTAAATGTTTAGAAATTAGAAATATTATCATACTTTTATAGTCTAGAAAAAAAGTCTTGAATTTAAAAAGTGGCAGCACTGTAGTGTCGTACCTTTTTTCTAAGATTGATTTGAATGAGATGATACTACAGTGTTGCCACTTTTTAATTTCAAGACAGTTTATATACACACAGTTTATAGACAGTTTATAGTTTTAGTTTTAGTTTTATTTGCAGACTATTTTTTAAGAAAAATATGTGTTTTTGGTTAATAAATAAACAATAAAAAATAAACTCCTGGGTAATAGGATTTGAAGGTCTTGATATTTGATTTTCCATCAGTTGATGATCAAAAGATTGAGTCTAGAGCTTCTACCCATGCTGAATACTATGCGTTAGCTGATTGTGTTGAGGAGGTGTTACCAATAAGAGGAATTCTTAGTGACATTGACGTAAAGGTATAGTCTAGGAAATATGAATTGAACATTTACTTTTTCCACTTAAATCTTTTTGTAAATATCAAACAAAAGCTAGTTGTAAAAGTGCCCCCGTTCTTCAAACAACACAGCGGACCGAAAAGTCTTGATATTTGCGGCACGATTTTGTATCACAATTTTATTTGAAAAAGAAAAGTAAAAAATAAAATGTCCAATAGGTTATGATATTTTTTTATTAGTAAAAATGTATAGGATACTTTTACATTAAGTATTTCATTCATCCGAGTCACTAGTACTTGAACTTGTGGAACCAACTACCCACATAATATCACAGAAAAAAAAATTAAATGTTTTATAATACACCCCCAAAAGCAAAATTATTTTATTTAGATTACTATCTGCACCCAAGTGAAGAAGAAAAAACAAATAGTATCAATACTTTTCAATCCATGAGTAGTAGTATTTTTGCACCCTGAGTGTCGAAGCAACTCATAATTAAGCGTTTGTTTTCACTATTCAAGGCTATACGTCGTTGACAATAAGTAGTATAATCGCGTGTAAAAAAATGCACTTTAGTCGCTCCGGCTCCCAAGTGAGGATTAGTGCTGTTATGAACAATAGATACGGGTGCTCGACTTCTCATTGTCCGGTAAGTGTTTACGCCGAACAAAAGATCGCAAACTAAATAAGAAGTTTCCAATTTATATTTCTCAAACTATAGAAGAAAGTGTAAAAATATTTGAGGATAATATAGCACTAGCTAAAAATGGAAAATTTTGTAAAAATTCCAAACATATTGATATTGCCTACCATTTTGTTTATGATTATCAAAAGAAAGGTTTGATTAATGTGAATAAGATTGATACTGAAGACCAGATTGCAGACATACTGACAAAGGCTTTGTGCAAAGTTAAATTGCATAAACTTAGATATCTGTTAGGAGTTTTATAAGGTTTAGTATTTAATTTAAAGTAAATAGTTATTTGTTTTAATAATTAGGTAGAGCCAAAGTAAAAAAATCAAGGAGGTGTGTTGAAATAACGATTTATTTACAGTGGCTCAAATGACTCTTGTCAATGGTTAGATTTTATTTTTAATGTGAAGAAGGCTTTTTTAAATAGTTGTCATGTAAAATGTTTTGTTCTATGTCATAATGATTTGATTTTATAGAAAATAAATAATATTTATAATTAAATTGTTTGCATATTTTATCATGGTAGCAGAGCACGTAAAACAAAAGTATATTGCGGTTAAAAGGATGAAATAAGATTGGATAAGTTTTTTTTTGAGTAAGTTAAAAATGGCGAACTCGTACAAGGAAGATTGTTCGTTACAAATATTTGATGGGACAAACTATGACAAATGGAGGTACCGCTTAAAGACCTTCCTGGAAATGAAAGGATGTTATGATGTTATTGAATGTGCAGGTAAACCTGAAAAGATAACGGATATCGAGTGGAAAAAAATGGAGCTGAAAGCGAAAAATTATATTGTCAATAGCGTAAGTGACAATCAATTAGAAATAATTATATCGGAGAATAAGGCTGTTAAAATGATTGAAAAATTGGATGGCATTTATCAAGTTAAGTCCAGTGCAAATAAATTATTATGCAAAAGAAAACTACTAAAGCTAAAAATGACAAACGGTGACAACCCGATAGAATTTTTAAATATTTTTGAAAAATGTGTTAATGAATTGAGAAACGCAGGAGAAAAAATTTCTGACGAAGACAAATTAAACCATTTACTATTGTGTCTACCTGATTGTTACGCACATATGATAGACATCGTGGATGCTCTTCCTGAAAAAGAAAGATCTGTCGACTATATTAAATCAAAATTACTCTTAGAATACAAGAAAAAAGAAGAAAGCAGATATGACGGTATGCAATCATTTAACACTGGAAACTTTACCCAGCAAAATTGCTATGGATGTAACCAACCTGGTCATAAACTTTTTGATTGTCCAAGAAATGATAGAAAGTATTCAAATTGGCGTGGAAATTTTAACCTTAGAGGGAATAACAATATACGAGGAAATTATTTTTGGCGGGGAGAAACAAGACGAGGACAAGGACAAACTGGATGGATGAAAGGAAATATGAATACAATGTCCAGAGGTAGAGGTGGTTATCAAGGTAGACGTAGTTTTAGAGGAACAGGACGCGGTATGACACGTGGATGCTTTTTTACACCAGTTTATAATAGCTCAGAAGGATCATCATCATTTAATGTCGAGGTAATGACTACTTCTAAACATCCGCTGAGTGAAAATTATAATAGTAAGGATGGTTTAACTTGGTTATTAGATAGTGGTTGTTCTGATCACATTGTAAACAAAGATGAATATTTCTATGAATGGACAAATCTTGAATGTCCCATTGATATTAAAGTAGGAGATGGTTTTTCACTTAAAGCAAACAAAATAGGAAATATATTAATGTATTTCAATGTCAATGGTGAATGGCTTGAAACTCACATCAGAAACGTATATTATGTCCCTAATATGAAACAAAACTTATTAAGTGTATCATCTATTACAAAAAATAATAATTATGTAACTTTTAATAATCATGGAGCCAATATTTATGGACCCAACAGAAATTTAGTAGCAGTTGCCGAACGTAAAGATAAGTTATTTGTTTTAAATGGTAAAGTAGGAAATAATAATGTAGAGTCATACACAAGTGTCTGTAAAATGACTAATAAAGAGAAGTGGCATAGGATTCTTGGTCATACTAATTTTCAAAATTTAAATAAGATGTGTGAAGCCAAAATATTAGATGGCTTACCTGAAAGAATTGAAACTGATTATCAAACCTCGAAGTCGCGGTGGCACGAATAAAATTTTGCTAGGGACTTCCACGCGATGTTATTTCATCGATAAATTGGACTTTAATAAATTATAAATAATAGATCTCGTTCTCCCATCTATTTGGAAACAATGCGTAACAATTTGTATGATATTTGAAGTACTAAACACAAGATAAAATACTTTGTTACTTATTACTAATATAAGGTTCATAATTGATTAAATGAAAATAATGTAATGATGTTAATGTACTTCTAGGTTTTAGTTTACTTTGCATGGAAATTGATGAAATAAAAATTTAGTTGTAAAGGTTGATTTTTATTTGAATTTTAAAATTACTAAAAATGTCGTAAAAACTCCTATATAGGTAACATTGACGGGTAGTAATCATCACATTTTAGTTAATTTTCAATTAATCTGTAGGTAAACTTTACAGCTAATATGAAGTGTCACTTCCAAATAAGCATTCAGTTATCGATAAATTTTATATCGGAAGGAAGTCCCTAGTTAATTGACGTTATTGCCACCGCGACTTCGAGGTTTGCTGATTATGTACAGTGTGAAATATGTCTAATAAACAAAATGTGTAATTTACCTTTCGAAAACAATCGAAGACGGGCTACTGAAGTTTTGGAAATAGTTCATACTGATGTTAATGGTCCACTTAACCCCACAGGTTTTCAAGGCGAACGGTATTTTGTAACTTTCATCGATGACTACAGTAGAATCTCTAAAGTATTTTGCATTAAAAATAAAAGCGATGTTCTTCAATGTTTTATAAATTATATGAACTTAGTAGAAAATATGACGGGGAAAAGAATAAAAGAATTACGTTGCGATAATGGAAGAGAATATATTAATGGAGATTTTTACAAGTTAGCAAGAGAACAAGGAATATATATTAATCCATGTCCTCCATATACTCACGAGTTGAATGGTGTGGCAGAAAGGCAAAACAGAACAATTATGGATAGAGCTAGATGCTTATTATCTGAAGCGAAAATTGACAAAAAATATTGGCCTTTATGTGTTGAGACAGCTGTATATATAGGAAATAGACTTTTAACAAATACAATGATTAGAAAAACCCCATTAGAAATTTTCACAGGAAGAAAACCAGACGCATCAAAATTAAAAATTTTTGGTACCAAGGCATTTGTAAGAATTCCAGAAGAAAGAAGAGTTTCGAAACTTAATCCAAAGGCCATGAAAGGCATATTAGTAGGCTACACGGATACAGGATACAAAGTATTAGTAGAAAATAAAGTTATTATAAGTCGGCATGTCAGATTTATGGAAAATACTGCGAGATTTATTGAAAACGCTAGTGACGAAGATGATGATAATAAGGAAAATAATGAAGAATTTAAAGATACTGTAAATGAAGGTAACAGTGATACAAACAAAACAAAGGAGGAAATTGAAAAGAATAATAATGAAGAAATAATAGAATATGGAAGACCACAAAGAACAAAAAGATTACCCATGAAATTCGATGATTATATTGTTTATGTAAATATGTGTAATGCAAATGTACCAGAGAACTATGAAGAGGCAATTAATAGTTCAGAATCAAAAAAATGGGAAAGGGCTATGCAAGCAGAGATAAATAGTTTGGAAGAAAATAAAACGTGGTCGGTTGTGAAAGAACCAATGGATAAAGACATCATAGAAGTCAAATGGATTTACAGAATCAAGTCGAACGGAGTTTATAAAGCAAGAGTAGTTGCAAAAGGTTTTCAGCAAATGTATCAAGAAAATGAAGAAATTTATTCGCCTGTGGCAAGAATGACTACATTAAAAGTTTTATTGTCTACTGCATGTATTCGTGGTTGGAATATAGAGCAAATGGACGTAGAAACAGCTTTTTTGAACGGAACTATAAAATCAGAAGTCTATATTTATCCACCAGATGGTTATAAAACGAGAGAAAATGAAGTCTGCTTATTAAAAAGGTCTTTATATGGACTTAGAGAGAGCCCAAGAGATTGGTACGATTGTATTAATGAATATATGTGCAGTTTAAAATTCGAGAGATCTTTATATGACTACTGTTTATATACAGGATATATAAATGAAAAAAGAGTGTACCTATGTTATTCTGTATGTCGACGATTTATTAATATTTGGAGAAGAAATGACATGTATCGAAAAAGTTAAACAGAAGTTGAGTGAACGGTTTCGCATGAAAGATTTAGGAAAAGTTAATCAATATTTGGGTATCGATGTTGATTGGAAAAGAACAGAAAAGAAGATGTTACTTAGTCAAGAGAAATATATTGTGAGTTTAGCTGAAAAGTACAAAATTACTGATACTAAAATAGTTGAGACACCAATGGAAATTAATCTGAAACTTGAGCCTGCTGCTGAAATAAACAAAAAATTTAATACAGAAATTTGATAGGAGCTTTATTATACATAGCAAGTGGAACACGCCCGGATGTATCATATCCAGTAAATTATATGAGTCGATTTCAAAATGGGTACAATGAAACTCATTACAGATATGCATTGCGTATTCTGAAATATTTATATCATACCCGACATTTAAAATTAACTTATGGAACGGATTTCAGTGAAGTAATGAACGCATATGTGGATGCTGATTGGGCAGCAGATGTGCAGGATAGAAAATCCACCAGCGGAATTGTTGTCAAAGTATTCGGTAACACGGTTATGTGGAAATCTCAAAAGCAAAAGATTGAGTCTAGAGCTTCTACCCATGCTGAATACTATGCGTTAGCTGATTGTGTTGAGGAGGTGTTACCAATAAGAGGAATTCTTAGTGACATTGACGTTAAGGTAGAAGAAAGTGTAAAAATATTTGAGGATAATACGGGAGCTATAGCACTAGCTAAAAATGGAAAATTTTGTAAAAATTCCAAACATATTGATATTGCCTACCATTTTGTTTATGATTATCAAAAGAAAGGTTTGATTAATGTGAATAAGATTGATACTGAAGACCAGATTGCAGACATACTGACAAAGGCTTTGTGCAAAGTTAAATTGCATAAACTTAGATATCTGTTAGGAGTTTTATAAGGTTTAGTATTTAATTTAAAGTAAATAGTTATTTGTTTTAATAATTAGGTAGAGCCAAAGTAAAAAAATCAAGGAGGTGTGTTGAAATAACGATTTATTTTTGCAGTGGCTCAAATGACTCTTGTCAATGGTTAGATTTTATTTTTAATGTGAAGAAGGCTTTTTTAAATAGTTGTCATGTAAAATGTTTTGTTCTATGTCATAATGATTTGATTTTATAGAAAATAAATAATATTTATAATTAAATTGTTTGCATATTTTATCATTGAGGTTCAATTGCTAGACCGTGTGCTATAATATGTATGTTATAAGAATTTAGTTCAAAATGACTTCAAACACTCGTTGACGTACCGTCACTTAACTGACATACCGCACAGGTCAAAATTAGACGAAAGAATATAATTTTGAACTTTGTGTTAAATTAAATTATGTCTTGGTATTATTATTAGTCAGGTTTATCCCATAAATAATGGGGGTAATATCCTTTAAAAAAATCCAGACAGTATTAAATTAATAAGGGCAGTCATTTCCTTAACAAGGGCTTCGCCATCATCGCTTAGTGGATTGGTCAAATTTCAATTCATTTAAAATGTCGAGGAGATATCGTCCCTTTAATTTCCCATCCTTGTATCTGATCGAATAGTTACATAGGAAAATAGAAGTTATTCTTAAAGGAACATTCCTATCTAAGTATTCGATCAGATACAAGGGTGACAAAGTAAAGGGACCACCAAACCACTAGCGGAGCCATTAGGAAAGGAAAGGACTGCTTGAATAGTTGCTGACTCAGTAACCTGCAGTGTCTGACCAGGGACGGAGGGGGCGGTGGGAAGCTGCGTGACTGACTGCGGAGCGGGATGCTTTTTCTTAAGAGCCACGAGCACTGCCGGAGATCGAGAGGCCAAAGTGTCACTGGAAAAAAGAGTTTTGCAGCTCCTTTTACATTGCCATCAGACATTTTGCTTTCAATTTTATTTACCTAGTGTTGTGATTAGAGTTTTGACGGACCGGTAAATGTGTTGTTTCGGTAAGTGGAAAATTCAGAATGGGGAACGTTATGTTTAATAATTGAAGACAAAGAAAGGTTATTTTTGTTGCACTGGACGTATAAATAAGTAAGCGGAAGTCAGAAGGTTTTCCCAAGCTGCAAAATTGTTTACAGCAACTAAATTATAAATTGCTACACGCGCTCTCTTCGGAACCCTTCTAACTAATCTAGTGCTCGATTACAAATTAGCAGTAGAGACCTCGAGAGAGATGCCGCGAGTGGGAAAAATACCAGGCAACGTTGAGTCTGCGCGGGGAATGTGTGTCTTTGCCAAATTAATATTTAAACCACGATTACCTTTATAAAGCTTATGATCGGCGTTAATTGGGCATTCTAAACACTGATCATTTACGTAATGAAAGTAAAGGTACACACAGGTACACACTAAAAAACTAAAACAAAAATAAGACCCACTACCTTGCCACAACAAAGAACATGACAACTGTCACTGGACATAAAAGTTCTGACACGAGCGGCGGCAGTTGCTGCAAAAACGGTCGACTGGTAAAGGCGGCGTCTCGGGCGTCTTTGGTTACGTCAGTCTACTCGTAGAGCCGCAAGTTGCCGGAAAGTAAACACTCCAGGGTATTTGGACAAAATTGTTTGTGCTACTTATATTATATGTACCTATTTTAGTATAGATGGACAATGTACATTTTTTAAATTGGTTAAAAATGATAATTCAATATGTGGAAAATTCTTCGCTATTGACATTATATTGGTTTCGTTGTCAATAATACCTGACCTACCAATGTATCGATGTTTACTGAATCATCGACTTTTCCACATCACTATTATATTTTATTCAAATCTGGGTGTAATATTTCAGTGTTTGAGGACCGTATTAATAAACACATCATACCTACATCAAAGTAAACGTCAAACCATAGAAAACTGTAATTTTTGACGCATCTAGAGACGAGCATTAGAATTGAGATTAGTTTATTAATACGGCCCTTAGAGTTGGAGTTTCTAATGCTATACGTTACCTAAATGTGAGAAAAAATTGTTAGATTTTTTTCTATACTATTGATGTGATGGTGACCAGACTATGCCCTCCCTCCCCCCTGCCCCCAAAATAGTCAACCGTAGTAGTTTTGCGAGATAAATAAGCATTATCTCGTTATTCACAAAGGACTCCATAGTTCCATACCCTGCATGGCCTCTGTTGAATAGTTATGCGTTTGTCTTTAGATACGCATTTTCGGCACGCCTCCATCCATCTAATTTTTTTCATCAATCTCTTGTATCTTCACTCCTTGACTGACACTTTTAGAACTGTCCCATTAAGCGCCAGCCGCATAACATGCATTTAACAAATATTATTGAAAGTATATAGTTGCAGACACTTCTTATTAAGGATGCATCCGCAATAAAAGTAAAAAAAATATTTCCTGGCATCAGTAATGTAAGTATAGCTGTACTAGGGGAGACTGGGTATAAAAACCGCCGATAATGAGGTAAATTTGGTTACAAATTCTTCATTCTTAGATTATAAACCAAATTTATATAGGGCTATATTTATCTCATCAAAAATGTGACGATTAACGAATTAACCAGTCTAAAAGCATGACGTATCACTTTTGCTACCCGATCTATATTGATTGCTTATGAACCAAGTGATTAGTCTACTAGGTATATTATAGTTAATCAAAATAAAGATTTATTCTTACTATCATCTTTAGCGTATTTTCAAACCAGTATCATCATTTGAGAAGTATTTCTAAATTTATCAATAACCTTACCGTCACCCAAAAATATCCAGAAATATAAAACGAGTCAGTGTTCACTTGCACACATGTCTAAACACCAAACCAGTTCAGTGCTTGTCTAAGTTATGGCGCCCCGCAGATGACACAAACTACAGAATCATAAAAACGTCAGAAACACGTTTTGTGTGAATACTTTATTGCATTTACGTTGAGAGATCATCTACTCGCATTGCGTCCACCAGGATCCCCTAGTCTGATCCCCCAGGGGATTCATTCAACAGAGATGTTTCTGGGTTTGGCCTTCCGGACCTGCTCAAGAACTAACATAACCTAAAACTACCTCATATTTAACGTTATGTATCCGCGTTCAGGGGACTCTATCTCCTGGGGGATCGGGCAAGGGGATTCTGGTGGACCATGGTTAGAACCATGGTTCTACTCGTGTCCGTTAGGGCCCGTTGTTTGATCAGTAGTTAACTGAACTAATTGTTAAAATTCGAAAAAGGAATCGAAAATTTGTCACTTTTCCTTGAGTTTTAACTATTAGTTAAGGTTTTTAACGATTAGTTAGTTTAAGTACCGATCAAACAACAGGCTCAGTGACCGATATAGCGCTGCTTGTAAATCATAGAAAGTTGAAACAGTTTTGCAAATTTCTGGTTACACCTTAGTGCTGCTGAAAGCCCCCATCGTCGACACCATATTTTGTTGTCCCCAGATACTTCCCTGGCATTTCTCTCTGGGGTGTTGTTCAGTTATCTACCGCAAAAACGAACTCTCTATGACTGGCTAATTTGAATTGACCGTGTATACGCAAGAATTAGTCATACTCTTTCGGCCTACCTTATCTGGTGTACTGCCTTTTCGCCAAATAACGTTTCGTCAAATGATTCATTTGGTCAAATGCTTCATTTGGGCAAATGCTTTTTATTCCAAAACTGTAAGTATTTCAGGATTTATTTCAGAACCATCATGTAGAACCCTATAGGTTAGGTTAGGTTAGTTTTATAAAAATCCTGAAATACTTACAGTTTTGGATATAAAAGCGTTTTACCAAATGATACATTTGACGAAATGAAACATTTGACGAAACATAATTCGGCGAAAAGGCAGAGAACCACCTTATCTACCTCTTATAAATAGATCAAAATCTGCTTCTCCAAAAAGTTCATCCAGCCAGCACTTTAAATCGGAATATTTTAATTTAAGAGATATACAGATCGAAACAAACAAACATCTTAGCCTAATTGTGCAAAATGTGGTTACAGAATTATTAACAAGTTTTTAGAGCTGTTAGTAATTCTGTAGCTCTGCCTACCCCACTCTGGGAATAAAGGCGTGAGCTTATGTATGTATGTATGTATGTACAGATCGAAAGTGAGTGGAATAAGGGTCGGAAGGGGCCGCCCTAGGTATATTTTTTCGAATCAAATCGAAAAGGAAAAGGGCCGAATCTTAAGTACCCGAAACCGACGTGCGTGCATGACTCGATGTATGAATGTGGAAGAAGCGAAATAAATTTGTCAAGATCGTAGCAAGTGAAAAGAAGTGGTCTTTGCCTTATGAATCTTATGATCGAACGCGCTACACACGCTATGCCTGTGTCATATGTGTAAATGTGTAAATATGGAGTAAACATATATATTTTGATGTCATTTTACTACCAAATCAATTATACAAACGAACAGCAAAATGATCGAGGATTTTTTGCCTATCTATATTTGATAACTTTTACCCAAATGAAGTGTGTACCTAAACGCATGTCAACATAACCGGTTTGGTTCGAGTGGACAACTCGATCAATTCTTTTTTTTTTTATATTCGGTTAAAATTAGAAGACGAGCTTCTCAAAGGGTTTGCAAAAATGCGGGGTTCTTAAATGGACTGTTTTATTTTATTTGTTGAACGTAAATTTGAAGTGTTTTTCTTAAGTTAAAAAATAATTTTCAAAGCATCAGTGCGCTTTTAAATAAAAATCCTGATTTATGGCATGAGACCAAAAAAATTTTGTTTTTGAAAAATGCACATTGTTATTTATTCAATTTAATCGTTTTACTACACTTTAATTAGGTCCTATTAACCTATTTATGATCTTCAAGCGTGGTGCTGCGTACAAGTCGTACTAGTGTTTGCAACGTTGCAACCTGTTTGAGACTGGTCACGCCACCTTTAATTAACGCTTTATAAAACCTTATTGACATGCTGAAGGTACACGTGTCGAAGGTATATGCGACATCGATGTAAGTTCTTAAAGACACTTGTCGACGGTAAAAATCACTTTGCAAGTACTCTTATAAGATAAATTAAACGCGTCTTTTGAAAAGTTTTAAAATTTGTTCACGCACCAGGAAACAATTTTCAATAGTTACTGACAGGACTTTGACATTCGCTTAGGGGCAGTAATGCAGTAAAGTTTAAAAAAAAACAACTGTGTTCGCTGGAAGTGATCCCTTAAAGGGATAAGTGCACTTTTGTACATTGTATTCTTTTTAATTCTGACTGTATTGTTTTTTATTTTGTACTATAAACTGTTTACACACACACTATATACTTAAGATCCACCAAATTAATCCACGTTCTGAAGTCCTAGTGAAAAAGGGTAAAAGTCGACTTAACTCGTAATAAAAAGGATTATACATGAACGGAGTATATTAGACATATACCCTTTTACACTTGATCTTTAGAAGACTTATACCACCTTATACCGTTTTTCACTTGGACCCCAGTTTGGGGTGAAGAGTGCTATTAAATATTAACGTTTCTGGTTTTTGGCTATAGGAGTGCAATCATCATCATCATATCAGCCGAAGGACGTCGACTACTGTCTAATTATAAAACCAAAAATACATTTGTAATCCATTCTGTTATTCCCTCCTTTACGGAGCTCCTATTTCTAGGTTATTTTAGCCCTTCAGACTCCAGGCCCTCTAAAAAACTGACATAATCTAAACCTACCAGTTTTGGCCAGTCTTCTCTTCGTAATGCACATAGGTAAACCACGGGTAATAAGTACACCCTTGTCCATTCTAGCCAGCATTGCAATGCTGCCTCCAGTAGTAGATGGTACTACTGGGAAAAATATCCTCACCACTTATTCCCAGTTGTACAATTAATGGTACTAGAGGGACGAAAATTCCCAGTAGTACCATTAATGGTAGTAATCAATGGCACAGTTGGGAAAGAGGGCTGTTAATTCAGTTTTAATCTTAGAGCTTTGCAAAAAACTTGATTTGCATTAAATATGTTTGAACACAGGATGTATTCTGCGTTATGCGGTTCAGTCAAACATCCTACGTCCCTATCAGTTTGTTAAATTATGATAAAGATGATAGAGATGCACCGAACCGCAGAACGCAGAACGCTTCCAGTATGTACGGTCCCTAAGAAGTAAAAATTGACAGTGGTGTTTAATGTATACCATACGATTGAAAATACGTAATAGTTATTCCTATTGATGACATGATACAGTTACGCGCGCCGGATACATCATTTGTTACATCAATGTTATCATTACAATTCTGATCAAAAAATCTTCCAAAGGGCATTGGGTAAATTTGTTTGAAGAATATAGTCATTTATTTTTTCAGCGGCCACGCGTGATTTTTACATAGTTATTTAGAGGACCTCGAAATACACATAGATATATATAATTTATGGCGTTTAATAATATCGGAGCCGAGATATTTAAGATTAAAGTGTTCAGTTTTGGTACTAAAAGTACGCCTAGGTAAGAATATTAAATATCTCGGCTTCGATGCACAACTTGAGTATTACATTACATAACAAAAAAAATATATTTTGAATTGTTCTATCATAATTTACCACTTTTACTGATGGCCGCTCACCTTGAAAATTTACGACTTTTACAAATGACAACACTTTTACCCAAACCCCTATAAGTACAGTGAACAAGAGTAACCTCTACAATTACGGTTAACGTTAGTACTGATATCTATGTACTTATGTATCAATGTATGATTTAAATGTATGTTCGTATTGAATACGCACGCTATTGGCGGATAACCGGAACGATACTTACGTTAGTTACGTTTTATCAGTCAATCTTATTATTTATAACAGGAAAAAACAGCCTCTAGAGGTGACCACCACTATGGCCGCTTGATCATGATCTCAATCAATCAGGCATATTGTTTTTATCATACAAAAGGAGACAGGGTTTTTAAAAATAGTTTAGAGTTTCAATGTCATTTGAAGAGCGTTGTTCGTCGGTCAGAGAAATTAGTTGTTTCTACATTACCTGAGTATTATCGTAAGGAAACCTACACGTTCAGATAACTGTAAAACAGGGTTAATGACAAAACTCTACAGGGTTGAAATATTATGTATCCAAAAGGGCCCATTTGTATACCATAAGATAAACAGAGTGAGAACAGAACAAGTTTAATCAGACAGAAAAGTGCATACAGCCAGAGTTATATTCGTGTACTACCGTAGAACTCTGTCGCCATGAGGTTACGACAGGCCAACACTCGAATTTGAAACATTGGTTCTTAAGATTAGCAGACTTATTTATAAAAATAATGCTTAAGACTGCGCCGAGCAAACGCCGAGCGTCCAGTGGCGCCCTCATTACTTTTATTGGGTTTTCTAATTAAGTAAAGAATTTCCTTGGAACCAAACAAAATGTGTTTGTAGTGCAAGTATAAACACAATTTATGGGATACGTAACAAACTTTAATAACAATTACCCTTTGAGTAGTCAGCTTAACGGGAAAAGGTGGCCACTTTTTTTCGTTAAGTTAATAACTCGAAGGTGAATTGTTATTAAAGTTTGTTACGTATCCCATAAATTGTGTTTATACTTGCGCTACAAACACATTTTGTTTGGTTCCAAGGAAATTATTTAGTTAATTAGAAAACCCAATAAAAGTAATGAGGGCGCCACTGTACATCCGGCGTACGCTCGGCGTAGTCTTAAAGTATACTTCAAGTATTCATTAGTTAGGCTGCCACGTGGCAGGCAAAGCGTACCTACTGTGCGGCTACACAAAAACATTTCCTTGGCCATTCATTAACTACTTATTCTTGTGCAACTTCGTATAGCCGAGTCACTTTAGGGATGAATTTGCATACATGTGTAAGCAAGTGTCAATACGGCCAAGGAAATTGATTCCTAGATCATTAGAAGTATTTTGATTGATTATGACCAGGGCCCGTAATTTTCATGCCGCTGACGCAAAAATGACGTCACGCTACATAGAGTATGATTTCATATTGCTTTATTGTAATTATTAACCATTAGTCGTCAATCATTTAAACATATACAACTGAGTCAAGTAATCTATTGACGCGTAAAAAATAAATACCTACTTGATACATAAAACGTAAATGAAACTATTTGTTTTGTATTTTATGCTCCTGATGCTATCATAAAATTCGTAAGATCCAGGTTAAACACCTTTTGTGTTTCCTTCTTCTTTTTCAATATGTTTAGTTGTTCTTTTTATTTTTGATGTTATATTTTAATCACAATTAGTACAATAATCGTTTTTGTCGTTTACGATTAAAAACGGATATTTGTTCCAAAACTCCTGTAACAATAGCAAATGTAAACAATAACTAAAGACACTATTAAAATCTAAGGAACATAGGTAAGTATGAATTATTTAATAATTTGATAATCTGTTTTTTATTTGAGTGACAATAGTCACAGTTAGTTAAACATTATGTACTGATTATTTTATCGATACCGGTCAACTAAAGAGGTTGACAAATGATTATGACGAAATACTAATTGGAATCATGTATGTAGCGTGACGTCATTTTTACGTCAACGGCATGAAAATTACGGGCCCTGATTATGTCACTTTGACATAGTCCAAAGTGGTCTAGAAATCATTTTCCTTTACAGTACATAACAATTGCAACCAACATCCTCACAAGCCCAATAAGTTAGCTTTAGCTTAGCTTAGCTTCACCCTGAAAGTGAAAACGATTGAATCCCTCCTTCCCCACTGCACTACTAAACCGCACTACTGACCAAAATTAGTATCATAAATAATTTCTAATTCAAATTTAACGGAGTCGACGGAGCTCTGCTCTCGCAGAGCTCCTATTTCTGGTTAGTTTGGCCCTCCGGGCCTGCTGAAGAACTAACATAACCTAAACCTACCTCATATTTATGATACTAATTTTGGTCAGTAGTGCGGTTTAGTAGTGCCGTGGGGCAGTCACCGATTGAATCTTTATAAAATTCTGCACTCATTTTATATTGATAGTTCCCTGTATTGATAAAAAATATTTGAATAACCAATCTTCTTTCCTCATTGCCCTCATCCAAATTTCAATACCACACCACGTTATGTACAATGTCTTTTTATATGAATTAACAAGGTACAAAAAAAAAAACAGAATAATTTGATTAAACAATCAATGACATGCAAAACTATTCGTACATGAGCGTACCGCGGCCAGGTTTTTTGCATTGTAGCATCGCCATTTTGTGTTGCCCTATTGATGTGTTGCCCTATTGATGTGTTGACTAATGATATATATCTCATCTGGTAGTCTTATGCCCGGTTCCTATATTCAAGAAACGAATCGTTTTCCTTACGTCTCGTTAAATTTGACACATTGTGTACGTAGCAAATGTCAAATTTTAACGAGACGTAAGGAAAACGATTCGTTTCTTGAATATAGGAACCGGGCATTAACGAACTAGGTTTAGGCCCTGTTGTTTGATCAGTAGTTAAACTAACTAGTTGTTAAAATTCGAAAACGGAATTGAAAATTTGACACATTTCCTTAAGATTCCTTTAAACTTTCGATTCCTTTTTCAAATTTTAACAATTTGTTAGTTTAACTACTGATCAAACAACACGCCCTTAGTGTTGTGGGCTCTTAGGCCCTTGATAGGGTTACATTACAATCTGGGAACACCTTAAAATTCCAAATGACTTTTTTACGAATATTCATTTGTCCGAAAGCTATGTTACGCTGGAGCTGTTTACGATAAAATGCTTAATTTAATACGTACGTTATTTTAGGTTTGATTTATAATAAGTACAAGCGATAACAAAAAATCAAGTCTTCTATCAAAAAATTGCGGTCGGAATTATGAAAACTCGGAATTATGTAATGTACCCGTTACAATCTAGATCTAAACTTTACCACTGTGTTAATAGACCTACTGTTGCAATTCCGACTGTGACCAGTTTTGTGAGCCAAATAAATAAAGTAGATAAGTATATTATATTATATTACGAGTATCTACTCACTCCACCCAGCTTATTTTTTTTTAAACATACTTGAAATATGCTTACATTTTTGTTTTTTTTTCATTATACCAAAGATGTTTAGGCATACCCAAACGTATATACTTTGTTTTGTATAAGGTTTTTATATCAATGCAGTACTAACATAATCGTAATATTAAACTATTTTTACTAACACTATGGACTTTGTCTGAATTAAATAATTTTGAATTTGAATTTGAATTTGAATAATGACCATAGAAAGGAATCCAGCCATTTATTATGCTAAGATAAAAATAAATACCTAAGCTAGCATCTAAATGATAACGGGATATACTCGTATAGCTAGGTTAGGTTTTAGAGCGCGCCGTGGCATCTGCAATATGTACAGACTGCGTAAAAAAATCTAAGCAATTAACAGTGTTGTTAATTATACCTTTAACACTCTCTAATCATCTAGTGAGCTTGATAAAAAAACCAATGTTTAAATAATACTCGCATTTGACGATGTCGAGTTAAACAATGATCGCAAACTGATGACATGAATAATAGGCACTGTAATTAATTTATTGAACTTCTTTTACTCGGTTAATAGCAAAAACAATATTATTTACATCTTGCCAAAAATAGGTACCCGTTAACATATTTAAGAACGACTAACGTTACGGAAAAAATATACCTATTAGGTGTATAGCTCATATTAATGTCTACCTCACACCGCATATTACAAAGTATGATACGTGATCGCCAGATATGTCTCGCAACCAAACGTATTCATTCCAAATAAGTCCGAGACCCTCAAAGAATAAGAATTAATTCCGGGTGCTTACTGACCTAGACCGAAGCAATACCTACATTTGGTCTTCCAAGTGAGACTAGCTGGAGAAGTACAAATTGTCACACAGGTCGTGGCTGGACAGAGCGAAAGGATTAAACAACAGATTAACTTCCAATAATTAAACTTGCGCGTTGTTGGAAAGGATTTGGCGATTGATAACATCTCGATTCGGATGTTTGGTCAAGTCTCAAGACCAAGTTATTGGTTAGCGACGAGCGCACTTACCTCACTACATAACACGTAGTTTAACAAATTCAAATGATTAATCTCTCCAATCTGCCCGATCCAATGCTTACTTTCAATACAAAAACCATTGTCTAAAGAAATTTGCTCAGTGGACAAAAAGCCGAAATCGAAGTAGACTAATTTTATTCGAGACCGTCGCAGGTTAATGCAGTTTTCCTACTCGAGATGGTTCATCAGGGCGCCGTTGATCACTTAAGGCAGTTTTAGATTGCATTTCTCCGCAGCACAATGTTGCTGTTATGTGGCAAGGTTATTGATCCCAATAGCTTACATCAGCAGATCTTTTCTATCTTATGTGCAAGTCTGTCGCAACTGTGTCTTAACCATACAATATTATGCTATTTCAAACCTCAAAATGGAACGATGTATGTCATTTATTAAGCTATTAGGTACTTATTGTAGTTTATCATGATAATGACATCCTCAGGGGCTAACGAGAGAGACTGATAAAGTAATACGGTGATATAAATCTCCTAGGAACTGTCTATTCGGTGTTGGACCTGGGGGCCAAATAAGACTGCGTTTCTTGCGTGACATAATGTGGATAAAACATCCGTCACTTTCTGACACTTATATAAGAACTTTTTGAACCGTCGCAAGAATACCACAGATTTACTAAATCAGCTGTAAAGCGGCTAGAAAAGATATGGAGGGGCAGAGGAATTGGAAAGAAATTAAAAGTTAATTTCATGCGGTCCCTTATCTTTGCTACATCCTTTACTTCTCAGAGACACTAAAGGCATGTACTAGGAGCAGGATCAACGCATTTGAGATATGGTACTGGTTGGTACAATACTATGTTGGGTATCTCATAAACGGATCACCGCAAGACCGTTTTCATCTTGAGCGAAATCGGCATAAAGACCTGTCTATAGTCTATAACTCCGATGATCTTGGGACGCTCATTGTTGTAGGACAGGTAGAAACAAAAATGAGCCGTGGAGCACCTACCCTATGGACCGACGCAATAAAAGAAGTCTGCCAAACCGAAGATAGAGCTTGGTGAACCAAGCAACAACTGATTGCTGTCGCGACCCGCAGTCATAAGAAAAGGAGCAAGAAGTTAGTACCTAATGTAAACTAGAAAAACTCGTTTGTTTGTACATGATCTCACGATCATAAGTCGATAGGTACCCTAAGCCAATAGGTACTGTGACTGTACCTAATAACCAAATCTGTTGCAATACCACTAAACACATCCTAATTGTCGAAACTGCGTATAAATGCCCGAAGGTATCGTGTACGTAGCATATTTTATGTAGATTACATTCAAACGGCGGCGCTCGGCTCGCTGTGCGTCGTCTGTAAAGACCGTGAATATGAGTTTCGGACAGCCGACCCACGCGACATCAATTATTATTCCTGGCTCCCTGCTCTTTGACTTGTGATTACGCGTGTCGGTATTTAAACTGTTCGTAATTAAATAATTTTATTGTATATTGACTGTAAAAGGAAATTCGGTGGCGTGATATTGCCAACGACATAAATCAATGTCTCAGTGCTCGGATGGTCGTGGGTGCTCGTAATATAATAATCTCTAAGCACTGTGTGTGTGTTTGCTTAAAAATTATTTCTATCAATAGAGTAAGAGGAGATGATCTCGCACAAAACAAAAAACCAGGCAGCGATAAACCTATTAATACAGAGGAATACATACATACTTAAATACATTGAAAACATCCAAGACAAGTACTCGCGCTCATATTAAAAATATTTGCTCATACTAGGAATCGAACGCAGGGCCGCTAGCTTCGTGTAAAGGTTTACTACCAGTAGCAACTAGCCTAACCGCGTCGTCCAAATGCAAATTCTATCTTAGACATGAAACGACTGACGCATTGCAGTCTTAAGATTGTAGTCTTGAGAAAGCTAATGTAAAAACGTCGTCGAAATAAGCTGGTCATCACATATTTCAGACAAGTGGTTTAAACTCTAAGTATTGTTAAATTTGAAAATGGCAAAGGTTCATATTTACAGTTGTTCATTTGTAATTCATGGTCCTAGAAATATGCGCACTACAATAGTACCTACTTGTGGTCTTCGACACTAAAACCTACCATATCGATATTCAAATAAAATCATTGCCTTTTTAAGCTCGCTACTCGCATCTACGGTTAGATAAAGGCCTGTTGTTTGATCAGTAGTTAACTCAACTAATGGTTAAAATTCGAGAATGGAATCGAAAATTTGACACATTAACTACAATTTTCGATTTCTTCATTCTTCAATTTGTCAAATTTTCGATTATTTTTTCTTATATGTATATCATACAACGGGCCTTAAGGGAAAACATTTGCAACTTCAAACTCTGCACAGGGTCCTACAATATAATACTACTTATGTTTATTACTACCTATCTCTCGGGAAATATTATACTTATATTTTTTTGGATGAAGTATTTTTTTTCGGCCCTCGGTGTTCAAGCTGTCTCAGTACTAAACTTCATCAAAATCGGTTAAGTCGTTCAGTCGCGAAATTGTAACAGATATTAGACAAAACTTACTTCCGCATTGATAATGTTTTATATTATGTAGAACGTATCAACATTAGTGTAAGCATTTCAGAACTAGTTCTCAGTCCCAATAACAAAACCAGAAAGTAGTCTTAACTTAAGTCATTTTGGTTTTCGTTTACTTACCTATAAGTAATGTAGGTTACAGAGTTACACATTTGATAAAATAAATGGATACAACCTTTTAAATGCGCACAACAATTACAATGTATGTATACATTGATATCGATATCATCGTTGACTTTGAACTTTCTAAACCTGGTTGGGACAACTCCACTAAGAGGCTGGTGGATGTATTAAATACCCTGGAATATCTTTCCGTTGGACAAACAAATAATGCCTCCATTTTTCCACGAGTGTCCATCATGACACAAGCAATTTCCTAGAGTCTCGGCGAAAGGCTTCACTTCGCCATCTGCACCGTGATTTGACGCGTCATTTTACCCAATTTTAAATAGCTTATCAGAAATACTATATGTTCTTACAGCTGCCAAATTTAAGTCCAAGATTAAATCGTAGAAGATTTTTAAAGCATTTTTTCTTGTTATATTATGATTTAAATAAGAGGAAAAAAAGTCCCTTCTCCACGATCGCGGATCTTTTTTTTGCTTGAGTCAATACTGTTCACTATGCAGCGTCAAAATTGTTCTGAATAAATAAAATGTCCTTCAATTTCAAACCATTCCCTGAAATTCAAACATTTTATTCAGCTCTTCCAGCGTCGTCTACTTCAAGGTTGAATTAGAGTTCGATTCGATTCACTTAGGCAAGAGCTCTTTTAAGCTTATTTCTCCAAATAAAAAGCGAAGGGTCCTCTAACATTAGATAAAATGATTACTTGTACCTTTTTCTAGAGCATCATAGATAAAATACTTTTTATGCATTGCTTTTTAAGCAATAGTAGCGTATGTCTGTGGAGGGCTCAATATTATTGTGGCACTTAAATGTAGTTGCCTGCCATAAAATTAATTTTGTGACCATTCCGACCGTCTTGTTTTAAATTCTCAATTCGTTATCTTCGGGAAAACCATCGTTTTAAGTAATTAATTGCTCACCATATCAAATACAAAAAAACACTGATGATGATGCGATATGTTAAGGTGGGTGTAGTAAAAATCTTACAAATAAAAAGGCTTGTTTTTTATTGGTAATAAATAATAGAGACGTTGATTTGTCCTCAATCAGTACTTCACTTGGTGAAATTTCCTAAACATTGATCTTACATCTCTTACATTTGACATGCCGAATAAAAAAGATGCATAGAAAAAAATTACAAATAACAACCAAGTGAAGCCACCATAATAAGCTTATTACCATGTTTAGTAAAAAAATTAAACTCGAAATATAATTACTTGGTAAATAAAGCAAAACATGAATATGACTATGAATCATTCAAAACATAAGCAGACTAACCATCGATTTTACCAAACTGGAATAAGACTTAATACTCCGCGATTACTCTATACAAATTTGGCATTTAATCTAGGTATAAGTCGAATCCGCCCTAAGGACTATTAAGTAAAAGATGCAGACGCCAGACCTACGGGTACCAAACTGTAAGTTGTAAAAGGGTTTTTTTTTTTAATAGGTTTAAAAATAATAAATCCGCAACCAAGGGAGGGAAGTGTAGGCAAAGAAAAAAAAAGAAAAATACATTTATTCACACATTTTTTATTTAATACATAAGGCAACAAAGATTAGTTCCTATCTCTTACTAGCAAAATAAACTTTAACATTGACTTTATATTGTTATGTTATGTTATGATGGCCGACCTGTTGACGTCACAGTGCATATCGGATGTCTCTGTCTGATCGCTGTCTACTTAGCAGTTTAAAATGCTTGTATCATCCGTATTTCTAGGCCGATTTTAATTTTTATTTCACTTTTGGTGATCTCTTTTACGATATTTTCATATTTTGTTTAAAAATGCGATTTAAAAAATGCGTCGGTATTCCCTATTGTACCTATAGCGGCGCACTCACGCGCAGGAATAAATAGGTACGTTCCTTATCAAAATGTATGTACAGTGCGATAGCTCTTAGAAGGTGCTCGCGTTTGTACATGTCTCTCACTCGCTTTCATACGCTCTTATTTACTTAGAGCGGCTGAGAGAGAAGTCCAAACCCGAAGCACTCCTGTAAATACTCCCACAGCGGCACAAGCACTAAACGACGTCAGTGACACACACCTAGAATAATTGACCACGTGGATTACGTGTGACGTGTGCGTGCGTAGCGTGCGCTGCAGTGGATTCCGGCTTTGCAGAGCCTTAATAAATAATAATTTAGAGTTTAACAGTAAAAACTCAATTAAAAACCTTGTACTTTCCACACATTTAAAAATCGAGTTATTTATTCTACGTATAATAAAAATTTGATCGATATATTAATTTATTAATAGGTATGGCAGTTAGAAAACTATGTATAAACGTTTACATGACGTAAGCTGTGGTCGTATTAAAAATGTACGAACTATTTGGGTTAAAATATGTATTATATAATGTTTAGAAGGCTCTAACAACAGGGGTTTGTGTTTTTTAGGTTCTATATAATCTAGACAAGCTAGAAACGCTTATTATTTCGTTACCTAGTTTGTCACTCCCTTTATCAAGTCTTAATGTGTTATTAATAGTAAAGCGCAGGCGCGGAACACAAAGAATTTCGTCCATTGACATACAACGACTTGTCTTTTGTCACCTGCGCAAAATGCATCGGGTTAAAACAAGTGGGCACGCATTTAATAACCCGTACTATTACTTGTGTCCCTACTCGTTTTTACCAGTAAATAACCTAGGAATCACACAGAACCCTAGGCGATACATAGAGCGACATGCATTTTGTTGGTGATTTATTTTAACCTATAATTTCACGTCGATATTGTAAACAACTACAAAATTTAAAAAAGATAGAACAGTATGTTTTGATCATATAGGAACATATGACATTGTCAGATCATTATGTAGAGGTATGGGGACAGTGAGCGTGTTAAGTAAGTACCATAGGTAAGTTTATTTCAGAACAAACATATTAATCATAATTATTTCAAATATGTATGTGTATACATATTTAATGGATCTATCCATTACTACAAAGGAACTATCCAAAGATGAGAATATAATTGAACACGTGGATATACGGCCCCTATATACGGCACTGCTGTGCCAGACATATCACCCACCAGAATATTGTAGGTTAATTTAATAATGTATATTTCACAAGACTTGTTTTAATTAATTATTATTATTATTATTTTAACTATTTTAATTTGATGTATTTTATTTTAACTTTGTATGATTGTTTATGATATTGTGTACCTAATTATGAGTCCTAGTTACTTGAAATAAATGAATTTTAATTTTTAATTTTTTTTTTTTTTTAAATTAGACTGAGTAAATGAACAGAAGCTACGTTAAGGCGATGGGGTACCGTATTACATTTCCATATTAACTTTGTCTAAGTTTTTCTTTTTTGTAGACTTTTTTTTCATAGATCTATATATTTTCAAATTCAAATTCAAGTAATTTATTTGTTGAACGTACGTAAAACAGATGTTACTTTTTATTATTATGTACCACTGCATCCCGCCCATGTTGCATATAAATATCTTATATGTAATGGGCGGACTACGCACTGGCAGGTAAACTAAGTTCGGCAGCTTACGCGGTTAGGAAAATTAGACAACTAACTAATGTTGAGACAGCTCGCATAGTTTATTATAGTTATTTCCATAGTGTGATGTCGTACGGTATTCTGGTTTGGGGTAAGGCAGCTGAAATACAAAGTATATTTGTCTTACAAAAAAGGGCTATTCGTTCTATTTATAACTTAAATTCCCGTGACTCCTTAAGAGAACTTTTTAAAGAAATTCACATCTTAACTGTAGCGTCTCAATTTATTTATGAGAATATTATTTATGTTATTAAAAATTTAAATTCTTTCACCAAAAATTCCGATGTACATAATCTAAATACAAGAAATAAAAATAAAATTGTTATCCGAAAATTCCGCGTCCGTAAAGTATATAAATCATTTGTTGGTCAATGCATTCATTTCTATAACAAATTACCTGACGAAGCTTTAACATTACCCTTTCCAGCACTTAAAAATTACTTAAAAAAGTCGTTAATATCTAAAGCGTACTTAATATCTAGACCCTATGGTCGAGGACTATCTAACAGATAAAAATGCTTGGCCTAAACCCGAAACTTAGTCATTCATAATTTGTAAAATTGCAAAGTTGTTTGTCTAGGGGACACCGTTGATGTGGGAAAGCATATCAAACTTTTATTTGGTTGTCCTGTGTTTTCTCTCTTCCCCCCCCCCCCCCTTGTCTCTCTCGTAATATTTTTGACATGTTTTCCTGCTGAACTACGCATGCTATTTGATATTATATTTAATTTAATTTTTATTGCTTTATATAATGCTAGATGAAGTAGTACCATTGTAACATGTTTAAAAAATGACTGACTGCTGAGTTTCTTGCGGCGTTTCTTCTCGGTAGTGGTCTCCTCTTGGGAAGCGCTGGTAGATTCATGACGTGTAAAAGTGCCCGTGCGGCCTACTTACTGAATAAATATCTTTTATCTTTTATCTTTTTTTACGGATGCAAATTACGTCAAAATAATGTCAAACGATATCCGAAATATAAATTCAAATTCAAATTCAAAATCATTTATTGCATGTCACATTTCGTTTACATTAGATGGAACTACAGACAGGTATGCATGTGACGCCCTGCAAGGGCACTGCATAAATATGTATAAGACTACAATTTATAATAAAACAGAGAACATCACTGCAAAAAAGTAATGGAATTTTATTATTAAAGTAAATAATCATACTTATATTTATGAGTCCGAGATCACTATCTACTTTTATAGTGAAAATGACCTCTCCACATCTACAGATGCATGAGGGGCGTATTCGTAAAGTAATCCTTTAGTACTTTCGTAATATACCAAATGTGTACTGATTTATAAAAAAATGGAACGAAGTGGTCTCTGCCTACACCTCTGGGAAACAGGCGTGATTTAATGTATGTATGTAGTACTCTAAATTTAATAAAAGTGTTATCCATCCGGTTATTTCGTCACCATGTTGCATCCGTTGTCCGCCCATTACTTATATGCAACATGTGTCATGCTTAAACATTAATCTTATTTGTCAGTTGGTTTCGCGTAAACATTCTGGCGCCCTTTCTGCTAAAAAAATAAAAAAGGGTTTTCTAAAATCATCAATATTTTAGTTAGAATTTTGGAAATGGGAGCCCCCTTAATTATTAATTTTATTCTGTTTAGTATTTTTTGTTATAGAGGAAACAGAAATACATCATCTGTAAAAATTTCAACTGTCTAGCTATCACGGTTAATGATGTCATCCATAACACTATACAAAAACATTGGGGACAATCAATTACATAGATATATACATACGTTGTAGTTATCATAATAGCGGTGGACTTTCTATCTCGGAAAATTGGCCAGTTCCCAATGTAATAGTGACAACTAATATAATATCTGTACTAATAATATAAAGCTGAAGGGTTTGTTTGTTTGCTTGTCTGCTTGAACGCGCTAATCTCAGGAATCACTGGTCCGATTTGGAAAATTATTTCAGTGTTATGCTCATCCTCCCATTTATGGAGGAAGGCTAGAGGTACAATTAAAGTCAAGGGCAATAATATGTATACACTTTAGTACCTTGTCACTTTAACCACTGTGACAGTTCATATAAGGTACTAAAGTGTATACATATTTTTGCCCTTGACTGTACATACTCACATAAACCGAAGCAAAGCGAGGGCGGGTCGCTAGTATCAAAATAATTTATAACCCAACGATGTGACAGAAACTTCGGTATATTTTTACAAATCTTACGTCTGATAATTTTATGCTATTTATAACACTTTTCAAACTCGTTTTGCGACACAATTAAGACACCCTTCAAGTTAATTTTCAATTTATTTTATAGTCAGCTGTACTATTATTATGTTCGTTATATGAACACGAGTACGACTCAAAACATAAGTTAGTAATTAGGAACAGGAACTGGAGTTAATATTTATAGCTAAAATAAATTTGTCTATAGTATGCTAGGCGAGTTAAAAATATGTTACTTACATGAAAATATCATATTATCAAGTTTATTTTAAACTAACATTCGATATACGCCTAATATCCTCCACAAATTGATAAGTTAAAGTACCGGGCAAGAAGTACAGTAGAGCTCACTTTAGTACTTTGTCACTTTAATCCCTGTGATAATTCATATGTGGCAGTTTAAACACTATAATCTACACATATTTATGAACTCGACTGTACTAACTCTAAAATATTAATTATTTATAACTAAGTTTAAACAAGGCGAGAATATAGTAGCTGCCTGCAATCTACTACTTTAATTCACTTTTTTATCGATACATTCACAAAACAAAAATCTATCTATTAATACATAATGATACAATATTCGAACCACTATTTTAAAACGAAAACTGTAAAAATAGGTGACTATAACGATAATCCAATTTTTATTTTTGTCGTTAAATTAACGTTTTCTAATTGAATTATTAGAAATTAACCTATTGTTTTGATTTACCACAAGGTTAGGGCACTGAGCAATTCCGATTCTATAATTTTGATTGTCGATAATGAAGAGAAACAATCGAATCACTAATGATTTACGCAAAATCAAAACGGAATGATTTGCATATGTTTTGATTATGTACGGTCAGGGTACATTGTCGCATGAGCTCGTGACGCCACAACCGTGTATATAGATCGCTGCGCGGGAGTTTCGTAAATAGTCTCACTTGAGACATCGGCGGCATCCTTTTGGATAACGTGCTGTGTTGTGTTGGTCAAATAGAAGGTGTTTTTTCAAAGGTAGGGAAGTTTTATTTAACAGTTAATTAGGTTTAATTCATAGTTTTTTTTGTCAAGTGTAAGTGATAGGTACCCACATAAAAATCGGTTGTAATTAGTGACTTTTTGAAGCTTTTCAGTGAATTTCTAAAATAAGTGCGTTTTTTTAAAACTGAAAATTCGAACATAACTAGCTTCAAAGTTAAAATAAGTAACTGGTTTGTTTGGTGTGAAATACTACAAATATACACTTTTATATATCTAAAAGAAAATAAAAAAATAAATGGAATGAAAAATAAACTCAACACACGATCGTTAATATGCGAGAATATCATAATATAATCTAAAGCTTCATTCCCTCATAAATTGCCCGGATATCAGTTGTTTTTTACTAAAAACCTGGAAAACAACCTAGCAAAGTATTTCTATGTAATTTTAATTTATCCACCAAGAATTTTACTTACAGCAAGATATTATAAATAAAATATCAAAAAGTTGTTTTTTGTGATGTTATATTTGCAACTTACGTACTTACGACTCTAGATTTACTGTTATATTCTATCAAACGATAAAGCCTCAGAATGATAAGAATTGAAAAAACTGACTAACTTAATCTATTTCTGTGCTCAGAAAACACTCAATCTTTTCCATTGAACTATTAGGCTTGTTGTGTAGACAACTAAATATTATATTTTCCTCAGTAACTTTCCGAAGGTCAATTTTGTTTATTGCGAATTTAAATGACTTACAAAGTTACCAGAAAGCATTGCACAACCAACTGCTTAGTTCGTTTTCTTTATATAAACTTTCTGGGTTAATACAAAGATCGTATTAAACAATTCTTTAAATTTCCATTACTTCTTATCTGGCTTAAATTGAATACCTATTCTACCCACCTATCGCTAGATCATTAATGAGTTAATGACTATATGGTATTCTTTATAAACGCACTTTCAAGTCAACATTTTATATAATAATATAAACTTGTTTTAGGTAAACTAAAAGTTGTAATGTATTAATAGATATAATATCCTTATTTTGCGTATTACTTAGTTATGCTATAAATGCAACTTGTGACACGAGGTGAACAGGAGAATTCCAGGCCTAGAGGACCTTAAGTTTGCCTTCCTAAACATTGAAAATAATGTGTAGCTTACCTTGTCTGCTCGATTAGTTACCTATATTATAGATATTATTGTGTATAAACACTTTTATTACATATTTGAATAGCAATTCATGTGCATTCAATTGAAATACATCGTTGTGGTACTGCAATTATTTATTTAATTACATATTAAGTATTACCCATAACGGTAAATGAGAGTTAATGCGGATTAAACCCTAAACTACATTCATTTTTTAATTATCAGGATCAAAAGATAATAAACCACTGAGCGAACTTATATATTTAGTAGGTTGTATGTTAAATTATACCTCAACCTATTTAACATTCGTTCAAAATCTATATCTATCATCTTATGGGCAATGACCTGTCGATAGTAATAAAATATACAGATAAATACTAACCTGTGACCACAACACCGCAGACGCAACATTTGTGATTTGATAGGTATTAGCATTTCACTGCAAGAAGACATTTTAACATAACTTGTTAACCGCACCTTGATCATTGCTACATTGCCTTACAATTTAGCACTTATTATTAACTCATTAAAAATAAACGCTTTATTTACATAGGTACCAATGACGATTGAACTTATTGATAAACTCCGACCAGGATTCCTCCTATAAAACTTTTTGCTTTCGTTATTTCGCACGCCTAATTTTCCAATAATAAGGACATGAACTATAAAATTTGCATAGTTACACACACACGCTCATGTTTGCTGGCGTTCGTTGACGTCACCAAACCACTAGATCGTAACCAGTTCCAATCATATTACAAACCCCATTTGACGATTCTAAGATTTAAAAAAATTCAAGCGCCGTACCGTGAATTATTACACATAACCGGTTATCGGATTTATTCAATACTTAATACGGTACGTGACTATGAAATTAAATGCGAATGACCTAATCTATAACAAACAAGGGGTTTTCCAGTTTAACTAGCGACGTATTCCCGATTTAATATTGACTTTTTGTTAACAGACGTTAAATCTTCCCAAGATGAGTTACACAGCAGCAGAAAGTGTTGCCGCTAGCACGACATGGGCAGCGACGAGCTTGTTCTACATGCTCCTAGTCCCAGCCCTCATTCTCTGGTACGCCTACTGGAGGATGTCCAGGAGGCACATGTATGAACTCGCTGAAAAAATTGATGGACCACCCGGACTCCCTCTCATCGGAAACGCGCTGGAATTCACTGGAGGGTCTGACGGTGCGTATTCATTAAGAATTATTTCAACATACATTTCTTATTCGCCAGCTTATAGCGCCAAGAAAATACTTGAATCGATTTCGAAAACATAACCGCAATCGCAAATGTTATAATTTTAAGTAATCACTTTATTGTCAACAGACATTTTCAAAAACTTGGTCAACAAGAGTGTGCCCTACGACAAGCAGGGTATGGTCAAACTATGGATCGGCCCCAGGCTGATGGTGTTCCTATACGATCCCCGGGACGTTGAGCTCATCCTCAGCAGCCATGTCCTTATCGACAAAGCCGACGACTACAGATTCTTCAAGCCTTGGCTTGGAAACGGTCTTCTGATCAGCACTGGTGAATATATTTCCCCACATTTGTTGTTTGTATTGAACCGTGTGGAGATTTTTCTAATGCTTGTCGTTGTATAGGTCAAAAATGGCGTTCTCACCGTAAACTGATTGCCCCGACTTTCCACTTAAACGTGCTGAAGAGTTTCATCGACCTGTTCAACGCCAACTCCAGGGCCGTGGTCAATAAGCTGAAGAAGGAGAGCGGCGCTTTCGACTGCCACGACTACATGAGCGAGTGCACCGTCGAAATTCTACTTGGTACGTTACACAAAAACCTATTGACGTAAGTTGCATGTGATAGAATTGTCATTGAATTTAAAAGGTTAGTCACTTTTAATTCAAATCACGTTAGGATTCTTCTATTTGCTAGGATAACGACTAACACTATGTACAAACTGCGAGATACGGACGTCATCGTTTGACTTGCAGCAGACTGGATTAATAGGCCATAATTGTTACGTAAGAATGACAACGAAGTTTTAGTGATTATCTTATGAAATGACAATGAAGTTTTTGATTCTGTCTTTGTTCTTTTGCCTTTGGTAAAAACATATTATTCAATTTAAATATAAACTGTAACTGTTTCAAAGTGATAAATACCAGATAGGATCAACCAAGTATTTATTTGTTGTTTATTTGTAGCCAAACAATAATAATCGTTTCATACATTTCTATACTTTTAAACCAAATAATAAAATAAACCTGTTCTTGGCAACACCGGAAACTTTTGACTTATTAAGTACCCATGTGAGACGTGATTGCTTTACAAATTCACGCACTAGGTTATTATAAGACAATTTAGATTTGTAATGCAAGTTACGTTTCTCATCTGAAGGTTATGGTAGATAGGACGAAATTATTTAGACCGACGAACGCTTTTAGTTCAAAAATTATCTATGCGAAGTTGGAATAAAAAGCTATTTCGATAACTTGTCACGTAGTCTTAGCTGTCCGAGCGGGTGACAACACAGGCATCGCCCCCCATCGTGGATCGTGCTTTAGACGCAAATTATTCGCGACACTGCGACTGTTTGCGAAATCAAATAAAACCTTAAGTTAACCTCTGAATACATTTGCTAACGCGTTAAAACCATTCAAATAACATAATTCGTGAACTTAACTAAAACGTAAATTTATAAGTCGTTCAGTAAATTGTAATAATTATGATGACATTTTAACTACGTTATAAGTAAAATCCAGCTTGTGTGCAGACTGTTTTGAATAATGAATATTATAACGTGTTTGTACAGGATATGGTAAAAAAATCAATAATAAATTTAATTTTAACTGAAATAACTTTGGCTGAATAAGGACGAAATATGTAGGTATATTATAATTTGCAACGTATTCATCATTAATTTAAAGTCAACATTATTCTTTAGCATTGACGTGAAATAGAAACTATCGTTGCCACGTTGTATATTAAATTTCAAATTTATATCGGAAAGATATAAAGTTACTAGTGTAACATTGACTCAGGATAACTAGAGCGTACTGTGCAGGACACTGCTATTGCAGTTAGGTATTAACGACGTCAATTACGCTGATTATACGGAACCACTTCCCTATAATCATATGTACAAATAGGAGTTAATAGTTCTGACAATCATGCATTTATTATTTTATGACGCTCGGCTCTAAGAGGAAACAAGCGTGGAAGGTAAACAGCGTGTCAAGTTTGGCGACCCCCCACGTCCGCACGTCGCAGCTCCTAATGGGCAGTTTTCGCCATCAGCGGAGCTGCCTGTTACAAGCCCCCATTACGATCCTCGTTAGGCAACACGCCGAGTCCTTTGAAGGTTAATAGCTCTTTTCACTTGGACAGGAATATAAACATTCATATTTTGTTGCAGAAACTGCTATGGGAGTAAGCAAGAGCACTCAGGACCAAAGTGGTTTCGAATACGCAATGGCTGTTATGAAGATGTGTGATATCCTTCACTTGAGACATACTAAGATCTGGCTGAGGCCTGAATTTCTATTCAAGTTCACTCAATATGCCAAAAACCAGACTAAGCTTCTAAGCACCATCCACGGATTAACAAAGAAGGTACTTAAATAGGACATCTTTTTACTTGAATAGGCTAAGTAAAGTTTTTGGAAGATATGTATATTATATTTATTTTCGATAGTCGTCATCCTAAAGATCAAGAAATTGCGGCTCTTTTATTTTCATTTCCTCTAATATTTTAGAATTTTTTTTTTTTAGTTATGAAGTTGACATTTGTACACTTTAATGACCGACTAGCTTGTTGCCTTCGTACTTAATGAAAAAGAAAAAAAAACACTTCTATATCTGTCATTGTCAAATCAAATCAAAGTAAACAAACGATTCAATACAACGGCTCTTTTCTGTTTGCTTGTGTTTCATGTGATCAGTGTTTTTAGAAATATTTTTAACGATCTCAGAACGAACTCCGGACTTTCGTTTTGCCGCTTTGCTCTAAGATCTTTGCACGATATTTGGTTTACGATTTATTTTCGAACCCTTTGGCACTTCTTCTTGGACACCGATTTCTTCCTTTCTCGACGACTCTTGCCCTGCTTTTTGATAGCCACGAGAGCACTTTTGAATTGTACAATCCACGCAATGAATTCAGGCAATCCCACACGGACTGTGGAAATGGAGTATAACAAAGATTTACTTGAATTTACTTATTTGAATTGAACTGTTTGTTTACTTTGATTTGATTTGACGTTGACAGATATAGAAGTGACAGTTTTTTTTTCTATTTTAAATACGAAGGCAACAAGCTTGTCGGTCATTAAAGTTTACAAATGTCAACTTCATAACTAAAAAAAAGATTTCTAAAATATTAGAGGAAATAAAAGTAAAAGAGCCGCAGTTCCATGATCTTCAGGATGACGACTATCGAAAAAAAAAAAATTTACATCTCTTCCAAAAACTTTACTTACCCAATTGGTTTGTTGAACGATAAAACACAGTGCTCAATACATTTTCATTAATATTATTTTCCAGGTTATTTCCCGGAAGAAGGAGGAGTTCAAATCTGGTAAGAAAACTACCATCTTAGAAGAGTACACCGAAAGCTCTGGGTCTGCTGATGTCAAGGAAACGTCTGTCGAGGGATTGTCCTTTGGCCAGGCCGCCGGTTTGAAAGACGACTTAGATGTTGAAGACAACGACGTAGGACAAAAGAAACGCCTTGCTTTCCTTGACCTGCTATTGGAAAGTTCTCAGAGCGGAGTCGTAATCTCTGATGAAGAAATTAAAGAACAAGTTGATACCATCATGTTCGAGGTAATTGCACTTTACTCAGTGGCTTATTTTATTTGTAAAAGTTCTTGAGCTAAACTAGTAATGTTATTTTAGGGTCATGACACCACCGCCGCTGGTAGCAGTTTCTTCTTGTCCATGATGGGTGTTCACCAAGACATTCAAGACAAAGTAATTGAGGAGCTCGACCAGATCTTTGGAGACTCCGATCGCCCTGCCACCTTCCAAGACACTCTCGAGATGAAATACCTTGAAAGATGTTTAATGGAGACCCTTAGAATGTACCCACCAGTACCAATCATCGCTCGCAATATCAAGCAAGATATCACTCTGCGTAAGGATATTTAGTACTTACGTTTAAAAAACTTTGATGGTGCGCCATACATACACACAGTACATTGTTCACAATGTTTCGAAACATTAAATACCCTCAAAATTACAGAATATAACTTAACTTCAGTAAAACTTAATGTTTGACGATTTTATAGTTTATCGAATTAACACGTCAATAACGATAATTTTACTCATTTATAGCATCCAATGGCAAGAAGGTGCCCGCTGGTGCTACCGTTGTCATCACAACATACAAGCTGCACCGACGTCCTGATGTGTACCCCAACCCGACCAAATTCGACCCTGACAATTTCCTGCCTGAACGCTCTGCCAACCGTCATTACTACGCTTTCGTGCCTTTCTCCGCTGGCCCCAGGAGTTGCGTCGGTAAGTTACAAGACGTAACTGCAACTAAGATTAAAGTACTTACCATTTACCTAAGCACGGCACCTAATATATTTTTGGTTTACAGGACGGAAGTACGCTATGCTCAAGCTGAAGATCATTCTTTCCACCATCCTAAGGAGTTTCCGCGTTCAGTCTGACCTTAAAGAATCCGAATTCAAACTGCAAGCTGACATCATCTTGAAGCGCGCAGAAGGTTTCAACGTCAAGCTGCAGCCCCGCAAGAAATTTGCTAAGGCATGCTAATTTACTGACGTTAAAAAACTAAAACAACTTAATAAATTGTTAGTACCTTCTTTTAATTGCAATAAGTGTTTACATGTTTGCAGTTATTAGAATTATAATAGAGCTTGTGATACCAGTACTGACTAAATTATTAATGAAATTACTGTTAAGGACGACGAATCAAATGGTGGTAGAATTTTATGGAACACAGAAGAGACCAATGCCGTAGCAAGCAATATGCTCGGCTGTGTCATTCGTGTGTAGTTTGCTCAAGTTATTTGGTAATTGAACTTCTGTAAATAGCTAAATATTATTTTGAATAACCAATAAAAATTGGCAATGAGACTTATGTTGTCATTGATCTTACCTGACCTTGTTATTTCTTAATTTACCGTACTGTGAAGTTTTCGCAAATCTTCAACTGTTACACTTCTCAAGTTTTCCGACAGAGAACTATCCTTATGCATTATTTGACGGTCAAATGCCAACGCCATTTCAATCTTGATTCTGAAAAAATGGTTATTAATTGAAAATGTTATCTAACTTTTATCATTTTAAGTAAAAAAAAAATCTTGCGCTTTCCCTTAAATACCTCAAAACTTCAAGTGGTGACCGATTGTGCTGAGGGCACATGCAAGGCAATAAGTCATGCTTCCGCTTTATCACCCACCATGGAGCGTTATCTAGTTTCCATTCAATAAGCCTTATTTGCGCTATAGTGCAAGATGCGCATTCTCTTATTATGTCGAAAAAAGATGCCATGTGTTCCTGTCCTAAAAAAAAAGGAAAACAAGTAAAGAAACAACAAAACATCTTGAAGATAAAACTTTACGGTTAGAAATGGGTGCAACAGAGATGTTCACTTAATCATAATTTGCTACACATCAGTCGGTTTTTCTTCCCTACTTACACTAAACGATACAACCTCTACAATATTGGAAAAATCAGAGGGTAGGACTATTTTAACCAATGATTATAACATTAAAACTTATTCATGTCATAGAACGCCTGGCCTAAGTTTTTTTCAAGTTGATTACAAAACGAATTTGTACGATACAATTGTTTTATGAGACCTTAGGACCCAAGTTTTAGATCACCTTGGTTAATTTGGCCAGTTTACATCGGTGTTGCAAGATCTCCTACATAATTATTTGCTTCTCATTGCGTTTTGACTCTTTCTCCGTCACTTTTTCCCTTACGAACCTAGCGATATTAAAGATTAACTGAGGGGGTAGTGTTAATATTCGTTGCGAAATAAATAGTGACAGCGGTACGCTAGAGGATGATACGGATAACTGTTTTCTGCATTATGGGCCCGTATAGTGAAGCTATCGGCGATGATCGTTCCCTTGTTCCATCTAGTCATACACTTAGTTCTACATGTATGACTAATAAGAAAAAAAAAACCGCTTAGTTCTACATCCATGTATGACTTCTTTGATCACGTAAAATGGTACTTTTTTGTTCTGTCTAGTCATACACCTACACGATGTAAATAAATGTCATTTCCTTAAATTCCCACTTTTTCGAAATTCTTACTCTTATGAAAATGTAAACATGTAAATATGAAAATGAGGTAGGTTTAGGTTATGTTAGATTTGCAGCAGGCCCGGAGGGCCAAACCACCCAGAAATAGGAGCTCCGCGTTAGCGGAGCTCCGTCGACACTGTCTGATTGATTTGAAATAAGAGTGTCGACGGAGCTCCGCGTCATTTCTGGGTGGTTTGGCCCTCCGGGCCTGCTGCAAAACTAACATAACCTAAACCTACCTCATTTTGAACAACTCGTTTTGTACACATCGTGTAGGTGTATGACTAGACAGAACAAAAAAGTACCATTTTACGTGTTCAAAGAAGTCATACATGGATGTAGAACAAAGCGGATTTTTTTTTCTTATTAGTCATACATGTAGAACTAAGTGTATGACTAGATGGAACAAGGGTGATCGTTGATCGTCTGATCGCCTATGTTCGGCACGATGATCGTAGTAGTTTTCGAACGGAAAGCGTACAAAATGGTCGTGAATAAACGAAAAAAAGATGGTGGTGCTTGAGCATTAATCGTAATTAAACGAAGTATGCAGATACAATAACTAAAAATACAAACTAAATTAAAATTAATTGTCCACTGGGGAATCAATGATCGGCGATAGTGTGGGTAGCTTAACAAACCACTTTGATGCATGCCCGAAATACGACCATAGACGATCATTACACTATCGTGCTCGCCCGTACTCGTCTGTATTCGCCGATAGTGTAAATGGCCCATTATAAACACGCGGCGCCATTCAGCAGCGGTTACCCGAACTCGAGGTTAGTTCATCAATTTCATCACAGAGTGGAACAAAAAGAATAACTTTTTTGAAGCTGGTTCATTGTTTAAAAACATCTAATTTTTATTTTACACGTTTAGTGGCTATAACGATATATAGTTCCGCTGCAAATTTCTGACTTTTCCTGACGATGTGAACACAACAAAAAAGAAATCAGCCAAATCAGTTCAGCCGTTCTCAACTTATAGCGTGACCAGGAGTAATAGGGGTTAATTTTTATAAAAAATATAAGTAGATTTATTTTGCAAGCAACGCTATAGTCTGTGTCAGTTGAAATTGCCAAAGATGTAAACAAATTAGTACTGTTTGACACATAACCTCAAACGTTCTCAAGAAAGAACAGTCATATTCTACAATATCAATGTTACTAGTCGAGGTGTAAACTCATAGAAGAACTATGAAGAAGGTTTAAACTCGTAGCAGCCAGGCTATAAGCATTCACCTCTAGATATGGCCATCATAAGTCGGGACTGCTCGGCTTCTTCTGCATAAACCTCTCCTCTTTTTTCCGCTTTGTAAATACATTCTAATTTAGAAATAATTATATCGTCTTCCTCTATCTTCGGTTGTGGCTGGCAGGAGTAAATAAATGAGTTAATTATCGAATGCAAATGTTATTATCACGATTATTATCATCTTAAAGACGTCCACTTTGTGATATAGGCCTGCCCAAGGATCACCACAATGTTCGATCCCGTCAACATACATAATAATATCTACGAGATCGCTTGGATTAAATCTATTTAAGCCACTGCCGTACCTACACAGAACATTTAGCGGTATCCTTGCGGAAGCTGTGCTAAAAGCTATTTCTGAAGTAAAATGCGCCAATTTATTATTTATATAATCATCATTTTAACATTTAAACATCCAGAAAGTCGAACACTACAAATATTACTTAACAAAAAAATATTTTCAAAGAAAAACCTAAGTCTGATAAAATGACTAACAGATTAAGAACGCCTGAATTCATATGTAAATAGGGTGCATGGAAATATAAGGTGGGTCAATGAAGGCGCTGATATTTGTCGCGCTCAAATTTAATGAATGTAAAATAATGTTTTTAATTAATTTGGAAAAAGTATCATTCAATTTATGCCTATTCGTTTCGTTTAGTGTTTGCCACCATCGTGGTATTTAAAAATAGTATAGATTGGCATTCAAATGAAATCATCTTAGATTAAATTATCTATGTTCAGCAGTAGACATGCATGCTTAAGATAATATGATGAAGAAAATAAAATTAACCAAAACTGACGTTTTTCTCGCAGATTTTCCAAGAAACTCTACTTGAAAAGTTAGCGATGGTGTCTTCAGTTAAATTTCGCATATTCAAATTTTCCACCCTGTACTGTGAGATCAAGATCAAACCATATTTTCCTTGGTTAATAGCGTATAACAGTGATTGAGAGAAAAGCCTACACTAAAAGGTAGTGACTTGGTTGTTTTAAGACATTATTCTGATCGCAATGTGCAAACGAGGAGGTTCTAACTTGTTGCCAACTGCTACCCATAAAGCAACCAAATGCCTCGGCGAGGTGTTGGGTGCCCAGCTCTGGTTTCTCTCGCCTGAGATGCAGCTCCCCCAACAAGTGCAAGGCTCGGCCCAGGTGGAGCCTCAGGCCATATTCCATCGCCATTGCACCCATCTCTGTAAGCAGCTTGGCCGCTTTTTCGTGGTTGCCCATTCTGATGAAAAAATGTGGGTATTCCATTAAACTGCTCGATTCATGGCCTCATTCGCGGTGCTTTCGGTTCCTTAATGTCATTTATATTTTTTAATTGGCGTGAATGTCTTTTACTATTTGGGTTAAAAACTGTTTAACCTGACCCTAGGTTGCTCATAACGTCAGTGGTCGCGCACACTACGTCCTTTATTTACGTTTTAGTATTTTAAGACTGCACCGAGCAAACGTCGAGCGTCCAATAGCGCCCTCATTACTATTATTGTGTTTTCTAATTAAGTGGCAGCAATATAATTTTTTTCTTCTAAATAGAGGAATTCTAGATTACATATTTCAATGGTAGGTCAGTAATATTTATAACTTTATTCAGTATTTTCAAACGATAGGTAGGTCTTCTTTTTTGATACGTATCCACTTTTGAACCTGTCGATGTCGTGTGTCGATGGAATAAGGTGCAAAAGTGAGTAAGTGCGTTTTGCTAAAATTTTCTATAACAAGATGTGCACTAAACACGTTTACGTTAATAAATACGTACCTTTGCATAACGGCTGCCATATGCATCCTTGTATCACACAATCCTTCAATGTTTTTGCCTTCAGTATAAATAATAAACGCTCTCTCAAATGTTTTCTGAGCATTATTCAAATTGTTCATCGCCAGCTGGCAAATTCCGATCTCAATTATCGCTTCGGCTACTTTACTAATATCCTTAGCTGAGAAAGAACAGTTAATTATTTGTAATGATTGACTACAATTAGGGAATACGCATGGATATTTTAAATCGAATTTCTCAACAAAATATGAGAATACCGTAAAAGAGTATACTAGTGTATATGCTATTTTATGCAGGACTTTTGCAGGCAGGATTTTGCAGGGATTTTATTAAGGACTTTACGAGCATGAGTACTTGCCGTCTTTCGCGCGCCTCTCGGCGAGCCGGGCCAGCCGCTCGGACCGGCCCGTGTCGGACTTGCGCACAGCCCGGGATTTACTCAACAACACCCGGTGCAACTGAATTGCTGTACATTGAAACAAAATGTCTGGTGGCACTTCTTCGTTTGGGTTCTCTTCGGAAGGTTCATAAACCGGCCAACTCTGCAAAATGTTAATACGTATTTATTTTGTGTTTTTATTTTTATTATTGAAATGTTTACTCTTGACTAACTGTTGCCCTTGGAGGATTGGAGGATGAAGATTTTGTCGACAATGCCAGGCTAGTTCCGCTTAACCTATTCAGGATGCCTAGCTTTTTGGCAGCAAAGTTGAGATTGGACGTCAACTTCATGCGAAGGAGCTCGAAACTAGTTCAAATCTATTTACAGACTGCCTAGACATATTGAAATTATTATTTTTTCATCGTAAATACTGTCAGCAAATACAGATGGTAATTAAACTGACCGCTTACCTCAGCGATCTAAAACGGCGATACATACTCTTGCTGTATTTTTTCTTTAATAAAGCGAATTGGAAAATAATAGTCTAATAGCCTTAACACGTTCACTGCCTGTGACACGTATGTGTGTTCAAATTACATACTATTACCAGTTGGTGGCAGCGAATGGGTTAATAATTACAATAAAACCAATTTATCTATGACACATCGTTTTTAAGATGTAAACAAAAAACCAATTAACGGGACCTTCTTTGTGCCCTCCACCCCGGGTAGGGACTTTTAGTTTATCTCCTAACTAGTCCAAGAAATGTTCCAAAGTTAAACTTTCTGCTTTCGGCCAATCCATCCACACCCTCCTTTTGAGCATTCATTTACCAAGCTATTATCGCCCGGAGCTTGTATGGGTATTTTTTGACCGCTACGCAATTTAAGCGTTGATTCACAATCCTCTTAAAAAATCTGTCACTTTGAGCGGGTTCTTATATGTTAACACAATAGTATGCACTTTAGCATATTACCTACCAACTTGTTTAGCATACATATTAAAATAGGTGAACTATACATACAGTAGTATATAAAAACCTTTGGTACCATGCATGACGCAATAATGTCATCTTCGATGTGAAAGGTCAATCAAATTTGGCAAAAGATTTAAACCGAGAAATGACAAGTGTAAACTGTACTCAAGGAAATTGATTCCTAGACCATTTTAGACTAGGTATGTCAAAGTGACACTAAATAAAATCATAGGAAGTCCCATACGTTTCAATCAATTCAATCAATTACTTTACTGTACATCGAATGAAAAATGTGTAGATACGTGTTATTTTACTTTTATTTGTAGTACAACAGTGGCGTAAAAAAGTTAAAGGACGGCACTTACTTTTGTACAGGATATCGAGTTACCTGTCACACATTATTAATGAAATAACCTTTGAAATATGTTACGAAGCAGAAATTACTCGTAGTGAAAAAGTAAAGGAGGAAAAAAACAATGAAAATCAATACGGGGTGGTTCATACGTAGTCTCCATTACCCCGCTACCGCGTATCAATCTGTTATGTCTGCACAGTAGGTGTGTGATTCATCAAAATGATTTGTTATTTGATGAGCCATTTTGTGCTATCGTACGTGTCATAATAAATTGGTGTGGTTCGATATCCTCAAGAAAAAATGGTAGCATTCTGAACATTACGCACATAGAATTTTAAAGATCAAAACTATTATTCACCCTGATGACTAGAGGAGCTTTATTTCAAATTAAAGGTATGTCTAGTTTTCCTATGATATTTCTCGTCTTTGCACGTGAAATAATATTGTAGACATTACGAGCCGGATGCTAAAGGTACGATTTACCAATTAATTTAATAAAATAAATTACCTTTCCAATAGCACAGTCGCGGACTTCCGTTAGAATATGAAATGGTTCGTCTACATCGTTTCCTGGAACTAGAAACATTATGTTTTATAAAAACGTTAGATCCTAATATCGTCATTGCTTTGAAAAACCCTCGTATTTCATGATTCGTGAAATACGATTTTAAACTTAAACATGAAGAGAATTAAGTTCAAACTCATACATCTTGAAATATCAGAATCGAGTTTTTTTAAGTAGTTACGATATTGCCTAATCTAATAATAAAGTAATTATATCAATTAATAAGTAATCAATCAAATGGACCAATCCATTAAATAATTTGAATGATGTACAGTACAAAAGGTCTGAAAATGTATTGCGGGTTAGAGTAGGTAGGACGATTGAGAGCGAAGTACAAATCCGAATAATGTTTTATGTTATATTCTACTGTAGCAAGGTGGTTACAAGGTAAATTAAGTCTCTGGACGTCTCAAATTGGGTTACCCTGAAGAACAGTAGGTAATGCTAAGAGAGAGAATACTAATACAAAAGCAAGCTCACATTTGTCTAATAAAAACTTTGCGTAATGATATTTGCAGCAGGCTTTTTGCCGTCCTCCGTCGATTAAGTACTGACTGCCAACAGCAATTGAGGCCAAGTAGAATTTTTCAGCTAACCATAATATTCCTTTTCCCTTCTCAGCGAATTCCAATGCGAGACCCAGTAAATGCAGACATTCCTTCTTGATTTCACCTTGAAATTAATTCACTAAATACTAAACGAAATTCTATTCTCATATTGTTATTAACTAATAATATATTTGGTGCTGTTATTGCAGGTGTATATTTGGACGTCCCAAGGATTGTTATTATTTAACATAATATTATGAGTTCACGACACAGCTCCTTCACTTTGACAACATTAAGTAACAATAACCTTAAACAAGCTGATCGTCTTCCTTTACATAATATTGTTAGCCTCAATTCGACATTAATCGTTAAAAACTCTTTGTAAGGTAGGTACGTTATCAATTTCATTCCACCATAATGCCAATTTATTAGTAAACTTAATGTATTTTACAAAAGCTATGTTTGAAGATAGAGATGAGATAAAGAATATACAAATACAAAACCTACGCAGACTAAGTCATGAATACCTACTAAGTTATCGATCATATTTACGGAGTTCCTTTAACTACAACCCGATTAGATTTTTTAATTGATTTGGAACATAATGCTTTACCTTTATCTCGTTTTTTCTCCGCCTTGATCAGCGTTTCAGTAATGTGTTCCAAATAATCGGGTCTCTTCCTTATATCAACTACTATCCCGATTTCATCCTCAGCGACTAGTTGCGCATTATCATAAAGAAGATCTTGGAAATAATCCGCAGTTTCAGTAAATCCTGATTCTCTCAGCTCTAGCATTAGGCACTCGTGCAACGGCATTTTACGTCTAAAATATTATACAATATTTAATTTGAAGTAATTATACAATTGTTGGAGCCGTAGTGTTCTTGAGTGGAGACCGCGTGTATACGATATGCGCAGATGGGCTGGTGTAGGGTGGATTAGAGAAGCTCAAGATCGGGAGCAGTGGCGTGCATTGGCACTTTTGTCCAGCAGTGCACTAATACGGGCTAATGATGAATCCATTGTTGATGGTAGATCGTGTATGACGAACGAAATGGCAGACCTTGCATGCTTCACACCGTTTTAGTGCAACGTTACGTTCGTATTTCTTTTGGGTCCTTGCCCTTATCGAGATTTGAACCTAGTGCCGCTAGCTTCGTAGGCAGGGTCACTACCAACTACGCCAGCATGTCGTCATTTAACGACAACACCATGATTTCTATTAGAGTGGATACCGAAATGCCCATTGTCCAGATCTAACCAATATATAAAAGTTTTCAATAGAGTTCAATGTGAATTGGGACTAAAGTATTCGAAACACGCAACAGAGTACTTAAGTGGAAACAGACTCAAACTAAGAACATCGGGATACCTGCGAATTCCCTTTGCGTCGAGCACGTCTAAACAGAAGAGAGCTTGGTTTCTCATATTTTCCAAACTTGTTTTTGTAATGCAAGCAATCAGTTTAGGCAACTGACGCCTTTGAGGCATTTTACTCTCCGACATCATGATTACTATTATATAAAAATAAAATAAATGTATCTCCAAAAATGTGAAAGCTTTTTTAGTATTCGTTATTATTATTGACAATGTTGTTACAAATGACAGTCACTAACTTGTCAAAATATTTCTTACCCGCCGGTCACATGGTCGAATTGTACCTTTTTGTTGAATTATGTTTGAACTCGCTACTTATATCGGCTTCTATTTTTCTCAAAGGCACGAAAAAGTTGTTCTTTCACTTTATATCATCGTAAACCTCACATAAAGTTGTAGGAAACAAAAACCTGCGGACAGGTCGTTATGTTTATACTCGTACAGGCCTTGTTAAATTTTACTAGCGCAGTCCTTGTTGCAGCGAAATTATATCCCCAGGGGAACTAGTTTCCTGTTTCGGGTAACAAAGCCGTCGCATTATGAAAGTATAAAGACGCCCCAAACTTTCTGACCTAACAAGTACGAGGGAGTGCCCATTGTGTCCCTTCTTATCGCGTGGGAGAAAAATAAATAAACCCATGTCCCAAATAAAGCTGTAGGCTAGTACTATGAGTCTAGTACTCAATTGTATAACGGTATGCACACTTATATTGAGAAATAAATACTTAAATCGTTAAATACGTCGTCACTCAGGCCAAGCCCTTAGTAAGGGAGCGAGTCACGTCAATCAGCGTCATCATGTCGTTTATTTGTATTCAGGGCTGAACGGCTCATTTTAACTTTGTGAACATAACGTCCCAATCGTTAAGGCTTAATTGCACCGATCCCTCTCGAAATTCTCCCGGGGCGGATAGCAACGTTCGTCTACGCAAGTAGGCTTCGATAAATCAGACGTTGACGACACGAACCCGGGTTCCCAACATCAACATTGACTGGAGCCTTTCTCTGAGTAAGAAAATTGTTTGCTCCTCTCGGTTTTTTCGTTTGATAAATTAGTTCCTAGGTATAATAGGAACGTACATAGTTCCTAAATTATTCCTAGATCAAAGACATCAGTCAGTCAGTTTCAAATAGTTTTTGCTGCTCAGCTGAGTTACCCGTAATCTATTTTAAACTAATTAGGTATAGTATAGTACCCTTATGTAGAATACAATGAACGCAAACCCAGATAATGAACCATGGGCACAGAATAAGTAATGCATGGGGTCGTCTCGAGTGCAGTGCATTAACTGAATAGGTAATCTTTTTTTTTTGCAAGTCGTCAAAATAGTTCAATTTTTTTTCGTTTTACTAAAAATATTAGGTACTATGTACATGTAGGTTTTCGCACTTGACCGATTCTGGCTACGCAGACTGATGAATTCATAGGAAAAACATGCAAAAACGGTTAAAATAAAGTTTTAAAATAAATAATATTAATAAATAAATATAGCAAGCATAAAAGTCGAGTAAATGCAGTTGAAATGCGCTCTTTGCGTAGTGTGTGTGGTGTGAAACTGATTGATTGAGTAAGAAATGAAAAAGTCAGAGATAAATGTGAAGTAAAAGAAGATGTAGTGACTAAGATTGAAAAGGGCATGCTTCGATGGTTCGGTCATTTGGAAAGGATGGATGAAAGAAGATTGACGAAAGAGATATACAGATCGAAAGTGAGTGGACGGGTCGGAAGGGGCCGCGCTAGGCGTGCTTTTTCGAGTCAAATCGGAGAAATACTGGAAAAGGGCCGAATCTTAAGTAGGTACCCGAAACCGACGTGCGTGTATGACTCGATGTATGAATGTGGAAGAAGCGAAATAAATTTGTCCAGATCGTAGCAAGTGGAAAGAAGTGGTCTCTGCCTACCCCTCTGGGAAACAGGCGTGATTTAATGTATGTATGTAGGTATACTTACCTTTTAAAGTTTTTGAGGAAAATGACCTAAAAAAAGGCTCGGCGACGAGCTTTAATTACGTTCCCAGACGATACCTGCTGCGTTATAATAACATGTTGTGGGGTGATTTATAACCGCGCCATATTTCAGGGCAGTCCGGACGCTATTGGATAGTTTCCGGTACAATAAAATTAGGCCAAGCAAGGAAACGCATATGTAGGATGATCCAATATGGTGAATTGGTTTTTCCTTGCTTTTTAAGGTTCCGTAGTTAAACTAGGAACCCTTATAGTTTCGCCATTTCCGTTCGTCCGTCCGTCTGTCCACGGTTTAACTAAGAGACTCTTAGTACACTGCTGAAATTAGGCCAATATAGTTATAAATTTAAATTAAACAGACAACTAAAAAAAAAAAATCGTTTATATCCAATCCGATGTACTCGTAAAACAAAGGAAAATGTTATGTGTAAAAGGAAAGTGTCCTACTAAACCTAAACTAAACCTACTCAAAATCATCCAAGACAGCTCCAAATAACTTTGAATAGAAAATTCGTAATTTTTTGAAATAGTTTTTTTGTTTTTTGTAGTAAACGGCTTCGGAACCCTTCACTGAGCATGCCCCGACATCCTCATGTCCAGTTTTTCTTGTAATTTGCGGATACATAGAAACATTTTACTTAAAAACGTCATCCCCTTCCGCACGCTAAGTTATTTAATAATAGGGTAACGTTTCACAAACAGCCGATTATTATTATGTTTTCGGTATAAACGAAAAACCGGTAATTTTCTTGCCTCGACTAACAAAATTAGGACAAAAAAAAAACAAATTAAATGAGAATCTAACTTATTTTATTCGTTGTACTTAAGGAGGAAGAAACTTAAAACAATATGGACATTCGACAATTATTTTGTAGCCGCAACTTAACCTTAAGGGACGGCAACCATAATATATACTACTTTTAACTTCTGCCCGCGACTTTGTCGGCGTAGATTTCGATTATCGTTATTCTCTTGGGAACCTTTAAATTTTCCCGGATGAAATGTAGCCTTTGTGTAAATCCAAGGTATAAGCTATCCCCATTTCATCCAAATCCGTCCAGCCGTTGCAGCGAGAAGGAGTAACAAACTAACACACGCACACACACACACACAAACTTTTGCAATTATGGTATTAGCAGGATGAACGGACCTGCTAAGCCAAATGGCAGCATCTCAGATAAAACAACCGTAGCAATCGCAACCTTATTACTACCCAGAGAGGATTTAATCTTCTTTGTCTATTGAATTTGAGATACCACTTATTGGCTAAGGAGTGCAGTCAAGGTCTCCTAGATAGTCAATGAGGTAATAACTCCATAAACTCACATGTAAAGGATACCATGACCTTCTCAGTAAGTATCGATACCATACAAACGGCATAAAGTAATTCTAATAAACCATTTGGATGGACTCTTGGTAAAATAATAAATTGCTCAATGTCAGCTATTTTCCTGTTTTCTTGTTGGTAACTTTGATCAAATAAAAGAAAATTATACGAAAATAAAACTTATCTACTTTACAAAAGCACTTACCTATTGGGTATTTTTATTTCAGTGGAAAAAGGATTTATATCCTTGAAATTATTTTTTATAGTGCAGGGGGGCTAATTTATGGCTGCGTTTATAGCGTGGCAAAATGTGGATAAAACGTCCGTCACTTTTTGACACGTATACAGTTATTTATTAAAACTGCCGATAATATGTTGCTTTAGCAATTGTTTGCAAGTATTATCAATTAAAAAATAATTAAAATAACTTCACAATTAATTTTCTTAGACACTGTCCATTTTTAATGTAATGCATGTGCTGTGTGTTTACCGTTATCACTATCGCTGTTGCTTAGTACAAGGCATGTCGTGGTACGGGGGCAAATTATAATAATCAAAGTATCCGTCAACTGTCATTTACACTTGTCAAATTACTGTGCTTTACATTGCTGGCAATTAAAATTTTGTTAGAAAGTTAACAATGCCTGAAAATTAGTTTATTAATTAAATTAATGTCATAGTGACGTTACAGATAAACGTTATTTTAACCTACTTTAAAAAAAGCCAGGGTGCTGGTAACACACTGTAGGTATAATGTACGAGAGCGACGGATAAAAGCAACCATGCTAGGCCGGGTTTGGTTTCTACAATCCAAAAATTGTTGGATAATAATAATGATCGAATGATAAAGATAAAGATAACTATTTTCTTTGGGTTCCGTACCCGAAGGCAGCCTAACGGAACCCTTTTAATATGCCTTATGCTGTCCGTCCGTCCGTCCTAACTTTTAAGAGCTGTATCTTTTGAACCATAATTATATCTATAGCGGGCTGTTTCTTTATTATAGTCGGCCTGGGGGACACTGACAGTTTATTCCCACGACACAGCCTTGTAGTGGCGTCACCGTTACATTAGACTCAAATTAGAGGGGTCTAAAAATGACATTTATTAAATTTGGGTAGATATATGCCATTACAATGATATTCCGTTGGAATCATAACAATTCTTAACATTTATAAGAAACTATCTCAATCAGACTTTACGTTTACGTCCTTCAAAACTTACTTCGTTTGGAAGATATCGATATCGATTATCGATAAACAAATGTCGATAATGGAAACAAGTGTACAAAATACTTTAACATAGTACGCTTTCAGTGTCCGATTTATAATCATTTAAGTTATAGGTGCTGAATGTTAAAAAATACGGTAAGAAAATTAAATGGGTGCATTTTAATTTTTGGAGAACTTTCGTTCTACTTACTTAATCTATGCCAAAAAACTTAAATCATTACAACAACAACATAACAAACATTAGAAATGCATATTACATTTTTAAAAACATGTTTGCCAACGTGGCTGTATGCAAGTCACGCCTTTGCCTATAAAAAAGTTAGGTTCCCCGGCCCGACTATAATGTCTTATTAGCTTATTACCGCAGATGTACGAAGAAATTGGTTTAGAAAGTAAAATAATAAAAAGGTAGGACCCAGACAAGAAACGTTTTTTTTAACGTATTTTTATTTTTGTTGCATCGTAACGGTAAATCAAAAACCGGGCAAGAGCATGTCGGACCATGCTCAGTGTAGGGTTCCGAAGCCGTAACGACCAACACAAAAAACTATCTCAAAAATCAACATGTATGAACCAATTTTCTATTTAGTTATTTGGCGCTGTCTTAGATGATTTTTAGTAGGTATAATATAAACCCGTTAGTCGCCTGTATCTCAGGAACTAATTAAGTCTACTTATTGTTAGTAATGATTCTTTTTCTTATAAATTCGTATATAATATCTCAAACAAGAGCCAAGCTTTTAAGTGTGAGATCAGTATACCTATGTAGGTAGTTAGGTATCTAAACTGCTTCAAACCGACTTTAAATTACAATAAAAGTTTAATCTTTTATAAAGTAATTAATAGAAATTGAAAACCCTAACAAAACAAGGGCCAGTAAATAGAATTTTAAGTTTTCCAAACGATACTCGACTCAAATCAATAATCTAATCGATTATTTGTAAACTTTCAGATCGCAAATCGCAAACTTGTAGGTAGCATTCCGGGGCCCGTCCGAACAGCATCTAGGCGCTCGCGCTTATGAGCGCGGCTGTCGCTCGATTTGTTACTTGGACGTTCGACTCCCCCCGCGTGTGCAGGCCCCCCCCCGATAACAATTTTTCTATCAAAGTTATCATAGGCGATTTTGATAGGTATAAACACTTTAGTCGCCTGTATCTCAGGAACTAATCATGTCTACTTAGCCGTGATAGTTTTCCTTTAAAATTCGTTATATGCGCTTTCGTTGAAGATATTTTTCAGATTTTTAGTATTTGTAGTTTTGACTGTAGGGGGGGGGGACACTTGACTCTAACAAAAAATAGCGCTTTAAAGCTTAATATTTCGGACGGATCCCTTAATCGAAAAATTGTCTTCATAAACCCGCAATATTTTTGAAAGACCTATCCAACGACACCCCACACTATGGGGTAGGCAAGAAAAAAAAAAAGGCATCCCCACGTTACGTATAGGGGAGGTGCATTAAAAAAAAATATTTTTCAAAATTTTATTTTACCACTTTGTTGGCGTGACTAATATGTATATTCATGCTAAATTACAGCTTTCTAGTACTATGAGTCTCTGAGCTAGACTGGGGACGGACGGACGGACGGACATGGCGAAACTATAAGGGTTCCTAGTTTGACTACGGAACCCTAAAAAGCGTCGGTATACCTATTTAGAGTACTTACCAAACTCAGAAGAAAAACCACAAACAAAAAAATTACAAGTGTGAGTCGGCCTCGAGCTGATTCGTTTAGAAATCCAATTCGAATCGGAATTAATAAAACCTACTGTGTGGTTGAAAACAGATAATAAATGGGTGTTTTCATTAAAACGTGTACCTCAATTAATTAAGGACTAAAATTATAGAACTTTAACTTCGTCAGTTTTGTGATGAAAATTAGCTATAGGTACATTGACGGCCGTGATGAATGGGTAATATTGTCACAAAACAGACAAAGTTCCTTAATTGGGGTACACATATTTTGATGAAAACCCCCAAACAGCTTATCGTTCCTAAGAAACTGATACAACTAGTAAAATCTTGCTGGTTGTTAACTACAAAGTCAAACACTTAAGTCAAAGTAAAAGCTGGTAAAATGTTAAAGGCCCGTGTATACTTTTGATTTTTCTTAAAGTTACCTACCCTAAAGCCTAATAAAGCAGCTGCGCGAGTGTTTCTAGCTAAACACATTCCATGCCCATAGTTCAACACTGGAACCATTTATCAAAGGATTCAGAGACGTTGGCTCTGAATGCGTGGAAGTAACGGGGGCGTTGAGACTGGCGCCTCGCCAACCCGACGCAGAGTCGCGATCAATTCTCAAACACAAGTAACACAACCCAGTCTCAAGCTCAGGGGTGTTATTCTCTCAAAAACAACGGACTGTTGGACGGACGAGCGAAATCGCAGCAGCGAGTTTAAGTAGTCCGATCAGAGCGAACAAAACACATTTTAGCGCGTGCATTCACAAATAGGCAGCCTTATACGTTCGATCTTATCGTCAGAAGCCATGCTGCCAAATAGAAAATCCACGCGCTAAAATGTATTATGTTCGCTCTGACGGGACACGGGACTACTTAAACTCGCCGCTGTGATTTCGTTCGTTCGTCCGACCGTCCGTTATTTTTGAGAGAATAACACCCCAGGCCTTCGATACCTCTGGATAAATACACGGGAAATGGCGATATCAATCTCAGAATGGTATAAATGACCGAGAAACTGGAGAACAAATTATTTCGCTCGAAGGAAATAGTTAAGAGCAATTAAGACAAATATTTAATTCCGTCTAGCGTTAATAATGCAAGGTATTAAGTGTAGGTTAATGTTTATGTTCATAGATTTTAATCAGAATTAAATATATTTTTAACGTTTAACAAATTGAGCTAATTATTGTTTGTTTTGTTCTCTGAAAAGTAATGCAAATAAATAAAACTTAGCTTATGCTTCAGTCAGAATCAAAGCTTACAACATTTACGATTTAAACCAGCGACAAAATGTTATTGGGGTAATTCCACGATAATGTAACGAAAGCTAATGCTAATACTTTTCTAGTTCTAATTTTAAACACGTATATATAGATATATTAATAATAAGGCTGATTCTTCCATTTTGGAATATAACTAAAAAAACAAATAGAATGATAGAAATTGGTATATAACTTACGTTACTCTCTGCCGTGGATTTGCCCATTGAATGAATGTATGAGGGTAAAATCATTCCGTGGGGTAAAATCTGAAAGCCGTCCACTGCAGGACAAAGTCCCTTAAGGATTGCCGTATAAAGATAATAAAAGATCAAAAGGTACTTAAAAACAAATTTAATATATAGAATGCAAAGTGAGAAATAAGACTTGAAAATTAATCTCAAGTTTTTTCATTTGAATCTGGCATATTTCCAGGAGGCTGAGACGCATTCTGCCCACTACTGGAGACCCCCTCAGCACGGGGGCTATGGTTCGAGGAAACCGGTTTGGCCAGAACCTTGGAGCTCGATCGGATCACATCATCATGACCAAGTTCGTTTTCATCCGCAGTAGGTTCACGTGAGTTCTCTTCATCTTCACGTTTCTTCTTTGCATTTTTGAGCGCCGTCAACATTTCTGGATTTGATCAATATAATTAATCATAAGCTCGTATTTTAAATAATGATTGCATTACTGGTCGTAACATTCAAATAAAACTCACCGCGTCGAAAATTTGCTGAAAGCGGCATTACGGTTAGGTTATTTTAATTTATATTGATGCCATGTGGGTATTGTATAATATTATTATTTTTGACAGAAAGTGTTTTGACGTATCATGATGACAGCTTGAATCGCGCCATAAAGCTATGGGAATCATCAATAACTTTTTCAATTGCCCACAGACAAAAGCTGTCTATTTTTTTGCCTTTGAAGGTTTTATAGCTATCATTTTTCAATACGTACAATAAAGCCGATCTTACAAACCATTTTGTTTTTACATTTTCAAATTAAATAACTATATCTTGCTATGCCATGCAAGTGAGACACTTCAGATTATAAAAGTGTGGCATGCAGCTTTATGGACTCACTGGTCTGAGTAGCGTGCGGTGTGACGGTGTGGCATGTGGCGCAGCCAATCACCGTCGTCCATTAATCTTACATCACGTGCCCGCGATGCACGACACAGTGCAACAAACTGAAGTATTACCCATTCAAGAAATGCTTGCTCCAGATATTTCTAGTATGCCTTAAACTTAGGTTTGCGTTGTAAAGTTTTGTCGGCCACGGAACCTTCTCAGTAACTTAATTTCAGTTTCAGTGACCATCGGAATTGTGTCAACCAGCTCAAAACCTCCTAGGCCTCCCCCAGACGATCCATAAAAGAACATGACAGGACGAGTCTGTAAACGCAGATTTGGGTCAACCCTGTTTAACGGAAATGAACAACATAATTTTGGAAACCAACATAGAGTGTTGCTCCGATAATAGTCCTGTGACTTGCACCCTGCAGCACGGAGAGATTAATGGTTCCTTGTCACGAGATTTCTGTCGCAAGCCCATGTAAATTAAATGAACAGGTTGATTTTTGCTTAAGTAACAAAGCAACTACCCTTCTTGAATAAATTGTATTATAATAGTCGAAGTGATGGTGTCAAGGATAAAGAAAACCGAGTAAAGAGTATTAAAAAAAAAACAACAGCTATCTCCAAATATTATATTTTAAGTATTAGCTAATTTTCCCTTTAACGTTACTTGGTGCTATCTTAGATGATTTTCAGTAGTTCATCATAAGTTACGTGTACAGACTTCTAAAATTTATATTTTACGGTAGGTATAAACATTTTAGTACTCTGTACAAGTAACTTCTTCTAAACTCTAGGTACTTAGTCGCGATACCTTTTTATTTTATCTTCAAGAATTTTAACATTTGTTTTTTACGAAACGGCGAAACCATGTTTTACTACGGAACTGCAGAAAAGGTAAATTAAATAGTAAATCATGGCTTTGGCAATATTAACCATCGTTTAGGTTTGCCTTTTGATGACCTAGTGCAGTGGTTTGAGTTTTACGCCAGTATACAATAATAGTCTTTGGTGGCCACTTGAGAATATTGTTATATTACGTCTCATGGCCTCAGGCTTTTGTTTGCCAAGCAACCTAATAATAATAATATTTGTTTTATACGAATGAACTGATGAATTGCGCTAGGTAATAATAACAACAACAGAGGGTTAGGACGCATAATGTCCCACTCGCAGAATGTCCCTCCACCAAAATTACGTCCCATTCGCAAAACGTCTTCTATGCAAATGGTCCCTTATGTAAAATACCCCATTCGCAAAACGTCCCTTTCTCAAAAGGTCCCACCCCTTTCGCAAAACGTCCCTTCTGAGAAAGCCCCTTTCGCTGAAAGTCCCTACTGCATAACGCCCCTTTCGCAAAACGTCCCGTCTGCGAAATGACCCATTCGCAAAATGTCCCGTCAAGAAAAAGCTTGTTTAAGTTGAGACTAGGAGTCTTCTCATAAGAGATGGCCAATAATAATCCCTACATTGGCCTTAGTGTGGAATGGGGACTTCACATATGAAAACTTTTCCTTAGTAATTATCACTGTCCACTTCAATGGAGATTAAGAAGGATACTTATAATAATTAAGACGATAAAACAACAAAACAATTGAATACCACTTGTCAGGGCTCTATCAGGCATGACTTGCTAGTTACCAAAGGTCTTGGTTTTACCAAAAATGAGCGATCATATTCCAATTGAATTTACCAAAAACCAAAAAGGTAGAAAAACTATCTTAAGAGATGGTTACCGGTACAATTTTAATAGAAAAAATAAAAGCGGTAGTACGCAGTGGAGATGTGTCCATCGAGAGTTGTGCAGTGCTTCGATAACCATCAACGATGCTGCGACTACGATTCTACGAGGAACTGACGAAGATCACACGTGTCAAAGGGACTATGTTAGTAACAATGTTTTATTGGCAATAAATGAAACAAAAGAAGATGTTTGCAGTGATTTAGGCCCAGTTGAAGACATATTTGACCGAAACTTAGAAAACATAAATAACTTGGATGCACCGTCTTTTACTTCCAAAAAAGATACATTGTACAGATGCCGGAAAACGTTTTTGAACGCGGATCGATTACTAGACGACATAAATGAGATACCTGATTGTTTAGCTAACGGTTTTTTGATATATGACGATGCTGAGCATGAAGGTGGAAAGACAATGTTTGTGTTTTGTAACAAAACAGCAAGAAAAACAATGAGAAAACTAAAGGAAGCCCAATATTTCGGAGACGGGACGTTCAAAACAGCACCCAGAAATTTCTATCAAGTGTACACTATACATTTAGATATAAAATCAACAAAATCATCTTCCAACGTTGTACCAGTTATCTACGCCATACTTCCAGATAAAACAGAAGAAACGTATATCAAACTTTTCGAATTAATAAAAAACATACTACGTATAACTATAAAACATTACAAATGTGACTTCGAAATTGCTCCGATGAATGCGATCTCAAGAGTTTTTCCAGACGTTGAAGTCAGCGGTTGTTACAGACACTTTAATGCCGCTGTTTGGAAAAAAACAGCGACATTAAATGTAACTTTGACAGGACAAGGGTGGAAAATTACGAGATGGTGTGCTGCTCTTCCTCTAGTTCCCGCAGAATTTATACCGGCGGCGTGGACATTCATCAGACAAAGCATGCCAGGCACTGCTGAAATTAGAACTTTTCAGCAATATTTCGAAAGATATTGGTATCCTAGATACAGCCCGTCAGTTTTGTCTTGTTACGGCCAAATTCACCGCACAACAAATCCCGTGGAAGGCTGGAATAGCCGTTTTAATAAAAAACTGACAAAACATCCAGGATTATTTTGGGCTATACAGAAATTTTTAACAGAAGCAAAGCGTTCGGACAGGAAAATTCGTACAGGCTTGGCTTGCACTCTTAAAAAAAATCGCAGAAACCGGGACATTCATTTCAACAAAGAATACAAAAAAGAGGCTAAAAAACTACGAAGAGGCGAAACAACTGTAAGGGATTTCATAATTTCAATATGTTTTATGCAACAAAATCAGGACTAAAACATTGCGGGGGTAATAAGTAAGCGATTTTTATTAAAATTTGAGGAGCTGATGGTTTTTAGTTAAGTTTAGGATATTTTTTAAGTTCAATTGAATGGTGCGATATCCATAAGTACAATTTTATTAATAAAATACTAAGGAAAAGTTTAATTAGTGTTTTTTATTTTTATAACTAAGCTATTATAGGGAACATTTTGCGAAAGGGACGTTTTGCGAACGGTACATTTTGCGAACGGGACATTTTGCGAACGGGTCATTTTGCGAAAGGGACGTTTTGTGAACGGGACTTTATTTATGTGAAGAGACGTTTTGCGAAAGGGACCTTTTGCAGAAGGGTCATTTTGCGTAAGGGACATTAAGGAAAGGGACATTTCGCGAAAGGGACGAATGGACATTCTGCGAGTGGGACATTATGCGCCCTAACCCAACAGAGGGCCCAGACAAGATGCACTACGCTAGCTAGCATTTCTCTTCATTGAGTTTTTAAACCTATCGCGACACTGGTTGATGACGTGCAATACGAAAATTCACTTGATGCGCCAGTGACGGCAGTGACGCGATTGTATTGGTTTAAAAACTAAACGAATAGAAACGATAGTTAGCCGTCAGAAGATGACATCAAGAGCCGAGAGATACAAAATGAAATACTCGGAATAGTCACCGATGTGAACGGTGTTTTACTCAAAAATCCTTGAAACATTTAACGTTACTAATTTTCCATGGATTTCTAGTGATTTTAAACATTTGCATAACAATTTCCCCTATGGTTTCATTAAACAAAATAATATATGTGAAGTTAGCAAGGCCGTTCCGTGGCAAAATATACTTGGTATTTTAAAGGGAAAGAGAGTTTCATAAATAACACAGCTTATGTTTAATTTCTTTTGCGTGATAATGCCAAATGAGTTTAGTTTACATGTGTGGTAGGTATGAAGCACGATTTAATGGAATTACCTAATTTTAGTACCCATTTGGCCCTCATTTAATTGGCGTTAAGAAAATTCTGCTTTTGGTTGACTGAGTTTGGGCCACTTGCAGGAATAACATTATTTTAGGTTTAAGCCTAAGTACAGTTTAAGATCTAAGTAAACGTAAATCTAGATTTATCTTATTGCTGGAAGCAGAGTTCAAACATTTATTAACTTAAGTTAGTTACTATGCTATGCATATAGAACAACAATTTTGAATATTTACTAACTTGTCAGTTTCATAATTGTGAAAATTCTGAATATTTATGGCAGGTTAAACATGACATTAAATAGACAAGGTACTAAAGTTTATACATATTAATGAACTCGACTGTACAAAAAATTATACATAACAAAGATCCCTTGCAAAAAAGCAAAGGAAATATAATGGATTTTCCTTTGTTTTATGACTCGCAATTGAATTAGAAAATTGACTGTTATATTCACAATAGGCTCATATTCCATTGACAAATTTCGTTGCATGGTGGGCCTGAAGAGGGTGTTTTAAGCGTAATTTTTATTTTGTTTTTATTGAAATTACTTTTAATCTACAATGCGGAAAACTTTGTCATAGACATGTAAAATGAAGTTTTTAGGTTAAGGACAATTTCCTAACGTTATTATTTCTTTACTTCTAAAATGTATCCTTGCTCTTGTATCGCACTAGAATGTTATTTATTGCACCCGGTTTAAATTAACATTAGCCTCCGACACCCTTTTGGCTTTGCGCCAGCTAAATCAATGTAAGAAATATAGGAGGACGCAAGGACGCAACCCCGCCGAGCTAAGTTTCGGAGACACAACTACGTTCCCGACAATTCTGCCATGTTGCTCCTAAACTTGAGGGTAGCGCGGTGAATTACAAACAAAACGTAGCCAAGCGTAAAACACAAACACTTGTGACAAAAAAACAGTAATTTAATATTGTGTAAGTATGTACAAAACAAACCATTTGGTTCACGTGATCAAATTAAAAGACATCCAAAGATGATTTCCATACATCTTGATGTTTGACACTTAATTGACTAACGTTCCAACTCAAGACAAATTAAAAAAAACTCCCTAATTAAATTATTACTAAACCTGCAGTCTGAATCCTAATAATTAAATTTCTTTTGATTAGGTAGGTAGGTGTACACTATTTTTCTCAAATATTAACGTTTCAAAACTCGTTCCAAAAAGGCTTCGATATAATATATTATAATCGTTAACGTAAAAGTAACCACTTTGCGGCCCCTCCTATCAAATCGACGGCCTAATAAAAATGTCGCGCAGTCATCGGCTGCGAACATTAAGAACATTATGATAATGTCGAAGGCTTTGCACCAATAACGTTATAACTTCGGCTACTTTGCGATTTGTAATAATATTTGATAAATAGGTATTTGCTATCTAGGTATTCGTTATTGTTCCAGTGGAATATTATTTCCTGATGTAATGTACCTATGCATATCTACGAGTATTTTCATAAATTTACTTCGAAACATAGCAAAAAAATCAAACCATCAAAAAGCAACGTTAGTCTTGAATATACAATAAATTTTTTCCTTACGTATTTACGCAGTATTGAAATTTACCTAAATTAATGTTGTATGCCCTTGACACTTCACAGTATGACAAGAGTAATATTTATATTCGAAAACGTAATAATATTTATACCATTCCCCCTATTAAAGGCTTATTTTATTCACTCAAAACAGTGAATAAAAAGCACTTTTACTCACTATTTTGGTGTTTGAATTTAGAACATAAAATACGCGATACAAACTCCTCCTCGAGATTTGATTGGTCGTCATTAACCACAAAGAGTTTAGCATTAAAAAAGTTTTGTGTTATTTGCTGTCATTAGTAGGTAAGTTGACGCCATAGGCTGTATGGATCGATGTCTTTTGCCTTTCTCTCTGTGAAAAATACAAGGAAAAATAAATTGGCGCCATTTTGAATACTGAAAGTTGTAAGAACATAAAATTTAGTGTTTCTTAATAAATAAAACATTTGTTCCAATTTTAATGTGCATTTTAATTAATTTTACCTTCCATTTTTCGTCATTAAATATCTATTTTCGCTTAAATCTTTCTTTTTCTCGTAGTCATGGTATAAAGTTTAGTATGCAACTCTTGAATAAAACGGATTTATATCGAAGGCCATGTATCACTCGCGTCGCTCAGGATTCTAACACTTGAATCACTCGCTACGGTCGTGATTCAATCATCCTGAATCACTCCCTGCGGTCGTGATTCAGTCGTTAGTATCCTTCACTTGCTCGAGAGTCATCTATGGCCCTCGCATTAAATCCGTCTTTTATTCACTAGTTGCATAATATACTAATTCATCAACTTGCCTACGAAAGAATAGGAATTCGAATAATTTAGAGTAGTCACAGGAGTTCATAAATTTAATAAACACATTGTTGGGTCTGTATCACGCCAAGTTATGTTGCGTGCGTGTGCCGGCTACTAGGGCATTTTTCAAAAGTAATATACTACCGGAAAATGGCAGAATGGCGTAACGGTTTGAATGAGTTTTAGCTGATGTTGTAACTACACTGCCGAGCAAAAATAACGGGATCACGTCGTACTGAAATTCTTTACATAGTGACCCCTTGTTTTTGATTGCCACTGCAAGATTTTGGGTTGTTTTCTCTGCGATTTGGAGAGGCTTGTAAGGTCAACGTAAATCTTTATTACGTTATTTTTCGCCGTTGTGGCAAAATGTTAATAAATATTTCTTTATGAGTTTTTGCTTTCATTATATTCGTAGGAACGTTTTCAAAATATGTGTTATTATTTATGGTATTGTTGATTTACGAACATAAAAGAGAAGATAAAATAATGACGGGGTCCCTATACATGAAAAGTTTTTTTCAATGTAACAAACTAAATCAAACATGTAAGCATCAAATTAAGTATGATTATAGTAAAAACCCTAAAGAAAAACGACAAGTACTAAAAAATGCTCAAGAGTGAGTTGTCGTGCTGATTAGATTCGAAATCGAATACAAATCGGGATATAATAATACCTAGTGTGCGGTGGTACTACGGAACCATCAGTGCGCGAGTCCGACTCGCACTTGACCGGTTTTTTACTTATTCAAACGATTTATTCAAATGAACGTCATTTTATTAAAACTATATGAAGGTCCTAATTCAAATAACAGTCCATATTTCTGTATCTGTGTAAAGCAGCATTAACCCGAGGCAGGCGGGGAGCGTGACGTAAAAGTTTCAACGAGATAAGTACGAAGGCGAGACGGTAAACCCTGGTTATGTTGTGACCGAGTCGAGGGGCCTTGAGCAGCAGCTGCTTAATAACTTATCTTAAACGAAAAAACTTAACCCTTATACCAACTCAGCTGATGTACATATTGGTAATTTTTACCAAAATTTTATTGGATGAAGTCATTTATTCTTAGAACTCAACCACAATGCAACACGTGCCGGTTTTGTATTTAACCAAGGAATCTTTATTATGGCACTGTCTGTCAACAGTGAGGCTAGGTAAGATGCTTGTAAACGATTTTCGTAAACTGACAAAATGTATGCAATTGACGTGGGCGCTCGACGCCACTGTCCGAGAGCTTAGGTACGTCAATCCTATACATTTTGATACCGATAACGAACGCGGAATGCGTTAACATTCATCCCGATGTAACGTGTAGGTTTTTTGCATATTTTTTTTTGTTCTAAAGCACTTTTGGTCTAAAAATCTATCGTCTAAAATTTTCATTACTAAAAGGCAAAATTTATAATATCGTTTGGTCGAATTGTTATTTAGCCTAACATTCAATGTCTTTGCTCCGACTTTTAAACTAGGCGTTAAATTTATCATCATCGTGAAGTAGGAAACATTTTTAGTCCTACAAAAGATAGATGAAAGAATGTTTGATACATGGATGGGCTCACGGATCTCACTTTCTAAAGCGATTGTAATATAGCCTATTATGACACTCCTTGGGTGAACCAATCGATCGACATCCCGACCATTGAAATCTGTCTAGGCGATTAGGCTACGGAAGTCACAAAGAAATAGTATTGGTGGATGGATACTTACTGACCTAACCTACATACATACACACACCAGAAAAACATTATCCTTCTTCTCGGGTAGTTGAGTAAAACACAACATGGTCATCGGTGTCTAGACACTTTAGCTAGTCAATTATTCTGTGACTAGACCAAGTGCATAATTTACTTCGGCACTTACGTGGTTAAGTGACTGAATTCTGACAATGTTTAATTCATGGGAAATCAATCACACCCGACGACTAACATAACAAATAACGATTCCCTTTGTGTAGGTACATACATATTGAATAATGCGTTTACCCGCACTTCGTTAAATTGTTCGTATTCGTAGCCAATTACAATTCGCCTTCGATATTTAAAATCTGCATAAAACGTGTCGGCTGCAACAAGTACACGGTAACGTTACACAATTTGCAATTGAAATGGGGCGGTTTGGGGAAGTATTTTAATTGTTCTAAGGATAACTCTTTAATATGGTATGGTTATTTATTATCAAATTAAAATAAAGCCAGGCAAGAGCATGTCGGATCATGCTCTGTGTAGGGTTCCGAAGATTTTACTATAAAAACAAAAGCCTTTTTTTTAAATATTATTATGCCGAATTACAGCTTTGTTTGTGTAGACATGGCGAAACTATAAAGATTCCTTGTTAAGTAGGTACGGAACGCTAAAAACAGCATTTAAGAATTTCAAAAATCATAGGACGAAAACACACCTGGGAAAAGAAACCGATATTTATTTAAAAACAAACTATACCTCGCATCTACAATACATCCAACCGTTTAGTCAATATGAGTATACAAAAAGAGAATACCTACTTTCAATCTACGACGAGATGGCGCGCCAAACAAATGAACGTTACAAAGTTGCGTCAATGTAAGAGTAAGTAATGCGGCAGGAGTTCGTGGATTGAAAACACTATAACGTTTATATGTACAATCATTCTAGAGGTATACATCCGGAAAATACCCTCGTTTTTGAACAATCAGGGCCGGAATTCTAGGCGGTTAAAACCCTTATCGTCTTTGATCTCTTCTCGTATTGTCAAGTCAACGTTTTGATAGCTAGAAAGAAAGAATAAGAAAAATACATTTATTCACTACAGACACAAGACACACAGAAGAAAGTAAAAAAAATACATACAGTGGAACGTATAACCTCCTCCTTTTTTGAAGTCGGTTAAAAATAGAAGACAACCATAAACAAGTAGTCAGTGTGTTTTCGCGACAGTGAATCGACCACTGGTTCAGCATAATGCTGACGTGTTAAACACCTGCAGCGCTGATTTTCAGCCAGCTTCGATTCCGATAGCTCTTATTCCGATTATTACGTGATATTTTTTTTAGTACTCTATGTAGAGTCGCGTTATAAAACGGTTCATAAATTTTGGATCTTAAAACAGCATTAAATATGATTGAAAAGTGACCATCCTTTTCATCCCGCGACTGTTTATATGGGTAGTAAAACTTTATCTGAAATTATTATTTAGCAACGCAGCCAGTGCTAAAAATTGTTTAAGTATTATATACTTGTCTATTGAAAACCCTATGATATAGAAGCCTTTTGGAAAAAATACCCTAATTAGTTGCCTTACCTAAATTAATGGACTGATTACTAAAAAAAGTAGCCTAATTTAAAATTATTATGCCTAAAATGTCCGAGGTTCATACCTAGCCTAAAGATTTCTTCGTCAGTATTCTGTTGGATTTCCATGACACGACATATTTTGTCTTATTTTACCCAGGTGCCTTTTAGATACACTTTTACACTGAAGTTTACTACCTGTAATTACATTTTTACTTAGCCCATGGCCATGGCCGTGTGGTTGCCAGCTTCGAATAGTCCCACTCCATGTCTTCCCGTAGAGGCGACTAAGGGAATAAAGGCTTGTATTATTGTTAGGCGGTGGCTTGGGCTTGCAAACTCTTACACATGGTAAACACCTTAGCCTGATTGAGCAAAACGTGGTTACAGAATTAACAACATATTTTAAGAGCTTTTGGTAATTCTGTAGCTCTCCCTACCCCACTCTGGGAATGAAGGTGTGAGTGTATGTATGTTTGTATATATTTATTTAGCCTATTCTACTACCTTAAGAGTATTCGTTACCACACAATGCACTTAGGTGCTTAATTTTAAATACTTAGAAAAACCTCAAGCCACTAGCTAGGCAACCGATTCTCTAATATGACATCATAATTTGCGTCACAATCGACGTAGATGTTAATGGCTTCGATGAATATGCATTTATTGGAACACGTCTTGAATGAGACAAGAATGTTGATATTACTAGCTCTTGCCCACGATTCTGTCCGCGTAATAGCTGTTTATGGCAACAGTCCCATTTCTGGGATAAACGTATCCAGAAAAACAGCTCTGGAGTATAATCTACCCCTGTACCGTACCTCACATCGATCAGCCCAGGCGCGCCGCTCAGTGAAGATAGAACAAACAAACAAGGTTTCAAATCAAAGTAGTTAGTGCGGCATTCGGAATTTATAGAATATTAAAGCGTCAAATCAAGTGGGACTAGAGTAACTTTTTTTGTTTATATCAATTTATTTATATTTTAGTTAAAAGCAGCTATTCAATGAATACCACGCTAACACGTTACCCTTCCAAATGAAAATGCTCCATAGTGGGTTTAATCGCCGACTATAAATAATAAGAATCTCATTTCCTCCAGAGCCCGTTCTGTTTCCCGCGCGAAAACAAATATATACAAATACGGGTGATAAACAAAATACAGGTCATATTTTACGTCAGCTTATACATATCTCCTTGACACGTATTCTATAAATGTCTGTGACTATCGGATGCAGCGATAGTCCATGGCGAATATCAAATTCCGACAAATTCTGCTCAATATCATCGTTGCGTAAACAACGATGTTTGAAGATCTGTAAACATTCGCCTTTACGCATTCTAACTTATACTACAAATTCAAAAGTGAATTTGTTTGTCGTTCTTTAACCGGATCAACTTTTTATCTCGAGTTTAGATACGAGTATTCTAATATTGAAATAAGTGAAAACTGAAAAATCCTGAGTGGTGCGAATTGCTCTCTGAAATGTGCGCATTTCCAATAAATTGAACCACCACGGCCTGATCTTCGCCTCACACATCTGTCTCTCAGACTTTTATGACAATTATGTTGTCTGCAATATAGACGCAGAGGCCTTAGACAGAGAGTAGACTACCTAGATCTTATTAACAAATTTTAAAATATTACATGCTGTGGTTTATATCACCTCTCATAGAAAGAGTATTATGCATACTTAATTAAGTAACATTATCAAATATCTGAAACAACCAGTAACTTATGTCTCTTCCGAAGTGCAAGCTATCTCCGTAGCAAACCGCTAAAGTCATCAGGGTGTATAGCAAACAAACATTCTTACTCACTTTCATATTTTTAACCTAGTAAATATTTCGTTTTCGATACCTATCCAGCTTAAAAGTATCATACCTATGTGAAATGAGAGTATCTCTTGGGGATGGATATTGTACAGCGAAGTCTCATGACTAAGTGACTTCAGGGATTACACCGCAGTGGTCGCAGTGGTATTATTTATCACAACATGCTGTACCTCAAAATACAAACTTTTACCTTCTATCGAGTAAGTAGCTTAAAAGTATCGTCAACCAGAAAATGTGTATGGCGATTGATGTCAGCAGCACATTGACTTTGATTTTCGTATCGTCATCGAGTAGTCAGGTGGTGAAGTACAAGTAAAATCATGTATGAAAACGTGAGTTTATTTTTGGGGTCCAGAACACGTTTTCGAATAGAAACAGCGATTCGTGTTATTAAAATGTTCCTGCTCTAGCTACTGTCTTTGTCGACAAGCTTTGACATAGTAAGTGTAAAATAATAACTTGACACAACCAACTTGACGACTCTTTTTAGTCTTATTTATTGAGTAATCCGGTATCGTGCGCTCCGGTTAAGTACGTAGTAATTACGAGTTATTTTTTACTATTATTATTAAAATGTACTAACAAAACAATTGGTTACAATATGACGATAGGACATTGTCCCACAAAACTGTTTACACAGTTTGACCGCGGGATCATTGAGTCTCTTAATTAATAACTATAATGTTAAGCATTGTTAAGCGTTCCTTAATAACTCGTTATCTGTCATACTCATAACATAACAGCTGGGCCTCTTTATATTATGCTATTGTTTTTAACTCGGCCAAATAAATAAGAGCTATCAAAACGTTGACAATATGATACCCGTCAAAAGAAATAAGATTTCACGGTTTAGAATCTCGGCCCTGTGAGTTTGTCGACGCACTTCACTAAATATCATCTTATTTAATCCCTTCATAAAACTCACAACAATCCTATTCAAATACCTTAATTACTGCCGGCAACCATATTAGCATTTCTAGTGCCTTGAACGCGTATACGTGCGTTGTACAACTTGCAAGTTTCGTAAAAAACTAAAGACGGGAAAGATGCAGGTCTTTTCAGCTGAGGTTTGGCAGCGACTGCGTTATGCTTGTCGCATGGCGTTTAAGCAAACGTATAAGCTGTGGTTTGTGACGTTATCAGGTTGCTGGCATTTCCAGGCTTTAACTCAGGATGCCTTAAAACTTGTCGACAAACTCTCCTTATATTGTGTTAGTGAATAACACCCCGACAGTTGACCTCGGGTCACCCGTTACCAAGTCTGCTGAGAGGGGCTTGAAGATTATGGCTTTTGTTCCATGTATATTACTTATTACATTCCGTAAAGCTTTACACAGAAACTTATCTTTCTCATGTCACTTCAACAATAAAATTCTTGAGATACGTACCTATCTCAATTTGGTTTACTGTTTTTTCCTCTCGTTCTTTTCTTGCATTATTTTGTATTTTTTACTTTTTTTCGCATTTCGCATCTGATGCGGTCAAAAATATCTAACACACTCTTTTAAAACTTGATCTGAAGTGTCTCTATGAGCGGTTAAACGTCACATTTTATTTTACTATCATCAACATTAAGCTAAGTATGTACGATAACAAAAACTCCTTCCACCGCACTCAAGACAGTTTAGAGACAATTAACTCGTCCATTTTTCAAACTTGTCTTTGTCTATGAAAAATTGTCTTTAAGGAACATCGTAATCGTCATTTTCTAGCTGACTCTGAGTGCGCCTATATGCCCTGAAATTGAAAATATGAAATCAAATACTATTATTTCCTTACAATCAATTGACGTAGTTACTTGTAACCTTTAAAAAATGAAACACCGAAAACTTTGAGTATGTGTGTCACGTGTTTTGATTACACCAATTTAGACACACCCGTAATTAAGTGCCACGCCTACCACTTACTGTTTACACACACAGATTGAGTTTTGATACCTTTTTAGGGTTCTGTAGTCAAACTAGAAACTCTTATGGTGTCGCCGTGTATGGCATTGTGGCAATAGGCGGCAGAAGTGCTGCTGTGAGGAATTAATTAATGAGGGTTATTAGGGGAGGCAATTGTCCAATACTAGAGGGATTGTGTCCAAAATCATTATGATAATGAAAAGTTGTGAGCCACGGGAAGGTAAGGTTATAGGTCAGACTTTTATTAAAGAACCCCTAAATCGTATAAAGGTTAAACTTCTCCACAATCCCTGTAACACCCACATACTCATGTTTTTACTGTAAACTCAGTTCAAACTTCGTAATTACCTACCTAATAGCTAATCAATCAAATCAAATCAAATCAAATAGTTTATTTACCAAAACAGGTTTCAGAATAAGTACATCGAATATCTGTCAGACTCCAAACTAGGCTGTGCCTGTATCTTGGACGTCTGAAACAAAGATCTATCTATCTAACTGAGTTACATAAATTCTCGAATGTTCTTTTAGAACTTAAGTAAACTTTAAAAATAAAACAAACACAAACAAGGTCTTAAAAGTAAACAAGGAACAAACCAAACAAAAAAATAAAACAAAATTCTCAAAAGTGAACATAGGAAAAACTTAATTAAATCTGGTAAGAGTGAAACAGTATAATTATATAAAATAAGCAAAGAATCTACAAAACTAAACATTAGTATTTATGAACTATGTGAGTGTGTGCGTGTGTGTATGTGCATGTGTGTGTATGTGTGTGAGTATGTGTGTAAGCGCATGTTTATGCATGTGAGTGTCCCGCGTAGGTTGGTCATAGTTTGCTAATAAGGCTTTCTGTCTCATCATAGGACAACGAGGGGAACCATCTTTTTAGTATGCATTTAACTTTGGAAACAGTGAGAATTTTAATGTTATGGTATTTGCAAATATTGTTGTAGACGTAGTGGTGGGAGAAAGCTGGGGATCTCCTAGCCAAGTCGGATCTGAGTGGAGGAAGGGTAGTCCTAAAAATACGCTTCGTCAGCATCTCTTGGTAGAGTGCCGAGTTTTGGGATTTTAACAAGTTGCTGTGTGTGCAAGTTACTGCTTTAATGGCAAAGAGCTGCCGGACTCTAAGAAATTTCGATTCTAGATACAACCTGTCTGTTGGATAGCGAAACGGCTTTTTCAGCATAACTTTTATCACTGCTCTTTGTGCACGTTCTAATCCTATGAGATAGGTCTTACTAGCACTGCCCCACACTGCTACTCCGTACTGCAATATAGACTGGCAGAGCGCGTGGTAAACAAGGCGAAGTACGTTAGGGGTGGCACAGTCACGTATTCTCTTCATGACAAAAATTAGCTTCCTGACTCTTGCGGTAAGACTGGTAATATGTTGCTTAAAGGAGAGATGTTGATCAAAAAGTAGCCCTAGATATTTGACTTGGTCGCGCCTTTTTATTTCTTGACAAGAACAAGGTTGTGCCAGGCTGATCGATAAAGAATGTCGGTTTTGAATACATGTATGAAATTTAATGTTCCTGTCTGATGATGGAGAAGAAGTTAAAGTTTTTGAAAAAGCCACGAAGTTAGTTTTGTCGATATTGAGGGTTAGGAGATTGCAATTTAGCCATAAAGCAACTCTGGCAAGCGTATTTTCAGCCCAAGAGTAAGACTCCTCCCAAGTTTTTCCATGCACAACTATTACGGTGTCGTCCGCATAGCATATAAGCTCAGCATTTGGGATCTTAGTATCAAAAATATCATTGATATATAGCAGAAACAAGGTTGGACCAAGTATGCTACCCTGTGGGACACCGAAAGTAATAGGAAGTTGGCCGCTAGTATGCTGCCCTATCCTAACCTTTTGAGATCGGTTAGTCAAATAACTGGCGAACCAATCAAGAGCTATACCCCTCACACCCATGCATTCCAGTTTTAATAACTGTTCATTCCAGTTGTAATAACTGTTTATACTATAATTACGAAATTTGGGTTCCCTATCTTACATTAACTATTTACGAGTACGAGTATGTTATTATTTTGATAAAGAAGATACTGTCAGTACTTGTGTATTTTATTGTACAAAATACCTACAAAGGGAGAAAATCAAAATTATGTCAATTCACCGATATTAATCGGTAGATGCGATTTAGACTGGTACACCGATATTACTTTTACTAAAACTTTTTTTTCGCTGCGAAATTCAGTTATTTTCTAATGAAAGGAATTTGTATGACAGCAAATACTTGACATTTTAGACAGAATATAATATTATACCTAGTCTATTTACTGTATTTTATATCATGCTATTTTATACTGTAATTTACCTAGTTGGTTACTAAGGTTGAGTCAAATAAAAGTAACTTATGTTCGTTTTTTAAATTTTAATATCTATATTAATTAAAAGCTTAATTAATGTACATTTTGAAGAACAATTAATCATTCTTGTTAGTCGCCACAATTCCAGACACAATTTTTTACATCCTCAGTCGGCATCGATGAAATTAAGAGTGTCTTTTCTGTAAATTTCACTTTTGGAAAACGCTTAAATGTTAGTTTTTGTTCACCAAAGTAACGTACTTTTTTGTATATGTAATTATTGAGTCGATTTAATGAGACATCAAGATTGACCCGTGTAAAAATGGATCTTTAGTTGCTTGTACATTTGTTTCAGAATTACAAGCTACAAGTCTGTTCAATATGTCACGCAAATTTGAACTATCTACGAGAATTCTTACAAAAGTGTTATCAGTATCAGGGTGAATATTCGGGCGTTCCAACCGCCGTCATTATTCTCTTTAATACATTGACGAAAATAATGATAACTACCAGCAATTTTTGATGTCAAAATCAGCGGACCCGGGGGTAGTATCCATTCCATTTAAAAAAACAAGAAAGTTATTGAGTTTATATTGAATAATATGCGAAAATAATAATGACGGCGGTTGAAACGCCAAATATTCACCCATCATCGTCGTGCGTGATTTGAACTATGATTTTCTCGTCCGAAATGGGAATACTTCAAGGTCGTCCATGAAATAAGTGCAAAAGTTTAGAATAAATTAATTTACCTATATTCTTTATAAATCAAAGTTTTGATGAATGTACAGGTTTATGCAAAACTCCTTGAATTTATTTTTTAAATTGAAATAAATCTCAGTACCTAACAGAAGTTACTACCCGACTAGGTAACTCTTTGGATGAATTATAAATCATTTTCATTTCATGACTTTACCATTGTTTTTGTATTCTATAACGATTAAGGGATACAATAACGTTTTCCAAATAACTGAGTTATTTCAATAGTTCTTTGCCAATATAGGCTTATATAAACGTACTAAGAAACATACGAAACAAGTCAGTATACAAATCGACCGCAACTTATATCGTTAAGACAATGTTGTATATTGGCCCAGACATCTGTCGGGAACGTGGCATAAATGAAGCATTTTTACGCGTGGATTGCCACTCGTAAAATGGCTAATTAATTTAAATGGCTATCTATAGCCACTTGATTTATTTTATCACCGTCGAGTCCCGCGGATGTCACTGGTAGGTATGCGAAGGGAATGTTTGCATCGCGACTCGATATAGGTACAAAACGTTTCGGTAATAATCAGCGATCGAACTTTATGGAGGAATAAAGGTGAATCAAAATTATAGGTTCATATTTGATCCACGTTTCCGAAACGGGAGCTGCATTCCTTATTAAACTTTACAGTTCTTCTTTTTTAAGTTCATAAATGGACGTGGACAGCACCAAAAATAAAAGAGAAACATTATTATTACAGTAAACTGTTTTTATGTATGATTACTATTATTGATACGTTCTTTATTACGTACGTTAGTTGGCAAATATTGATTAATCAGTAAGTAGTAATAACGAATTTTATAAGCTTGTTTTATAGTTTGAAAAGGTGTCAGTTATTTTTATCCCCACCATTTGCATTAAAAAAGTTTCAAATACTGTGTAATAGTACTTTATTGTGCAAACTTAGAAGTAAATACATTCGTAATAATATATAGCTGGCATATATCTACACCCAAAAAAAAATGAATTTAATTGTACGTAAACTAATTACAAAGATACGAAAACGATAAAGTTCTTAATTTCTTTCAGCGTCTTTCTTGTAAACCGACTGCAAGAGAGCGAAGTAAGACCACGAGTTGCTCAATGTCTGAAAAAAAATACAGGGTGATTATAAACCAGCTCACCTAATATGTAGATACAATTATAATAACAGTGAAAACAAGACCGACATCACAACAACCACCCACAACAACAACCCAACCTAACAACAACCAGTAGTAAATTCAAGTAGCAGTATTCGCATTGTTGTGTTCCGGACAATCGGTAAAATTACTAGCACAGAAGCATTCCATCTTAGTCATCAGAGTCAGCAACGCATTTTAGGTTTTAGGATTGCAGTCTTGAGAATGCAAATCTTTATGGGTCTTAAATGCCACTTAGCATCACGTGCCTGTGCACTCGTTCGACTTCCCCATGCCGTAAAATACTACAACAGTAACAACCACAACAACAACCACAACAAAAACCATAACAACAATTACTCTAGTGAACGCGGTTAGATTTATATCGATGAAGGTGAAAGCAGTCAGCTTGCATGGCTTCTGGGCCCTGGAACCGGAAAAGTATTCGTTAATTTACAGTGCAACAACTTTACACAAAATTATATTTTTAATGAATACTTAAATTATTTTCGCTGAATTGACAAAGAGTTGTCATGGGTAACTTGGTGATAATATACTTCGTGAAAACTCGACTTTATTCCCTTCCTGTGCGCATGAATAGTGGATCACTTAGTAAATGTGATGTATTGGTAAAAAGGGGTTATATATAAAATATATTTTTATATCGCGCGTAATTTCTTACCTGGTCAATATCATAAGCATATCTTTCGCCGTTTTTGCATCCGTGTTATACCACTGACTATTGTACACTGCATTACTTAATGCCGTACTCTAAAAATAAAAAAAAGACCATGAAATATACATAATTATATGATACGTGATTTAAAAACACACACACACACACACACACACTTCGATATAGGTACACTACATCATTCTGAAGATATAATATCAACAAGATTGAACTCCTAATTTGTTTGGCTTAGTTGTTGTTTTTTCCTAACTTGACCCAAGTAGAGCAATTAAACTATTCATTTAATAAATAATATAATGGCTCCAGCATCACACAGCCTTCGGGAATATAAATATTTGTAAAAAAAAAAACCTAACGGAAACTACGAAACATTACATTTAAATAAACAATTTCTAATATAATAATGAAAAGCATGTTTTTGACCGGCACGTGCAACTGGGACTAAGTATATGAAAAACGAATGAACAGTCGAATGAAAAGTAAAAATATAGGAGACCGCAACCGCAACATCTCAAAAATATGTTAAATATGAAATAAGAACTTCATAACATATTTATGAGAGGATTCTTTCATTACATATTTTTGCACTTGACTATTTGGTGTACATAAATAATGAGGCAAAAGCTATTTTAGCCTATTTGACCGATAATGGACAGAACACTTAAACTTTAAACCATACTCACAGACTGTGACACATTGTCACCGTAGTAGCATATCAGATATATTTGCAGCAAATACATAACGAGGAAGCTGAGAAAATTACCCAGCATTGCTAAATCCGTATAAGCCTGCAAAAAACAATTATTTCACTCTTTGTATACACTAAAACCTATAGCCACTTAATTAAAATGTTACTTATGTCAAAAAATTCTTGAACAATACGCTTCAGTTTATGAAATGGGATTATTTTTGTGCTAAAGTCAAAGGCTTGTTAGTAATACGGTTTGTTGTACTTTTCGCTTAAAATATACAAAAAAAAACTTACTACGATATTAAATCCAGCAAGGCAGAGCAGTAGAGAACTTATTATGAAGTTAAATAAAGCAGACTTGCTATAGACGACTTCAATTAAATTTGTTAATCTGTAAGCAATATAGTGATTTCTCTTTGTACTATTGAAAATAGAGATATATAGTTTTCAAAGGTTTATTCCGTTTGGCCAAACGAATTTTGGTCAAATGTATCATTTCCCAAGTTTTCAAAAAGTTATTTTACGTCGCAGTTAGTTACATTTCTTATAGAGTCACAAGTGTAAACAAACCTTGTAAACGTAGCAAGCAGTTTCGATATCCCAGATTTATATTTTTTTATAACAAATTCTTTTTGGGAAATGAAAATTCGTAAATGAGACATTTAACCGAAAATATTTTGGCCAAATGGCAGGCTCCTAGTTTTAAAAGCATTTTATTTGTATTACTTTATACAAAAGGTATCAAAAAAATTCCATCTCTTTTATAAACAAATTGGCTTAAATCATGATGATGATGAAATAAAAAACAATGCTCTTCACATATTGTTTTAGTAATAATTTTGCAAGCTCAGAAAAAGAAGTCTATGATTTTAATGAACAAACTTAGTCCGTACCAGAATGTAGGTACATTTGATATTACTTCTCGCAAAAGTTACATTTACACATAATAACGAGAATATTAACATGCCAATGGAAGGAAAAGTTAAAAAAATACAAATTGAACCTTATCAGCTCCCAATGACGAGTAACATAGGCTGTAAATTTCTTTCGATATGTGGTCCTGGAGTCTCCAAGTCGTAAATTCAAACTCGGGCTTATAATTTTTTCCATGTCATATTGAAGTAAACAGAACTGTACTTGAGTGAAAGTACAAAAAATGTAGTACAAACAATCTGGTCCAAAAACGGTAAAGACAGCAAATATGGCTGAAAGCAGAAAGGTATCAAAACATAAGTAAAATTTAAAGTGTGTATGAAAATCACGACTACGTGGCATAGTTTAAACAAAGTAACGTCTAAGTTTACAAATCCATTATACCTAAGTTATAAATAATAGTACAAGAACAAAACTTGACCGTACCGTTCACCCTAATCTTGCTTGGAAAGATTATTAAAGAAAGCTTTAAGACTTTTTTTGAATATTTTTTTTATGATTTTTATGATTTTTTTGCTTGAAGTTTTATGTATTGTTCTCAGTAACCAGCAATTTAAACACTAATGTGCAATAAAATAGCGCGGGTCCCTTTGACTGCCATACATATCGTTGGTCATACATAATGTATTGTTAGTCATTTTTTTTTTGTCATATCTTCTTTCAGGCTGAAGTTACAGTTTTTAATAAACGTTTATCGTGTAGATTAGTTACGTTAGGTTAGGATAGTTTTATAAAAATCCTGAATAAATATCAGAGAAAAATGCATTAGCGAAAATTATGACTTCAACACATTATGACTAAAAATAATTATGGCAGTCAATAAAGACCCAAAATAGCGTGCTGTACCTATCAACTACTTACCCCCGATCATTTGATGAACATACACGAACGGGTAAACTCTCAGGTCAGCCGGGTCAAACGGATATAAGATGAGAAACGGAAACCTTAACTTCAGTTCTCCCGTCACATGGTAAGTGAGTCCCATTATAATAAGTGGACCAGCTCCGAACGCAATGATGCCACAAGCATTAAACAAAGTCAGCGCTTTGATTGACAAATTCAGATTAGTCACTATTTTGAGTATCGCTTCATATGCTACTGGATCAGTTTGTATGTCCGAGTCGTATTTTGCCGCTTGGAGTTTACGTAATCTACTGATCAGGTCATTGATAACACGTTCATATTTTAGTTGGTAGTAAATTTTGCTGCTGCCGAGGATGCAAAGCGTAGCGCAGGGTAGAGTATATGTGGCTTCAATGAAGGCGTTATCTACGATCCCTTTTTGAATAATCCAAGCGAATTCTCCCAACACTCCGAAGTAAAGCCACATATTAAAGAAACAGAAGTACTTCCGGTTCTTGAGTCGCTCCACTATTTTTTGATTTGATTCTACATCACCAGGGACCGCAACTTTGGTGCCGATGACAGACGTATGACGTTTAGTCCGATATAGGATGTTCTTTTAATAACATTGCAATAAGGTCAGGTGGGGTAAGGGGAACTACTGGGAAAGGGAAACACTAGTTGATATATCAATAACTGTACACCGCAGCGTTGTGATTACTCGATCGATAAAGCAGTAACTGAGAATTAGTTCCAAAAAAAAAACACAGATTGAGTTATGATGATTGAACGTGTGAGTGTGACAAAAACAATACTTTAGTTGGCAAACAACGAAACTACGAGTTCGACGTGTTCGATTTGGATACCGATTTATGTGTTAAAAAGTCTGGTAACAAGTCTGCAAATGTCAGTAAGTATTGTTTTATAGATATAATTTGTTTGTATGCATATAAATTTTTGCTGAATAGGCTGTAAATGTTAAATTTTGATGTGATTTGTAACATAACCTACAAATGCATAATTGGGGTAAGGGAAACTATCATGGCCGGGTTAAGGGGGACATATGTTTCTCTTTCCCGATGTCAGAAGTAACAAACATTTTGAAGGCAAGGCAATGGCTATAGCCGGATAAGGGAACAAAAAATGCCCCTGGCGTTATTAGCCAATGAGTATATCCTAAGTATGAGTCATAATGACAGTTATTAATCTGCCAAGTTTCATGTCATAATTATTGACAGTTTCCTTGAAATGTCACTTGAAAGTTTTTTTTACTTCCTTTGTTTTTAGTTGACTACCCCTGTTCGAAACTCGTATGTTTCCCTTACCCCAATTATGCATTTGTAGGTTATGTTACAAATCACATCAAAATTTAACATTTACAGCCTATTCAGCAAAAATTTATATGCATACAAACAAATTATATCTATAAAACAATACTTACTGACATTTGCAGACTTGTTACCAGACTTTTTAACACATAAATCGGTATCCAAATCGAACACGTCGAACTCGTAGTTTCGTTGTTTGCCAACTAAAGTATTGTTTTTGTCACACTCACACGTTCAATCATCATAACTCAATCTGTGTTTTTTTTTTGGAACTAATTCTCAGTTACTGCTTTATCGATCGAGTAATCACAACGCTGCGGTGTACAGTTATTGATATATCAACTAGTGTTTCCCTTTCCCAGTAGTTCCCCTTACCCCACCTGACCTTATTGCAATGTTATTAAAAGAACATCCTATATCGGACTAAACGTCATACGTCTGTCATCGGCACCAAAGTTGCGGTCCCTGTACATCACTAATTTGCATACCTGAAACTTTTAATATCTGATTAGCTTTTTGTAAACTCGCTTCGAACAATGCTGACAGGTGAGTTTTCATGTTGGACTTTGAGTGATCCTTCAGTAAAAAGAAACGAGCATTTTATGGTTCAGTTCCACGTGGCTGTATAGCAATTAAGTAATTAGAGTTAATTACTGGACCTTTTCTTCTAGCACGCAAACGATATTCCCAATGCTAGTGATTTCCTTTCGATACTAGTTTACATCGGAACGTTTATAAAGTAAGGAAATAAATAATCCTTTTAGAATATTTTCTTTGACTTTATTAATTAACCATTTGAACGCCAACGTTTGAACCTAAAGGTGTCGTGTACTGACGTGCCTACCACGCCATCTAAGCTTAGGAATAGTTGTCACAGATACAGTGGAAAATAGACTCGAGTATTTGTGAAGTAAGGAAATGAAATTTGAAATTAGCTGTGGTTTTTAAGGGTGTAATTCTCTTAAAAACGCGGTCGGTCGGACGAACGAGTCAATGTCGCGACGGCAAGTTTAAGTAGTCCCGGCAGAACGAACAACACACATGCTGCCAAATTGAAAATGCACGCGCTTATTGGCAGCACGGAACTTTTAAAAAGGAAGTTGTGAAAAAAAACATGGTTAATAAAGGTTTATCTCAAAAGCATTTTTTTTTTAAGTTTTGTTCAGTATTTATTGAAAAACACAAAATAAACAAATTTCTGCTAAAGTTACATAGCGACAATTATATTAATTCGACCACTACTAGTCCAAAGCGGGCGATAATATTCAAACACTGATTAAAATAAACTTAGTAAATAATCAATTTTAAAAAATATATAGTAGTGCTTTTTAGGCAATAAACCACACCTCTATAACAACGATGTTTATCAGAACACCTTTTCAAAAAAAAACCTGTCGATTAGAAAATGAGATAGTAGCTAGTACAGGCCAACACGACTAACTCGTACCCGTTTATACCATTAGAGACAATCGTCTTTAGACCAATAGATGGAATCGTGGTTTCAGAAGTAGAAAACCTTCCTACACAATTGTTAGATACCAAATGAACTGCCATTTGCAGTAACCATAAGGGAGATGAGGTGCCAAAAAGCTAAAATGCCTGTTCCCAACGGATCCCGGGGTCCCCGTTCTTTATGAATGAGGATAAAACCCGATGTTGTATCAGCGTTTCTGCTTAGCTTGAGGGCTACCACGTAGTTATGTGTTACTAGCTTACGGCGGCGTCGTTGATCGGGTCGCCACTTTACCGAACAAATGGTTGAGAGAGGCGATGGCTCAGATACGCGTCATAACGGGTGCTGTGTGTAAGGTCCGGTCTGTTCACGTTTGCAAGGACTTTTTGTTCAATATTGGGTCATACTTATTTTCATGTATTTTTTTTAATATGTAAGAATGGCATATAGCTTTAAAAATAAATGGAAATGTTTAATCAATACGAGATGTACAACAATGTACCTCTTCTATAACACCCAAATAAAGTTATTAACTTTAACTGTATGTAACATTATGGAATAATTAAAAACGTACCCAAAATGTTACGACAGTGCCATGTAATTAAGGTTCGACCCCACCGCTACTTAAAGTATGGAGACGACGGTACAAAATCCCAGTGACGTGCCGTAAACGTCACGATTTTACCTTTCTTGACATTTACGGCACGTCACTGCGATTTCGTACCGTCAGCGTATTTTGATCAATACCCTTACCATTAATTACAATTACTGTAGTCGCTAGCGAGTCGAAAGTTCTGTCCCGCGTACTCTACAAGAACACTGCGAGGTCCGCGAAGGACATAGCATTCAACTCGCTAGCGACTACGGTAATTGTAACTCATGGTGTAAGGGTACAGAGGTATGGACGGCATGCGATAAATACGGTACGGATACGATGCGTCACTGCGTTCCTGCGACACGGGAATAGTCAGATCTTAATTTAGACACACTCGTAATTAAGTGGCACGCCTACCACTTAATGTTTACTTACACGCACAGATAACCTTTTTAGGGTTTCGTGGTCAAACTAGAAATTCTTATGGTCTCGTTGTTTATGTCCTTGTGGCAATATTCGGAAAAGGTAGAGGACTCCATGTCGGAATTAATGATATTAGGGGAGGGAATTGTTTAATACTACAATAAATATAGTAATTAAAAGTTGTGAGCCACGGAAAGCAAAAACAATAGGTCAGGGCTGGTATTCTAGGCTGTAACAACAATATCAGTCTTTGACCTGTTATCGTATTGTCAACGTTTTGATAGCTCCTATTTACTTGACAGTGGTGGCCGAGTCAAAAACAATTAACGGGTCAAATACTATGTCGTTTTTACCGCGTACATTGGAGGCGTCTTTATTAAAGAACCCCTAAATAATACAAAGTTTTTCTTCTGCGCAATCCCTGTAACACACACATTCTCATATGTTTTTACCGTTTGCTCAGTTCAAACTTCGTAATTACCTACCTAATAAATAAGAAAGAACTCTTTATACAGTAATTACGAAGTTTGTGTTACTTACCTTAAACAATTTATGTTATTATTTTGATGAAGAAAAAACTTTCAGTATGTATAATTTTTGTACGAGAAAGGGAGATAAAGCAAAAATTAGTTAATTTACCGATATTTACCGGTAAATGCGATAGACTGATGCACAAGTGCTATTTTTTTTAGATTTTTTTTTCGCTTTGTTATTCATACCAACTTTCTATCGATGAGAATTAGTAGAACAACATTTACTTGAAATTTTAGATACAAAAACGCAAAATTAAAAATAATATCTAGTCATTCGTCAATAGGTTTTTATTTTTGCTAATAGATATCAATATATGTAAGGTAATCTCCACACGGAGGTATAGAAAGAATTTGTAAAATGTCAAGCTCTGCTAAGTATGTTCCGAGAGTTTAAAAAAATCTTAGTATAACCATACCATATATCATTTTTCTGTATTCTACATCGATTAAGGGCTGATTTTTCAATCTCCAGATATCACAATCTGTCAGGTTTATTGTAGCTCTGTCCTTTTCTTTGTAATGAGAAAAATAAGGACAGAGCTACAATTTATCTCACAGATAATGTTATCTGGAGATTGAAAAATCAGCCCTAAGTGATATAATCATTTAAAAATAAAAATAAAACATTCAATAGTTCCTTGAATATAGGTTTATCAACCAAAAAACATACGAAACCAGTTGTTGTTCCCTTATGCTGACTACCGTTTCTCTATTAGTTTCGTTTTTTATACCAATCGCGTCACTAGTAGATGACGTTTGAAAATGAAAATGAACGAAATATACCGATAACAAAAACGAATGATACGAAAAGTCACGTGATCTACCAGTGACGCGATTGGCTAAAACGAAACGAAATCTTAAATCTTAGTAAGGGCCTCTGACAATCAGACGACAATTAAGTTTAGTTATAATTTCAACACTAATCAAATCTAATTAAGGCGTCATGCGTCATATTGATTTTTTTTTATGTATTTTGTAAAGTACACGAGTCGTCACGAGGATACAAATCGACTGTATAGAATATCGTTGAGACAATGTTGTATATTGGCCCAGACATATATGTCGGGAACGCGGCATAAACCGGTACCTATAGTCACTTGGTCTATTTTATCACCGTCGAGTCCCGCAGATGTCACTGGTATTATGAAACCGCGATTAGTTTGGGATTGGAATAGCTGTCAATTCATATGAACTTTGACGTAAGTATATGGTAAAACTGTCACTTCTAATACCTTTCTAATCGCGTTTGGATAATATGTGACGGGAATGTTTGCTATGCTTCTCGATATAGGTACAAAACGTTTCGGGTCGAACTTAATGGGGGAAGAAAAGTGATTATAAATTAGCGGTTGATATTTAATCGGCGTATCCGAAACCGTTTCAGCATGCATGTACATTGATATTTACAAAAATAAAAGAGAAACATCATCATTACAATAAACTGTTCTTATGTTGTAATAACGTTTTGTATGATTGAATATACTATTCTAGAATCATCACTTTTAACGAGTTTCGTCAAATTTACATTTATAAAAGAATATTGACTCTATATGCCACTTTTAGAAATATGGACAGTAATAATGCTGCTGCTATGATCCGTATTTTGATTATTATTAAGCTGTTACTTTTGCTAATATCATGCCATTTTTTCATTTTATATGAGTCATTTAATATGATTTAGTTAACACCTAAAGATCTGTTAAAAAAGAGCACCCTGTGTGTAAATTCCGTCATTTTAACTTCATCGGCAAAGTGCGACCTCAGGGTAGTGATTCTCTGAACAACCACGGTCGGACGGCCGGACGAGTGAATGTCCAAGCGGCGTGTTAAAGTAGTCCCGTCAGTGCGAACAAAACATACTTTAGCGCGTGCATTTTCAATTTGGCAGCATGGTTTCTGCCGATGGATCGAACGTATAAAGCTGCTTAATTGAAAATGCACGCGTCAAAATGTATTTTACTCGGTCTAACGGGAATACTTAAACTAGCCGCTACGAATTCGCTCGTTCGTCCGGCCGTCCGTTGTTTTTGAGAGAATAACACCCCTGATTATTCTGTGCTTAATGCGCAAAACTGACTCGTCTCAGTCTCGTTAGTTTTGATTGCATAAAGAAATGATTTATACCTACCTCCCAAAGTATAATACCTATGTGGCCAGAGTTAATTTGCGATTAAATACTTAGATGATACGTTACAAAGATACTTTGATACGTTTTTTGTTGCGTATGTTAGTTGGCAAATTAATGTTGATTACAGGAAGAAGTGTTAACGAATTTTATAGCTGGTATAAATTAAAATATGTCAGTTATTTTAAATGGAAACAAACATCTGCAGTAAAATAATCTATATTTTTTAAAACAATACCCAATTCACCAAAGGCATTAAAGACAGGCATGTTTTTAATATTTTGATTTGATTCCGTGATTAAGTGAAACATTTAACTATAAAAAGTTCAAAATACTGTGTAATTGTACCTTTACTGTGCCAACTTAAGTATATTTGTAATAAAAATATATTGCTGGGATGTAAACCTACAGAAAGCCGACTAATTCTACGCAATCTAATTACAAAGCTACAAACACTACAAAGTTCTTAATTTATTTCAGTGTCTTTGTTATAAACCGTCTGCAGCAGAGCGAAGTAAGACCAAGAGCGGCTCAATGTCTGAAAAAGAATACAGAGTGATTATAAACCATCTCGCCTAGTACATAATTTATGATAACAGTGAAAACAAGAACAACAACAACAACAATAACCCAACCCAATAACAAGCAGCAGTGTGTTCAAGCAGAAGTGTTTGCATTGTTGTGTTTCGGTGAGGGGATAAGATGACCGGTGAAATTACAAGCATTGAGGCATTCCATCTTAGACCTCAGGGTCGGCAACGCATTTGTAGTCTTAAGATTGTAGTCATGAGAATGCTAATTTATGAGTCATAAATCCCACTCACCATCAGGTGGCCTAGTGTGCTCGTTCACTTTCCCCATGCCGTAAAAACTACAACAAGAACAACCACAACAACAACAACAATTACCGTAGTGAACGCGGTCAGGTTTATATCGATGAAGGTGAAGGCAGTCAACTTGCATGGTTTCTGGGCCCTGGAACGGGAAAAGTATTAGTTATTTAACAATGTCTAACCACTTAACTGAAAATTATGTTTTATTTAATATTTAAAATATTTTGGCTTTAACATTTTGTAATGGCTAAGTTGGCCAAAGTGAAAACTCGACTTTATTTTCTTGTAATGAAATAATGGATCAATTTGTAAATAAGGTGTTATTTCAAAAATAGGTTTTTATATAGGTTGTAATTTCGTACCTGGTCAATATCAAAAGCATATCTTTCGCCGTTTTTGCATCCATGTTGTACCACAGACTATTATACACTGCATTACTTATTGCCACTCTAAAAATAAAAAAAGTCTATGATTTATATATAGCTGAAATACGAGTAGGTAAACTACATAATTCCGAAAAGTCATAATGCCGAAATTCAGATTTTTCGTAATTATTTCGTTCATAGACTTTATTTTAACTCTCACTCACTGTAAACCAGGAGGAGGATCTTATATCGTCTGTATTTTTTTAGTATTGAAATAGAAATAGAAATAGAATTTATTGTATAACTGTGTACATACAAAGATGATGGCAAGAAATAAGTTTCAATAGTTTATCCATTTCGGACGTACAATATAAAATTAAGGACATGCTAAATTATTAAATTACCCTATTTTGCCAAATTACTAATCCATTCAGCGCATGCTCTACATATTCAATTTTAAAAATAAATACAATATTCCTCGAGAATTCCTTTATCTCATAGAACGCTATTTCACTGGGCCAATTCTTAAGACAAGTTTTAAATTGGATAACCTCTAGTTTTTTAGGGTTCCGTAGTCAAACTAGGAACCCTTATAGTTTCGCCATGTCCGTCCGTCCGTCCGTCCGTCCGTCCTTCCCCAGTCTAGCTCAGAGATTCATAGTACTAGAAAGCTGTAATTTGGCATGAATATACATATTAGTCACGCCAACAATATGGTAAAATAAAATTTTGAAAATATTTTTTTTTTAATGCACCTCCCCTACACGTAACGTGGGGATGCCTTTTTTTTTTCTTGCCTACCCCATAGTGTGGGGTGTCGTTGGATAGGTCTTTCAAAAATATTGCGGGTTTATGTAAACAATTTTTCGATAAAGGGATTCGTTTATGAAATATTAAGCTTTAAAGCGCTATTTTTTGTTAGAGTCAAGTGTCCCCCCCCCTACAGCCAAAACTACAAATACTAAAAATCTGAAAAATATCTTCAACGAAAGCGCATATAACGAATTTTAAAGGAAAACTATCACGGCTAAGTAGACATGATTAGTTCCTGAGATACAGGCGACTAAAGTGTTTATACCTATCAAAATCGCCTATGATAACTTTGATAGAAAAATTTTTTAACGGGGCGTGCAGGACGCGCGGGGGGAGTCAAACTGTCCAAGCAACAAATCGAGCGACAGCCGCGCTCATAAGCGCGAGCGCCTAGATGCTGTTTGGACGTGCCCCGGAATGCTACCTACAAGTTTGCGATTTGCGATCTGAAAGTTTACAAATTTTCGATTAGATTATTGATTTGAGTTGAGTATCGTTTGGAAAACTTAAAATTCTATTTACTGGACCTTGTTTTTTTTTTCAATTTCTATTAATTACTATATAAAAGATTTAACTTTTATTGTAATTTAAAGTCGGTTTGAAGCAGTTTAGATACCTAACTACCTACATAGGTATACTGATCTCACACTTAAAAGCTTGGCTCTTGTTTGAGATATTATATACGAATTTATAAGAAAAAGAATCATTACTAAGTAGACTTAATTAGTTCCTGAGATACAGGCGACTAACGGGTTTATACTTACTAAAAATCATCTAAGACAGCGCCAAATAACTTTAAATAGAAAATTGGTTCATACATGTTGATTTTTGAGATAGTTTTTTGTGTCGTCGTTACGGCTTCGGAACCATATACTGAGCATGGTCCGACATGCTCTTGCCCGGTTTTTAAACATACAGTTAGCTTATTGAAAACTCGCATAGTAGAAATGAATTGGTTTTAGCTCTAGTTCCAACTTAAACTGACCCATGTAAAGCTATTACTTAAACAATTTATAAAACAAAGTCGCTTTCCGCCGTCTGTCTCTCTGTATGTACGCTTAGATCTTTCAAAGTACGCATCGGATTTAAATGTTTTTTGCATTCATAAAGACAGTGTTTTTTTATGTATAGTTTGTTATTTTTGTTGGTACGGGTGTTACAGGATACACACAAAAACTGAAACGAAACGAGGGCATGTTGCTACTTAGTTTAATATAAAACACCTCGAGCATAACATAGCCTTCGAAAATATTAGTTTTTGTAAAAAAAAATGAAACTTTAATTTATCTTCGCAGAGCAAAGGTTACCTAATGAATATGAAACATCAAATTTAAATAAAATCTTTGATTCGCACTTTCAAGCTGGACTGTATAAAAACCAAATAAGTAGGTACAGTCAAGTTTTAAAATATGGGATCACCTTATTCCAGTGTACTTATTACGGTGTAGTTACTTCGTTACATATGACTGTATAGTGTACATAAATATTGACATAGAAGTGGCCTTTTTTACCGCTCATGGATAGGACACTTAAATTTTAAACCATACTCACAGACTGTGACAAATTGTCAGCGTAGTAGCATATTAGATATATTTGCAGCAAACACATAATGAGGAAGCTGAGAAAATTACCCAGCATTGCTCAATCCGTATAAGCCTGCAAAAAACAGTTATTTTTCTCTTTGTATACACTAAAACCTAAGCACTTTATGCAAATTTTATGTTTAAAAAAGCTTGAACAATAAGCCTGAGCTTTACGGAATAGGATTTGCCAAAGTCAAAGAGTTGCTACTTGCTAGTAATACGGTTTGTTGTACTTTGTGCTTAAAATGTACTGAAAATATCTTACTATTATATTAAATCCAGCAAGGCAGAGCAGTAGAGAACTAGTTATAAAGTTACATAAAGCAGACTTGCTATAGACGACTTCAATTAAATTTGTTAATCTGTAACAAACAGAATGATTTCTCTTTGCACAAATGAAAATATTTAGATAGGTACAGATATAGTTTTAAGAGTATTCTTATTCGTATTATTTTATACCAAAGGTACCAAAAATATTTTCACCTTTTTTATACACAAATCGGGTGAAACCATGATGAGGAAATGAAAAACAATGCTCTCTACATATGGTATTATTAATAATTTTGCAAGCTCGGAAGAATACGTTTATGATTTTAATGTAGAAACTTAGTCCGCCATAAAATGTCGGTAGACTTTGATATTACTTCTCGCACATATTGCGAGAATAATGACATGCAAATGGATGGCAAATTAAAGAAAAAATATCGAACCCTATCAGCTCCCAATGACGAGTAACACAGGCTGTAAATTTCTTTCGATATGTGGTCCTGGCGTCTCCAAGTCGTAAATTCAAACTCGAGTTTAGATGTATAATTTTCTCCATGTCATATTGAAGTAAACAGAAATGTACTTGAATGAAAGTACAAAAAATGTAGTATAAACAATCTGGTCCAAAAATTGTCCCAACTGCAAATATGGCTGAAAGCAGAAACGTATGAAAGCATAGTTTAGTAAAATTTAATATGTTTATGAAAATCACGTCAACAATGACGTAGTTTAAATGAAGTAAAACCTAACTTTACAGGAATAAACCTTGACCATACTGCTCGCTCTAACCTTGCTAAGAAAGATAATTAAAGAAGTCTGTAAGATTTATACGAAATCAACGCCCTTGCTCAATGTTAGAGTTTCACGTATTGCTCTCAGTGACGTGCAATTTAAACACTGAAGCATATGATAGCATGCTGTACCAACTACTCACCCGCGCTCATTTGATGAACATACACGAACGGGTAAACTCTCAGGTCAGTCGGGTCAAACGGATATAAGACGAATAACGGAAACCTCAACGTCAGTTCTCCCGTCACATGGTAAGTGACTCCCATTATAATAAGTGGACCAACTCCGAACGCAATGATGCCACAAGCATAAAAGAATGTCTGCGCTTTGATTGACAAATCCAGATTTCTCACTATTTTGAGTATCGCTTCATATGCTTCTGGATCAGTCTGTATGTTAGATTCATATTTTGCCGCTTGGAGTTTACGTAATCTATAGATCAGGTCATTGATAATATGTCCATATTTAAGCCGGTAGTAAACCTTGCTGGAGCCGAGGATGGAAAGCGTAGCGCAAGGTAGAGTGTATGTGGCTTCAATGAAGGCGTTCTCTACGATCCCTTTCTGAATAAACCAAGCGAATTCTCCAAACACTCCGATGTAAAGCCAAATATTAAACAAGCAGAAGTATTTTCGGTTCTTGAGTCGCTCCATTACGCTTTGATTTGTTTCTGCATCACTAACTTGTAAACCTGAAACTTTTAATATCTGATTAGCTTTGTGTAAACTATCTTCGAACAATGCTGACAGGTGAGTTTTCATGTTGAACTTTCCCATTTGAATGATCCCTCGGCAAAAAGAAACGAGCATTTTATGGTGCAGTTCCACGTGGCTGTACGGCAATTAAGTAATTAGTATTAATTACAGGCCTTTTCTTTTAATGCTAGTAATTTCCTTTCGATACCAGTTTACTTATCGATATTAAGGCTTCCTTGCCAAAGTAATTTAATTCATTTATAAATTCAAAACGTTTATATAGAAAAAATCCCTTTAAAAATATATTTTTCGACTTCATTAATTAACTTAAACGCGACTCGAGTCATTTTCCGTCTTCTTTTGAAGACGTTTAAAGTAAAAGTTAAATTAAAAAGATAAGTTATATTAAAATAAAAGTTAAATTAAAGTTCTGATAACATAGAGTGTTTTTAAAGGAACGTGTGTGTAGATTTCGATTAAAATTATTCCATGAACTTTTAAATTTTCCAGGATGAAAAGTATCTTATTTGTTAACCCAGGGTATAAGCTATTTCCAAATTTAATTTACATAAATCCATCCAGCCTTTGCGGTGGGGAGGAGTAACAAACTAACATTATGTTCAAACCTCATAATATTATTAATAATCACTGCATAACCCCGCCGTTATGTCGTGTCGTTGCCTGTTAGAATGTGCCACTCCATGTCTTCACGTGGTAGACGTAAGAGGCGACTAAGGGAATCAAGGCTTGTAGCAGAGGGGTTGCACTGGGCGTGTCGCACTGCCTTATAAACCTTCCCGCTCGTCCATTCTGAGAATGGATATCAGCCCGGGGGGGCCAGCACCGAGCGAGCAAACGCGCCTGCGCCACGATCTACCGCCGCACGCGCCGTCTTGAACGCTCGGTGTCGGAGCGTGCCGTAATTAATTACTTAGTAAAGTTAGTTTTGGGTATATATGCATATAACCTTATACTTTTTATGATTTACTTGTTCTGTAGTGTTGATAGTAAAACGGGAGTGTTCTTACCACGGTTGTTCATGTCCTGCTCGATATATTTCGACGATGTTACAATCGTTTATACTGTTGTAATAATTAAAAACATTATTAAATAGGTTTTTGTCTTACTATTAGAGTCGCGGAGTGGAGGGCGAAAACTTGTATTGGGTTAATACTTAAGTACATTTATTTTAAAATATCAAAATATAGTAGTTTTAGTTCTTACACAAACGATGTAGGACTTAATACCTAATTGGTCTGCCTTTTCAAAACCTACTCAAATCTTTTAGCCGTCGTCATAATATGGATTCTAGGCGTGTGAGACAGCCCTAGCACTACACGTGCCGCGTGCGAATGAATACAAGTTATACGACAGTAAGAGAGACATAGGGCAGGCACTTTCCTCATGCCTAAACAGCGTTTTTGCAAGGAAGAGTAACTTCTGTACTTGTTAGCCCTAGCCTTAGCCTGATTGTGCAAAATGTGGCTACAAAGTTGTTGGTAATTCTGTAGCTCTGCCTACCCCACTCTGGATATGAAGGCGTGACGGTATATACTCATATGTGTATGGGTAGGTATGTATGTGTCACTGCATAACAAAGGTAACCTCAACCAATTTGATTTCTAGGCCACTTTGGACTATGTTAAAGTGACGCTGACAATCAAAACGTAAGAGACTTTCCATGATTTGATTTACAACGTCACGTTGACAAAATCCATATAGTGGCCTAGAAATCAAATTGGTTGACTGTAGTACTAAATTTATCTACTGTACAATAAATAATTCATACTTAATATTATAAATGTAATAGTAGTCTGTTTGTAACGCTTTCACGGGCAAACCACTGACGGATGGACGGACGGATGAAATTTGGCATGGTGATAGCTTTAACCCACGAGGAACGACATGGGGTTCTTTTACTGCGAGGGATAAACTACTTCTATGCAAACGAAGGCGCGGGCAACAGCTAATTTATATGTAAGTATGTACATTTATTGGCATTTTTAGGCTAAGGCTTGGACAATTTTTTTTCTTCCACCACTTAGAGGTTTTATGTTTGTAAGGACGTTTGGTTTTTCGCTAAGCGGCTAAAAGGTTTTGGATGAAAGTAGACAAAAAGGTAGCCAGGTACAGTCAATCAATTTGATTTCTAGGCCACTTTGGACTATGTTAAAGTGACGCTGACAATCAAAATGTAAGAGACTTCCTATGATTTGGTTTACAACGTCGCGTTGACAAAGTCCATAGTGGCCTAGGAATAGAATAGAATAGAATAGAATAGAATATATTTTATTTGTAAATCACAAGTATTAAATTAGGTCTTAAATCTAGGAATACAGATCTCTGTGTTTTGCCTGTTGGCGTACAAATGTTCATTAAATTAACTAAAATTAACTAAAATTACATTACATTACATGAATAAAAATACGTACTTAGTGTCAGATACAATTTCCTAAATGTCGTCAAAAAAATCATTGATAGAATAATAACATTTTTTTGCTAAGTATGTTGTCAACTGCTTCTTAAATTGGGCATGCTTCTGTATTTTTATGCAGTTTGGTATTTTATTGTAAATTTGAGGACCCATTCCTAGTACACTCCTGTGCATAAATGCTGTTTTATGTTTGGTACTACAAACATTATTTCTGTATTGTGACCGTACGGGAAGCCTGCGTTGTTGTAGTACTGTTTTAAATAGCTGAGGGTTTCTTTTTACAAAACTTGCTACTTCAAAAATATATAGTGACGGAAAGGTTAAAATATTTAATGATTTAAACAATGGGACGCAGCTGTCTCGGGCATGAACGCCGCTGATAGCCCGTACGCACCTTTTTTGGGCTTTAAAAACGGCATCCCTGAAGACTGAGTTCCCCCAAAAAATAACTCCATACCTCAATACTGAGACCACAAGGCCATGGTAAGCAGTTAACATTGCCTTTTGGTCTACTACCTTTGCCAGTTTCTGTAATGCAAATGCCGACTTATTTAGCCTCTTACAGATATATTCTACTTGATCTTTCCAAGTAAGTTGTTCATCTATCATAAGCCCTAAAAATTTGGTTACGCCTACTCTTTCAATTTTATTGCCATCATAGTTAATATTCATGTCATTTACTGGTCTTCGTTGATGAAAATGCATAATATTAGTTTTATTTAAATTAATTATTAAATTATTATTATTAAGCCATGTTATCATTTCATTTAATACTAAATTAATGTCATATTCATAATCTACATTATTATCAAAACTTATTATAGAAGTACTATCGTCGGCAAACATAATCATTGGATGATGGACTTGTCTTGGCATGTCATTAATGTAAATTAAGAAAAGGAGAGGACCAAGTACACTACCCTGCGGCACGCCGTATTGCACATATTGTTCATTTGAAATGTATTTTTTCTCTATTTTGCTTTTTAGACAAATTTTTGATATTTCAGTATACTGTGGTCGATTTTCAAGGTAAGATTCAATGAGATCCAAAACATTACCTCTTAATCCATATCTATTTAATTTATTAAGTAGCAACTTGTGATCAACATAGTCAAAAGCTTTGGTCATATCTGTGAACACCGCACAGACTGGTATTCTTTTATCAACATTTTCTATTACAATTTTAATTAAGTCATATATTGCCATATTTATGGTCGTACCCTTTATATACCCTTTCTGCTCTTTACATAAGAGGTTAAATTTATTTAGAAAGCTGTATATTTTTTGATAGATCACCTTTTCAAATATTTTGGCGAACACCGGAATGAGGGCTATCGGTCGATAATTTTGCGGATTTTCCTTGTCACCTTTTTTGAATAATGGTTTAATAATAGTCTTTTTTAAGCAGTTTGGATATTTGCCTGTACTAATGGATAAGTTTATTATATAGTTTAGATGGTTGTCTATAATGTTACTAACAACTTTGATGATGCGGGTAGTAATGTTGTCATAACCTACGCTATTTGTGTTTTTCAGGAATCAAATTGGTTGACTGTACATGTAATAAATTGAAACATTTTGTTGTTTTATAGTTGTATTTATTTTAAAACACAGGATACTGGATGGTTCCTGAAGGAAAGATGATAAGCGAGTTATACTCGCACGTATTAGCAGGGGGGTGATGGCTAGTACTATCTGCACGGTGATTTTTTTTGGTGATCAGGAACCAATTTTTCTAATTCAGTTATTAATGGCGATCACGTTTAAGTCGCAGTAACATGAAACAAAACTTATTTTTTTATATAAAAAAATTATTTTGAAACTAACTTTTAATTGAAATTAATTGTCACCCTACTAATTGTTTATTCTATGAGCAGGGAGCGAAACTTTGGTGCCGGTGACGTCATTATGACGCAAATTTAAATATAGGGTGTTTTTATAAAATATACACAACATATTAAAATAGTGACATAGATGATTCATATTATTACGATACGTCTATATTTTAATAATACCTATCTTACTTTCTCGGTAAAATCGTGTTCATCCTTCTCATCTAAGTAAGTACTGAAGAAGTTTTCGATTCAATATGTTGGCATCTCCATTGCAATGTCTCGTAATAAATTTGGAACCGAATGCCTTTTATCCGTCCTTAATGACAATATTCTTAAATTCACGAATAAAAAATACTATTTAAAGTGATATACATTATTATTGTCTCCGATTTTTTTTTGACTTATATTATATGACAAAGACAGTAAGGTGTCACTTTTTATAAATACTGGGCGTCTCAAGTGTCAATAAAATATCCGTAAACTAAAGAGGCCAACATGTTGTTAGTGATTATCTGTAATGTAGATAAAAACACTCTGTATGAAGCTTGACGTCATACGGCTGTCACCGGCACCAAAGTTTCGCTGCCTGTCTATGAGTTACACACACTTAACTGTTAAGTTAATTGGCGTAATATCTGTCAAATTTCCCGCCAAAGCGATGGCACTTCAATAATTAATGTAGGATGTCCATGTATCCAGTGGTGATTGGTTTTAACAATATCATTAACTTAAATAAATTAAACAGTGAGTTAATTGTTTGAGACATCAACAATTAAATTCCTTTATTGTTGCTTATTAATAATTTTCAACTCCTGATCACCGATAAAAAATCACCGTGTATATTTTCAGAACCTTAATAAATAAGAGAAAAGTTAGGTAAGTCTAAGTAGTAGAAATCTAACGATGACGACGAGTTAACCAGCTTTAGATTACTTTCTTCTAAACATTATTTTTTTTGAAGTATTTAAAAATCAAACCTACCACTTACTTTCTATGGAACCTAGTAACATCCCGAAGTGATCGTAAATAAAAAAAAACACGGTGTATATTTGTACTATTTATATAAAATTTTAATGTTCTATTTGTTAAAATTTCAAACTTATAGATAGGTGTGTACAATCAGAAAAATTTAAGCCTGACCCACAATAGAACTGTGTCACAGTGACAATTTATTTGAAAATTGTTACCGTTTGATTTAACATCACTGTGATACAGTTCCATACCGGGGGGGGGGTAAAAAAAACGTATATTATGAGGGTATTCCAAAACATACTGTTTTCCGTGATAGCCTGGTTTACCTCTATAACTCGCACGATATCAGATGATGTATGGCAGGAAGCGCGAGATGACCGTTTATCTTGATAAAATCCCGGTTCAGATATAAGCCTTAGGGGTTTACCGTGACATACTATAGCAGTTCCGTTTAGTTTGAAAGAAAGGGACAGAGTTATAGCAGTTATACAGCTCTGTTCGTTTCTCTCGACCTAATCTGAACTGCTTCAGTACGTTATGGTAACACTACCGAGCGCGATATAATCTGCGGTCTTATTTATATTACGTGAAGGTTTACTTCGTACGTGTGATCTCTTTTACCTACCATTGTGGTTATAATCAACAAACACGAAAGTGATAAAAGTAAGTGAAATAATGTGTACCTACTGCCTTTTAAGTTGTGTCGTTTGGAAAAACTAAAGACAATTTAAGTGTTAAATGGTATTTATTGTTTTTCAAAGTAATCACCGTGACATGTAATACACTTTTTCATTCGATCGAACCAGTTTTCGAAACACTTATTCCAGTCCGAAGTCGGGGTCTCCAAAATGGCCGTTTCGTATGCCTCAACGGCTTCTTCAGGCGTCTGGTACCGTTGACCACGAAGTCGTTGCTTGATTTTTGGAAAAGTAAATAAATCGTTAGGGCTTAAGTCTGGACTGTACGGAGTGTGTTCCAGAATTTCGACGTTTTGCTCTTTTAAAAACGCAATTGTTTGCCGAGCGGTGTGCGAGCTCGCATTATCGTGGTGCAGTCTTATACGACGTCTTGGGTTATTTTTTCGAAACTCGCCGATGACTTCTGGTAAACAGACAGTGGTATACCAGTTAGCATTAACCGTTTTACGATCCTCGAGCACGATGGTGGCAACGTGGCCACTTTTCGCCACAAACGTGGCGACCATGTTTTTCGAAGTGCTCCGTGAGCGTATTACTTTGGTCGGTTTTGGCTCATCTTGGAACACCCAAACAGTCGACTGCTGTTTAGAATCGGGATCGTAGGCATATATCCAAGATCCGTCACCACTGATAATGTCGTAAACATGTTTCGAGTTTCCTCGGTTGAATTGCCGCAGAGTTTTGCGACACCATCGAACGCGAGCCATTTTTTGGTCTTCACTGAGTAAATGTGGTATCCAGCGTGAGATCAACTTTTTTACGCCTAAGTGATCGTGCAAAATACTGTGAACACTGGTCCCTGAAATACTTAAGGAAGCTTCTATCTCACGGTATGTCGCATGGCGATCTTCGACGATCAGTTGCCGTACAGCATCAATGTTCTCCTGGGTTACGGCTGTTTTTGGTCGACCTTCACGATGTCTATCACCAAGACTAGAGCAACCACGTTGAAATTCTAAATACCAGCGTTCCACAGTCCGGAGGCATGGTGCTTTATCATTGAAAACCGTAGTCAACTCTTCGAAGCACTGAAGTCGCGTTAAGCCCCTTTTGAAGTTTTAAAAAATTATCGCACGTAAATTTTCCTTCGAAATTTCCATTTTCACAACTGACTTGTCAACTTTGAACGAACGCTGTACTAAAACGGTTGGGCCGATTTCGAGTCATTCTTTTGTTTTCGAATTCTAAATTCAAATATTTTAAGATGACACTAGTTCTTTTTTATGCAATCACGGGAGGTTTGCAAACGACAGAACTTAAAAGGCAGCCCTCGTATTTGCAAATGTTCTATAAGACGTTATAGAATCAGTGAGTTTTAAAAAAACTACCTTAACATTCTATGTTAATAAATATCTTAAATGTAAATGCATCACTTACGTAAACTAAACGCACGAAACAGAGAGAATTGCTTATGATAATATTATAATTACAGAAGTACCCACCCAAGTAAGTGTTTACAAAGCTGATTCGACGATCACCAACTTAAATAAAGGTAAACAGCGGGACAGACTTCTTAACACTGTTATATACTAGCTGTATTTTACTGTTACTACTTGCATTTCTTTTTCACCCACCCTATAAAAGAAGCACATTTGGTTTAAAGTGTGCATGATATGCTGATTAGTCCAAAGTCCGTAGCAGGTAGGTAGTAACAGGATTGACAAAGATTTTAGTAGTAGCAAAGATTGCGTTTATAGTCTAAGCTCCTTACTTATAAACGTGAAATAAGCTTGGAATAGTTTATGCCATGCTTTGTCCTTATTTGTAATTGTGACATGTGCATCTGGCATAAAGTGACAAAGCATGGCATAAACTATTCCAAGCTTATTCCACGTTTATAAGTAAGGGGGTAAGCATTTTAGAACTACAATAAAAAATCTAAGCGAGTTTTTTATTGATATTACAGTGGACGTAACTACAGTTAGCTGTATCTTGATTTTACCCTATTACTATTACAATTACATATAACAACATCAAAAGTGGCTTTTATTGCAAGCAAACTAATTAAACTTAAGACTGTACCGAGCAAACGTCGAGCGTCCAGTGGGGCGCCCTCATTACTATTATTGTGTTTTCTAATTAACTAAAGAATTTCCTTGCGAAAAGACGATACGTTTTTGTAGCGCATGTAAAACACAATTTATGGGATACGTACATACATACATTAAATCACGCCTGTTTCCCAGACGGGTAGGCAGAGACCACTTCTTTCCATTTGCTACGATCTTAAGTTGATAACTCGAAGGTGTGTTTTCATTTGTAATAGAAAAACTTACCGATCAATTTCAAGAAAATACTTTAGTTTATTAGAAAACACAATAATAGTAATGAGGGCGCCACTGTACATCCGGCGTACGCTCGGCGTAGTCTTAATACAAAGCGCTACCAAGTTCTTAATTTCTTTTAGCGTCTTTTTTATAAACTGACTGCAGTAGGGCGAAGTAAGACCAAGAATTGCTCAGTGTCTGGAAAGTAATACAGAATGATTATAAAACACATAGTGTAACATATATTATGCGATAATGGAGAATCACAATTTAATAACTACCCTAGTAAACGCAGTCAGGTTAATGTCGATGAAGTTATAGGCAGTCAATTTGCATGGTTTCTGGGCCCTGGAACCGGAAAAGTTTTTATTAATTGTTATAAATTCTTCTCGTGACATTTACTTCCTATTAATTTGATAGTTTTTCTAGGAGTACATTTACCACCATAAATGACTATAAGTATATTATTATTTGAATGTTATGTGCAATGTCAGAAATGGGTTTATCTAAGTAAAACATGCTGTGGGTACTTATAATTATGTACACTACATAATCTCCATGGCATAAAAATAAGACCAATTTTAATACTTTTTGTAACACGCGTACGTACCTAGTCAAAATCAAAATCAAATCTTTAGCTGTTTTCGCGTCCAAGTTGTACCACCGGCTGTTATACACTGCGCTGCTAATTGCCAGACTCTGAAAATAACAAATAATCCATGATGTAACAATAATGATTTTATCTGGGTGCCGTTCAATTTGCATAAAAACTTTGAGCATAATTTCATTTAACTACGTTTGAAAAGCATAATAAACGTTAGGTAAGCATAAAAACTTTCAACTACCCGGAAATCAACAGGTTTTGGCAGTTCGTAATACGGTCTTAGTTAAAGTTCCCTTCAGTTCACCTGGGACAACAAAAGTAATGTAATAAAATCAAAAGTAGTTTTTACGATAGCAAAATGTTCATTGAAAATTGCGTGTTTAACCGCTAAAGGAAAGAAAACGCGTGCGCCGGATGTACAGTGGCGCCCTCATTACTAATACTATTATTGTTTTCTAATAAACTAAAGTATTTTCTTGAAATTGGTTGGTACGTTTTTGTACTATAAATGAAAACACAACTTATAGGGTATGTCACATAGTTTAGTAACAATTCACCTTCGAGTTATCAACTTAACGGAAAAAAGTGCCCACCTTTTCCCGTTAAGCTGACTACTCAAAGGGTAATTGTTATTAAAGTTTGTTACGTATCCCATAAATTGTATTTTTACTTGTGCTACAATAACGTATCGTCTGATTTCAAGGTTTTTTTTTAGTTAATTAGAAAACACTGCGCCACTGGACGCTCGACGTTTGCTCGGTGCAGTCTTAAACCATACTCACAGACTGTGACACATTGTCACCGTAGTAGCATATCAGATATATTTGCAGCAAACACATAACGAGGAAGCTGAGAAAATTACCCAGCATTGCTAAATCCGTATAAGCCTGGAAAGAACGTTTTATTTAGTAGACCAACTTTCAACTTAGTCCAAAAGTTCCGAAACCCATAGCACATGACGCAAATTAAAGTTTAAAAAAAAGATTAGTCTCTTTAGAATAGGTTTCATTTTCATTCTACGATCAAAAAAGTGCTCTAAATCGTACCTTACGATTTGGAGTACCTACTCTGTGCTTAGATCCTTAGAGAGAATGGACATGACCTTACTGTGATATTAAATCCAGCGAGACAGAGCAGTAGAGAACTCGTCATGAAATTAAATAAAGCCGACTTGTTATAGACGAAATCGATTAAATTTGTCAATCTGCAACAAAAATATTTAGTGCAGAAATGTAGTGTTTGCTTGGTAATTATTTTTTCTCCCAGAAGCTCGGAAATGTTAACCTTACTGTTGTAAAAACAGCCCGCGAAGTTCTGAGTTCCAGGGTAAGGGAAAAAAAAAGTGTTATTGTTTACCAACAGCAGCGACCGAGATCGATCGAGATCGACCGAGACCGCCACATTCATAGTTCGTTTGTTCATCTTTGAAGTCGTCGATACCAATGTGCATGCCGCTTCTTTATACCCATTGTGGCGGCATATACTCATATACTCATATACTCATTTATTCATAATATTATTAGAATATTACATGTCACGTTATAATAATTACAAAAATTACATTTAAAGTTAAGGTACAAAATTAATTTATTTATCCGGTACAATGAAAAGCATGCTACATAATTATTTGAACGAATGAACTATATGAAATTTCGATTTTGGTAAAAAATGTTACTAATTACATAATGTGGCAAGATGCATTGCAAGAACGTTATCATAGGAAACGTATAGGACTGACGTAAGCCACGGAACGGTCGCGTCGAGTGCGTTATGTCAATTCTATAAATATTGTCATTTTTCAGAAATGATTTACGTTAGCGTTAAGCATCTTGTGTAAGGCCACTGGTGTTTTCTCTCTCGCAAAAGTAGGTACTTAAATACTTTTTCTTCAAAAAACTTCAAATAAAATAAAGCTAGCATAATAAAAAAGGCTGGTAGCACACCGCATAAGTTCCCTGTGACGAGCAACACAGGCTTTAATTTTCTTCCGAAAAGTAATTCTGGCTTCTCCAAGATGTAAATTCAAACTTTGGTTCATCATTTTCTCCATGTCATATCGAAGTAAACAGAATTGTACTTGAATGTATGTGCAGAAGAGGTAGTATAAACAATCTGGTCCTAAAATTGTGAAGACAGCAAATACAGCTGAAAGCAGAAATAATCGTATTTTACCAAATTGAGATGACAATTGCATATATAAGTAAAATTTGTAGTTTTCATAAAAGTAACGTGAATATTTACTATCCTAGTTGCACCTATTAAGAACAGGATATAAGCACCCAGAAAGCTCATTACAACAACACGTTTTTTTAGAAGTAACATCTCTTACTAAATTATAATTTTAGTTAACTGAACAGCATCACTGTTTACTGACCACTACTGGTGAGCCATATGATAGGTGACAAGATTCACAAATGGTCAGTTAACTCTGTTGCTCATGGAACAGCTGTCAGTGGCAAGCAATAACTAAACAATATCATACGATTACAACATGCTGGGCCTGTTCTGCTCGGTAAAATCATATTGCTTTTGTCATGCTCTTATGTATTTGATAGCGGCCGAGTTGAAAACATTGATAACATATCAAAGGCAGTATGATTTTACCCAGTAGGATAGAGGCTCTAATCCATAATCTACTTACCTCCGATCATTTGAAGAACATACACAAACGGGTAGAATCTCATGTCAGTAGCGTCGAATGGATACAAGATAAAAAACGGAAACCTCATCGTCAGCTGTCCTGTCATATGATAGGTAAATGCCATTATTATAAGTGGACCAGCTAAGAACGCAGTGATGCTACAAGCATTGAACAAAGTCAGCGCTTTGATTGCATAATCCAGATTTCTCACTATTTTGAGTATCGCTTCATATGATACTGGATCATTTTGTATGTCAGATTCATGTTGTACCGCTTGCAGTTTACGTAATCTATGGATTAGGTTATTGATGATGTGGCCATAAATAATCCGGTAGTAAACCTTGGTGCTGCCGAGGATGCAAAGCGTAACGCAAGGTAGGGTGTATGTGGCTTCAATGAATGTGTTCTCTACGATACCTTTTTGGAGAAACCACGCTAATTCTCCCACCATCTCCCAGTATAGCAATAGATTGATTAAGCAGAAGTATTTTCGGTTTTTGAGTCGCTCCATCGCGCTCTGGTTCGATTCATCATCATCCGTTTGCAAACCTGTAACTTGTAATATTTGATTGGCTTTGCGTAAACTCCCCTCAAACAACGCTGATAGGTCTCCTTTCATATTGAACTTTTCCATCTGAGTGACGTTCTCCGGTAGAAAGTTAGGTACAAGTATAACAGTCCCACTTGACTGAGGTAAAGCAATTAAGCAATTAGAATAATTACAATGTCTACGTTGATTATACTTTTGTAGTCTTGACCGTTAATTAAATGAGGTAGAAACGCTTTAAGTACTTAATGTGTCATTAAGTCATTATGAAGACAACTGATTGTTTATTTTTATAAAAGGGTTCAATACGGGTTTTAATATAAGCACGTGTCGGGTAGTAGACCTAGTTTAAAGAACCAAATATACAGGAAATCTCTGCAAGATAAATTATACATTTCAGTATTCCTTATCGCAGCTACATTTAATTATTATTTCTTAACTTGTTATTAAGTACGCACTATTTTTGAAAAAACATGACTTGTTTACATTGAACCACTGAGTTACAGATATAAGAGTAAATACAACATTTATTTTTACCCGACTGCCGAAGGAGGAGGGTAATGTTTTTGACCTGTATGTATGTATCCATTTATTCTTTGTTCCCTTGTAAAGGCTGACTGGGAGGCCCGATTTCAACAAACGAGGTCTTAGCGTCGCGTTATTTTTAAATGTGAAATTAGTGATAAAATAAATATATACATTACTAGCTTCTGCCAGCGACTTCGTCCGCGTAGAATTCATATTTTTTTAATCCCACATGTTGTGTGCATTACAAATTACAATGATGAAATAATTTGTGAAATTGGTTCAGTACTTCTTGAGCATATTCGTTACAAACATACAAAAATACAATTTCCTCTTTATAATATTAGCCTTTGCCCTGTGGAACACTGAGGTAGGCAAGGAATATATATATATATATATATATCAGTGTAAATGGGTAAGGACCAAAAAGTTGTCCACGCTAACTAAATCAATTAAATTTTCTATGAAACTTTTCCGTTGTGACACGAAAATTAGCCATACATGTGTGGAAACTTTTCGTCGCACAACGGAACTTTTTTCGTCTTCGTTGTTTGTATGGTTAACTGCGCTTAACTGTGGTCCAACTTTTTGGTCCTTACCCAAATAACTAACATTATATTACATTATCCAAACAACAGTTTGGTTTTTACAGGTTGCTTTCTGTTCACTTTAAAAAATCTGTACATAAAAATACATACGAAATTTAATGGTTCCTAACATTCAGCAGTATGTATTGTAAACTCTTTTAAAAAATACATACATCAACTAATCATTAGTACACTACTAGTAAGAAAGAGAGAAAAAGATTTTGTACTTAAAGAATGGCTACTTGATAAAGGTTTTTTACTCTGTAAAGGAATACTTTGCCAAGAAGCCAAATATCTCATTCCCAAGTGCTGGATTTAAGGTAAGTATTATTTTATTTTGTAACTATTTTATTGTAATTTTTTTTTGTTTTTTTTTTCACCAACACCATTCCTATTGATTTATTGACATAATATTTACAGAGTTTAATATTAATACAATTAAAACTTAAAACAAAACGTATTAAAATTAAAATAAAACTAAGCAACTGAAATATTAAAGATATAAATAATAATCACCACTATTAAAGGAACATCCCCCTCTAGCAGGTCCTTAATTTCATTTGTTACTTTATTGAAAATAAAACTGACATTTAGGTAATGATTGTATATTTCAATGTGTACGAATGCGGTTAGTTTTCAGTGGGACAAATGTAATATAATAATAATTGTAATATAGGTAACTTGAATAATAGGTGATACATTAATTACTGAATTCTTGCAGTCTGCCTAACGGTGACAAATTAAATACGGTAAACTTATATGAGGTAAACATTGTAAAAGCCAAAAACAGACAAACATTTTTTTTAATAATTAATACCAATGCAAGCCATGAAACCATAAACAGACAGTCAATAGATAGTCTTAAAAAATAGATATATTTAGGTATCAAATAAACTACAAGATTAAATAAATTAAAATTAATAATATAATCAATCATAACAGCAGCGTACGTAATTAATTTCATCCTTTAAAAAAAACATTGTTTAAAAGTCTTCAAATTCCTTTTCAAATAGATTAAGCTTTGATGTTAGAAGCTTCACATCATCGCCACTATCAGATTGTCCTACGTCTTTGCAAACGGGAACAAAAGGTGGTGGCATCTTTTGATCAAATACCATATCCCAGTCCAGGCCATTAAACCAACCATGACTTTTTATATCAAAAACCCCAGCTTTAAGAGCGCCATATCGTTTTGATGGATCGACTTGTAGCAAGCTTTTCACCAACGATTTACACTGAGGAGACATCGATACCGGCGATTTAAATTGGCCACTTAAAACTTTCTCGTAGAGTTTCATGGGGTCAGCGTGATAGAACGGTGGGTATCCAGCATTAATTTCATACAATAATACCCCCATAGACCACCAATCAGCTGCAAAAGAATACCCTTTGGAAATTATGATTTCTGGAGCCAAATATTCTGGCGTTCCGCATAATGTCCAAGTTCTTTTCTTCAACATCTTGCTAAACCCGAGATCTCCCAACTTGACATATCCCGTCTCGTAGATCAAAACATTTTCTGGTTTTATATCTCTGTGTATCACGCTGCAGTGATGTAGGTACTCTATCGCCAACACTACCTGCGCAGCATAAAATTGAGCTAGAGGTTCTGATAGAACCCCAAATTTTTTCACTATAGTGAATAATTCACCCCCTTGTGCGAATGGTGCAAGTAGATATACATACACATTGTCTTTGCAGCAAAAATCCAAGCTCAGAACAAATTCCGAATTAACACTTTGCATAATATTTTTTTCTATGAACGTCTGTTTAACGTTCTTTTTCTCGACTAATTTTGCCTTTTCGATAGCTTTCATAGCGTGATAGAGAAATGTGTTTTTATCCCGAACCAAGAGCACGACTCCGTACGCTCCAGCTCCCAACGTTTTTAATACGTCGAATTCATCAATTGTCTTACAACATGGGGTTGCATTTGCATAATTAATACAAAAGTCGTCTTTTAAAGTATCCAGCTGTCGTTTATAGTTAAGTTGCTGATCGTGAGTGTAGGAAAGAGCCATTATTAAAATTAGTGTAGTATGAATTTAATAACTAAATCGACTTGATAACAAACTTGAATCCTTATATTTCAATCTTATTTATCCTCTTTTTGAATAAATAATAAATTATTAAAATATTTAACGTCACAATGACGTTTATTCAAGTAAACATACATCGTATGATCACAGTCGTTCTTAGACAAACAGCCAAAACAAACAGTTACATTACAGCGTAAAAATACTCCATAGTGTGAAAACAAATTGGTTACTCTATGGAGTTCATACAAGAAGTTCGTTGCAATCCAATCAGAGACCTCGCGATACTATATTAAGAACCTGGGAATCTGTAATATAATGTCTTACTCGCACGTTTTGTCAAAATCATAGAGGTAGGAAAGCATAGAGGGAGTATAAAAACGGCTAATAGAATAATCTTCGCACCTGTTACAAATGCCCTTCGTTTAAAATAATCGTCTATATAATATGACCGCTTTCGACTTAATTTCAAAAATGTACCACTTTTTAGGTGTGTCCCTGTGTGACTCTGCATTAGTGTGCGTAAGTTTGCAGTTAGTGATGTGCGGTTTATCAATAATATTGGCTACAAGTTGTGTTGTACACAGAAGAAAAAGGTGGTATGCTTGACATTTGGGTACCTGGGATCTATGTATTCCTACATCTATGGTGAAAATCGACTGTTACGTTTCCGTGTAGTATCTCGCTCAAGCAATCCCTGCAATGCAGGTGGCAGGTGATCGAGTCACTCGGCCCCCTTCAGCCAATAGTACTGAGAATTTGTTGTCAGCGTAAGAGGTTAGTTGCTCCACTAGAACCTTAGACGAAGTAAGTATACCCTAGACCTTACAAGTGCGTGCCACCGTAAGGGATGGACGTACTCTACATGCAACACATGGGGTTACCAGAGTGGTAAAAAATTAACCCACTCTAACAAATTCCAGAAAAGTCATAATATGCATATTCTTTATATCAAAAATTTTAAAGAACTTGTCTAAAGAACAAATGCGTTTAAATTACTGCTCTACGAACTTTCGTGGAAATCGGAAAAACAAGATTTGAAAATTGGCGGTGAAGCTACCTCGTGAGGCCTTGTGGAAACTGCGGTTTTTACAGCCGATCACACAACAATGCACCATTTTTTAGATACAAAACAAACATAACATAAGCTTACTATCACGAAACAAATCGATCAAACAAAGTTTCCTGTTTTAAATTTGCTTCTAACACATACTTTTACAAAAACAATTTGAAATGACAGCGGTTTGCCTGCCACAAACCCGAATGTGCCCAACAAAAAACTATCTCCCTCAATCTTGGTATTATCATTCGCGTGTCAGGTCTAGGTATACTTAGTCCAAGACTAAAACTTAAGTACCTATCTTCATTAAAAAACTAAACGCCGAATGCAAAAAAGTACGAAATGTATTTGAAAATTTGGAATATTTTACACTATTTATCACCATGTGGTATCCGCTATCTCATTTACAATAGAACTATTTCTAGTCCGCGTATGATGACGTAGAGGCAAAATCCAAGACATTGACATCAGGAATCAGCTGTGAGTGGAACTCCATCCATTATGAATTTGTGATTGTTATCCTGCCTGCTAGCTGCTGTTCAAAATATTATTACACTAGCTGTCCAAAATCGGTCGAGACCAAGGGAAACAGGGAAACTGACCACTGACATAAGAAGATTCTCTGCATTCTCTCAAAAATTGGATTTTTGCCCAAAGTGATGTTAATGACCTTAAAACTATATGCCGCAACCATTGTAGCCACAAGAAGACGTTAATATTACTATTAATCTGTTGATTGCTACATTCAACGGAACATGGTTGTCTTGGTCATGGTCACCGCCACCAACTAAGACTTGTATGCAATTTAAACCCATCAGCGTGCTGTTGGCACTGATTATAGGCCAAACTTTACCCACAACATAGCACAAGCGTCGCCGCGCGATTAATCATGCTTCGTCATTGTTTACATCGACTGCGTTGATCGTTTGTTTTGAATTGCACTTAACAACCTTATTTATACCTATATCGAATGCAACATTTATTTAGCTTAGCTAAAAGCCGTTCCGCCTGCCATAAGCCGACTGACTCATTGATCGACCAACTCGTTTCAGGGCAGTTTTAATAGAAACTTCACATAGGTACTCCCAAAAAATTTAACACGAGGTTTGGTTTGGTGCTATTGAATTTAAATGGAACTAAATGATGGAAATCTCAAGTTTATTTTTTTATTGATACAAAATCCACAGAACAATAAATAACAATTAAAAAAATGTATTATTATATATATACTCGTAACGGGCCAATTAAGTTTATGGAAATTTTATATATCCTTTTATAGCGGTAAATTAGAGCTCATTTGTAGAAACACAGGTCCTGTACATGAATTAGAACCCTATCAACCAGTAGTTTTTTTGGACATATCGAACAATATTTACTTTAAAAATACGAGTATGTATGATATTTTTAATGAATACCTAGTAGAAGGTGGTAGGTATATACCTAAATTAAATAAATTTATCGATTTATCCAACGTCGAAGGAGATAATTATATGATGCTTACACCCCATACAGCATAGGTCGAATTACCTATAATCAATCACGTATAACTGTAATACGTTATAGGCCTTGTTTTACACAGCATTGTATTTCTTTTTATTTAAAGTTATAATAAAAATCAAAAACCAAAGACGATAAATTTATAAAAAATACTTCCAGTGAAAGAAGAAACGGGACGCCTACAGGACACTACTCTGCGAAAGCGAAACGGAATCGGACTAAAAAAGGACCAAAACCACAAAACTCATATGATCTTGGAATTAAGTAAGTACTAACCTACATCGGAAGGTGCACTACACCGATAACGCGACCCGAGAAAAATGTACGTTAGTACTTACTAATTCCATGCATATGATTGACTGAGGCTGCCAGATGTCCACCACTGAGTAAATAATCACTATGTCCACGTCAAGTTTATTTCTGTCAATACCATACACTTTTGTCAGTTTCCAAAAATCTATAAACTGCATTATCGTAAACATTTGGGTTTGGTCCGGTTCCATTCCTCCTTATTAGCATAGCGTGGGGTTAAGCTGGAATTCACTGAGGCCCACGCCAAGGAAGTGGGTGGAAATTCGCGTAAGATACTTCTACAGCGGCACAATATGACGTCATTGATACACACCTGGGCTGCTCCGATGTGTCACCCACCCCACGCACACGCCAGCGCACGTGGCCGTAGTGAAACCATTTGCAGCGCATGGAAAAGCCACGAAGATACATGCCGCTTGCCATCTGCGGCGCAACCGCAAGTGCGGCCAATCTATGTGGCGTGTTTAAACTGGACATGTCGGTCAAATTGTAAAATTGAGATTTCATTGATACCTAACAGCGAAGCAGGTGTAGCTTAATGAAAGCTTGTTTTGCTTTATATATCTACTACGAAATGTAACCTACAAAACTAATATAATTATTCAAGGTCGTTTAGACACTGCATTGCCCAGCATGTGAATTACTAAGTCGATATTGACACACTTACAAATTGGGTCGAAAGCCTGCCGAATACCGCGGGGAGTGCCGTGTCGTGGTATTAAATCTGAATGCCTATGGCGCTTTGACAAATAGTCACCCTCACAATTCCAAAAGTCACTGTAATATCCATTAGATTGAGGTTATTAGATTTTTGTAGCAGACGCGGTGTTAACATAAAGGTGAGTACCAGGATCTGTGGTTCAAGGGTGTGGAATACTGATTAGTTCTTTGCCTTTGGAGACGTGGCTTATGTCCCTAACAACAGTCGGACAGTAAAGCATATCTAAAACATTGGTTGAGCGTCGAGCGCACGAAAGCGTATATTCGTAATCTCTACCAAGTCATCGCATAAATTTAACTGTGCTATCTATATTGTAGGTTTTAACTTCGAAAGCGAATTACTCACATGCACTTATGTGCAATTTAAACGCCAGAGTTCGTGACTTTGGAGAGTTAGCTGTGTTCATAGATTAAGTTCATGAATGACGCCCGTAGACGTTGAAGCAAATAATGCATGGGCTCGTCCAACCTTATCATCCCCGACCAATCCTATTTTGGTCCTAAACCAAGTAATATATAAGGTGCTAACAAATTAGATACCGATATTTTTACAGCTGATAGTACTCCGCTCTCGGAGTACATTTAATTATGAAACATCATAGGTTTTCTTATGTTTTTTTGGAGAAAAGTAGGAAACAAATTTGCTACGTTAAAACACCCTGTTAATAAGATACTTAAATGAGACCTTCTAGAACCTAGACATTCTAGAACCTCTTTAAACTATCATTCAAATGCTAGTATTTAATAACCTACAGTTTTCCCGCCGAATCATAATGACATTTATGAAAAACAACTTTTGACAAACAGTGTTAAACATCTTGACAGGTACATAATAGGGGTGATTATTTTTAAGATTAATTATAATTTATATTTTTTGTTCGGTAAATTAAAACAATAAAATGATATACAAAGGTTCCTTAATTACAGTTAAAAGTAAATTGTTTTAATGTAATGTATTATCTCTTAAAATATCCGTAACTAATTTGTTAGCACCTTATATATTCTGAATAATGTAAGTTCATCTAATCAAAAATAATTCTCAAACAGTGGTCCTTACATGACTGATATTTCTGTTGGCTATTAAATGTTGGTTACAAGAATCATTTCGGTTTTATACTTACCATACGTACCTACTAATATAATAAATTTTGAAAGTAACTCTGTTTGTTTATTTTGTATCGCTTCCAAACCGCTCAAACGATTTTAATGAAATTTGGAATGGAAGTACGGAGCTTTTCTAGAATAGCCTTTTTTTAAATAGTTATTAAATGGTTTATCGCTTTTGTACGGACGAAATCTGAGACAACAGCTATTTTAGTCATAATCGCAGTTCTATCTTAGCTACTAGTGGAAGCACTGACAGCTAACCTCAACTTGTATTAGTCTTGCATGTTAGGGCCGCTCTGCTTTAGTACGATGAATATGATGATGTTAGGCTGCTATTGCCTTATTTTCATAGAGCTAACCAACGCCGCATGTGCAAGAAGTCATACATAACTGATCCCTGTTAATGTCAATCTACGTCTACGGTATTCATTTTTAATATTAAGAGTTCAGTTATTACGGATTCCGGAGACTGGAATAACTCGATCCCAATTCTTGAACAGGTCAGGTCAGGCCGGTTTGATCAACCCACATGTCATCATTACGCGTAAAAAAATAACAAACACCATAGCTAATTTATAACGAAGAGAACGCATTTATTATGATAAAAGCAAAGTCAACGGAAATCTCTGTTATTTGTTATCACGGTTCACTAATGATTGTCTGATACGATACTAATCGACTAAAATAATAATTCGCATAATATGAGTCTATAATTTTTCAAACACGGTAGTTCTACTTTTCGGCTTCTTTGTCAGAACTCGTAAACACCGTAGTATTGCATTTTTATCAAGTTAACTTGAATGTGCCATTGAGTTTGGATAAAAGTCTTCGGTAAAAGTGTTATCATTTGTAAAAGCACTCATTGGCGAAAAACCATAATTAAAAAAAACAACAGTATACCTACTAACTGGAATTCCAAAACGTAGCATTGAAATTAAAGTATCCTTGGTTGTTCATATCTAATATTTCGAAGTTGGTGTTTTGAGAATCTGGTAAAAAGAGTGGTAAATTTTAGACGAGCGGCCATTCGTAGAAGTAGTACATGTTAATGGAATAGTTAAAAATAAGCATACTATGTTTCTTTTCGGCATTATTATTTACGTGAAACTCGTCATTGCCAGTTGTAATCGGAAGCTGGTATGCTAAACCATCGAAAAGGAAATGACTCACTGACATGTGTATCTCAGCAGTCACACTCACTCGAAATAGATCTACTGAAGGATACCTACCTAATGATGTACCTACAGTCAGTCATCTGCACAAAAATTGGGTGCCGTGCCGTGACAGACGCGCAATGCTCAAAGCTGTCGCGACTCTATTGACAAACACAAATTCATAGATCATTTGAAAATATAACATAAAATTTTAAAAGATGATTCGTGCGTTCGTAAGTGTATAATTTAGATTTTTGGAATAAGTGCAACATAGGTAATAGAACTAATAGAGCTATCACCCAGTTGCAAAACCGTCCATTACCACTAAAGTTCCAATATGACTACGTTTTAAAAGCTTTTATTTAACTTGCAATGTATGTATAGGTCAAATCTTGCAAGTTAAATTTGACCCACTTCCCGGTTTTCGATGAAACTGATAATTTGCATACGCCTTTAGTTCTAATGACAATACAATAATAGTACCTACCATCGAGCCTGTCTGATGATGGAGACGCAGGGTGGCCATAGGAACTCCTAAATTATACATGATAAACCCGTCGTGTTAGAGCTTGTTAGAATCGTCTTGACAGTTAAATGACGGCTGTGCAAAACAACACACGACTTTAGGTGACCCACTTTAGGTGATCGGTATCCCAAGCACTAACGTTAACCCCATTAGCGAGTACCTAAGTAACGTTAAAAAAAAACATCACGAAAATATGTTTGAAAATGTTTATATCAGCGCCGTATTCAGTGCTCAAACTGAAAAATAAAAATGAAAAATGAAAAATATTTTATTTCCTTAATCTTAAGTCTATATGACATCAACGGTTGGAACTTCCTAGTAGGTTTACATAACCTGTGTCAGGAAGCTCCGCTCCTCCAATAATTACAGGTCTCATCCGGAAACAATATATTTACCTATATAAAAGTAAACAGGTAGGTACCTTTTTAATTTTACTTATAACTAGGAATAACAAAAACTTTAAACTAAAAGAAAAACGTGTGTGTTTGTGTGTGTGTGTGTGTGTGAATAGGAAGTTAACATGGACATTGAGTTTAGAATTGTCATCGATTAGCTAGGTGAACTAAAAGAAAACAAAATAATGTACTTGTGAGAATGTGAGTCTGTTTTAGACGACCGAGCTTTAGATAGGTTCAGAAGATATGTTCTGTAAAATAAAACTAGTGAAAATCTTGCTGACATATTAGTAAACACTTTAAACAACCAAATGTTCGTTTTATCTGTTTTCCAAATCATTTTCTAATTAGAGGGCTTATTGCCTAACGCACTCAAAAGCGTAATCGTTTCCATTTTGACAGTCCGAAAGCGAGTCTGCATACAAAATGAAAACAATTTTTCCACTGTGAAGCCGATTGCGATTGCGTAAGCCAATAGACACGCAGACTGGTATGTATTAGAGTTAAAAGTTTTGACGGACAACTTTACATATTGGTTGGATACTTACCAATAGCTGACCAAATACTTACGTAGCTGGAATTTAAACGCATTAATGCTTACCTCAACGAAGAACATACAGACAGCGAGTCGAAAACCGACGTGTTGTTTACTCCTTTCAGTCAGAACGACACGCTGAGCAATAAATAACATATGATTGGCGTAAATGACGGAAGGCGATATAACAGCAACATGTGATTACCTTCATACTACTCTCGCCTAGTGATGAGCGGCTTGTAAGTTTCAAAGTGAAACTTTTAGTTTTCATGCAACATAATAATAGTCACAAAAGTGAAATTATCGTTCAATTTCTGAAAATTACTATATTTTTGACAGGTAACGTAAGCAACGGAAACGTTTTTTGAAATTTAAATGATTATACTTGTAATATTACTTTTAGGGCCTGCGTCACGATCGACAAGTAAATTTATCTGCCATCTAAAGTTTGCTCTCTCCTTGTCTATTTTCAAGTGCAAGAAAGAGAAAGGGCTTAGTTTATGTGTCTAATATGCTTTACTTGTCAATTGTGAAATAGGCGGTAAGAATAATTTCCATCAAATAGTCTAATTTTCCAAAGCTGTAATTATCGCAGTTAAGAAAAGTTTTTGTAATGTTGCATAATTTACCCATCACTACTCGTGCCTCCATTCATTATAGATGGAGATCCAGCTGCCGAAAGCTCTACCTCATAAATAATATTACCAAAGTGATTTGTGGAGATAGTATTCGTTATTCTTCAATAATTCTGCCTTTTTAGTGGTCTGTTTGAATATCTCACTATTTTTAGAACAAAACTCCAGAGGTTTTTCTACTCGATAAAACCATATTGCCTTGGAGGTGTTACGATAGCTCATTAACTTGACAGTAACGGCTGCCGAGTTAAAAACCAAACGATAACATGTCAAAAACAATATGTAGAATAAAGCCTCTGGAGTGTTATTCTACTAATAACAATTACCTATTAGATAAAAATGTATAATCGAGTCCAAATATACATAATTTGGATTATGTATACACTTTCGCATCTTATTCCATTGAAATAAGGTGCAAAAGTGTACAAAATAATATGGGTTGGTACAAATATTGGAACTCGATTATACATTTTTATTTGAAGAAATGCAAGGATTGACTAACTGGCGTTTCTACTGTGTTACTAATGAACCGACGCATAACACGAGCACACCCTTTTTTCAATTTAAATTAATCACGTCTTTAAAAAACACTTTGCAATACAAAAGTGCCGTTCAGAGTGCATCGTTAACAAATTTAAATGCTCATTAGGCTAGCTAAATTATTATCACGCTCATTTGTTTCTCCAACAATGTTTTATACGCGTCAGTTCCGCCACTCAGGCGCAGAGCCGGCTGGTAGCGTTTACACAATAAATTATGATATTACACAAACATCAAGATATATTTTATTGCTCTATAAAATCAAAATACAAGGAACCGTACGAAGCATTACCACAATACGTTCCCAGAAAGTAACAAAATGGTTCTACGCATTATTTATTTTCAGAGTGAGTTGTTGTATTGTTTCTGATTATTGATTTTGCTGGATTACAAACGTGAGCAACACGAGAAATCAGTCTCAATTTTATTTCTAGTAAAATATGATTCAACGTGGATCAGTAGTCAGTAATGCTCAGATAATGTAGACAGTAGAGTACTATCAGACAGCTCCTATCTAGAGTTGACTAATGGACGGAGAGCCCTAGGTACTCCGCTGTCGGACAGAACGATTTATACTGCAAAGATTTTACGACACAATGGTGTGTCAAAATTTTAAATTTATTTTCAATGTTACTTTAGCTACGTTACGCTTTATTGAGCACGTGAAAAATGAGGAATGTACAAAAATAAATCTTTGTAAGCTGCCAATTTGTTATTGCTACAACTAATGCAACAGTTAATAATGGAAATCAATTTTAACATACCTTTACTGCAATCACGAGCAACAGCGGAAAAGTGTCAAGGATTATAATAAGGAAATAATATAACGAAAACGAGACAAGTTTATTGATCATTTATGTAGTTACGCAGATTAGCAAATAATTTTCTATTTTATACAAATTTGTGAACTTGCTTAGCAGTAAAAATCTACATTTCAAATCAGTAAAACATTTTTATTTACATGTTCAAACAGTAAGTAAATCAACATAACTTTTTTTTATACGACTTAAAAATGTCTATAGATAAATAAACGGAATTTCCACAGCGCTTTGAAAGGCTAGTTATATAAAAAGATCTAAATCTAAATTTTTTATAAATTTTTTTGGGGTAAAAAAGACTAAGGGCGGATTTGACCAAACAAGAATAAGGTCTAATCTCGGAGTAAGTCTTATTCCAGTGTGGTAAAATCGATGGTAAGTAATTTTCCGTGATATTTTTGCAATGTTATCTATAAGTATTTCAATGTGCAAAAATAGGTATTTACAAGTAAAGTAAACGAAAGTACTTACTTTTTAACAAACGCTATTCCAGAGCGCAGTATCATACATTATAACTCGCATATCGTTAACCGAACAAATTTATGGACTCGATTTGCATACTAAGTCTCACATGTTTGCTGAACAAACCTCCAGGGCTTAATGATCCTGGAGGTAATCTGCTCGAAGCTCCCGACTCCGATATAGTGATGGAGCTGGAAAGATCGAAGATAAGCAATGTCGACGTTAGGAATATTCTTTAATGTGTTTTGATAGACATGTGTATAAAAATTCATTCAACGATGAACAGGATTCATATTCTCGATTGTTTACTACCAGCGAACCACAATTTGGTCTCACTTGGCAAACCACTGTACCTCCTCTTAGTCACTCTAATCTAGTAGGACCGAAGTCAGTAGGCAGTCTTGTAATAAACAACTTATTAAATACTGACATCAAGGCAAAAACATAACCCAAACAGAAAAGTAAGTTATAAAATAGAAGTAGCGGTTAAATGCCAACTTAACACAAAGTCTTAATTTCCTAAAAATCCAGCAAAAATCACGCAAATATAATTCTTATCCAATTCATTTCTTAGTAGGTACTTTTGTATCTGTAAGTGGTTTTTCATGCACCATTTATACATCGTAACTGGAACGCCACTGTAACCAGAACACCGCCTCTGAAAGCGACTTAAACTATTCGATAACATCACAGATGTAACCACTGAACATGTGACGACACCATTTATACCGGCTGCCAGACAAAACATCTCCATTCAAATCGCCAAACAAAACAATAAAGTTTAATGTCCTCGGACCCGATGTATACTGATTTAGCACATTGACACGCACGGTTTTATTACTGTTTGACATGTTTTATTCAAATAAAAAATTATGGGCTATTTTACTAACAAATCAGCTGTCATGTCACTTTAATCAAATCAACAACATAGTCCACGGTTCTCCATACGTCGCTGAATATTTATATTTAAATTGACAGATCGGCAAGCAAAGTTTTACCAAGCATTGATTTTGAATAAAACAAAAAACGGAACCTGAAATATTAGAGTTCTTGCCACGAGTAAATGCCAGACCGAGGGTAGACGACAATGTAAAAGATTTCATTAAATGTAATGTTTTTTTCAACTTGCAGGTTTTTCGGATGTTATAATTTAGCCTATGGCTATGATTTTTAAAATAATAATACAGGTATAGGCTGCATTAGTTTTTTTCCAACTTTCTATCACAATGTGTTCGTTTATACGGTAATTTGTTGGTTTTTTTTTTAAAATAAACAAAAAAATAGATTTAATAATCGACTTTGTTGCAGATTGTACTTCTAATACTGCCGATAAGCTCTCTATGTATTAACCCTCGTTTTTTTTCTAGCCGTACCTACTTGATTAAAAAAGAATAATCTAAATTAGACGGATCTACGAACATTAACCGTTGAGGACTTCTAAGGCTACCTTACGTCTTCATAATCATGCCTGCTCAAAGGTACATCATTATTATTGTGTACATACATAAGCTCACACCTTTTTTCCCAGAGTGGGGTAGGCAGAGCTACAGAATTACTAATAACTCTTAAAACGTTTTAATAATTCTGTAACCACATTTTGCGCAATTAGGCTATGATGTTTACCAGTGTATTAGTGGCAGGTTGGAAGCTCATCGCCTAAAGGCGCGTACAGATTTTGCGCGGCAATCACTCGAACATTGGATCGCGTGGCGGCCGCGCGCAATGGAGACAGGGTTACCGCGCGCGGCAGCTCGAACATTGCCGCGCTCGAACGTGCCGCGCGGCGATCCGAGCGCTGTCGGTTTTTGAGCCCGCATCAAAGAAGCTTCAGTCGTTGCCGCGGGCGCAGTTTAGACGGTTTGCGGATCGCTTGCCAGCCACCGCGGTCTACCTAAATTCCATCGAACATTTGCCGCGCGAGCCAATGTTCACGCGAACACTAGCTCGCGCGGCTACCGCGCATAATCTGTACCCAGCTTTACAGTACTACACAGCCATTATTCCTTTAGTCGTCTCTTATGACGTTCACGGGAGGACGTGGAGTGGCACTATTCTAACCCGGCTACCACACAGAATATTATTGTGTCTGGCATCTAAATTGGATTAGAATGTAAAATTTAAAGTCAATCCGATAATTGTACGTTAGAATCGACTTTAAAATAGGTCGTTACTTGGTATTTTCAAAGATTTTTTTACTCTAACAAAAATCTCGGGCAAACTCATTTGTTTGACGCACGACTTTGAGTGACATCTGAAGTTGCGGGGTACGTCTATAACAGCTACTCTCTTTTATTCCACGAAGCCTGTCGGTTGTGTTTAACAACAAAGCTAAAGAACAATGTTTTTCGAAATAAAATAATATTTACTACTTTTTTATCAATGTTCTTGTACTAAAAAAAAACAAGGTTCCGTTTATTATGGAGTACCGTAAAATATTCAGTGTTCCGTAAGGGTTCCGTCGGAAAAAGACTTTGAGAACCGCTGGTCTATATTTATCTCGGCGTGTCACTGCAATAACCATTCCACGTTCCGTGTCATTGTCATAACGCGTCAAATGCCAGACGGGACCACTTTAGCTTTATTCTCGGCTCTTACATAACTAATTGGGCAACACTAAACAGAGGATTCGTATATGACGATCTGAACAATAGGGGGTTTTTGTTGACTCGGTAGGGGGGCGGTGATGTCCCTGATAACGGCTTCTACGGCTGCCTCCCATTCCAGTTGGCGTTTATCCGAGAGCCCGTCCTTGCCACTGAGACGAGGCATTGTTACCTGTAACAAACATTTGTGTTAATATTTTGTTTTAAATTTAACACTTGTAAAATATTTAAACCCCAGAATAAACTGGCCGGGGAATTTCACTTCCTTGCACACTCGTCTCGCAAGTAGCTGTGGTAATGTCTGTACCACTTGATAGGATAAAATTAGGGCTGTACTGCTCATCGGATCTCTCTTCTAGACATAATCCGGAATGAAGTCATACGCCAGAAGGCTGGATTGACGGATGTTGGAAACCTGATTTGCCGTCTCGAGTGGCAGTGCGAATTTCAGACGACCGGTGGAGCCAGAAAGTTACACAGACGAGTCCTAGAATAGGCAGCCGAAGATCTGATAGACCCAAACCTAGATATTCCAATGACATCGTAGCAACAGCCGACATGAAGTGGAGAAGAGAGACTTCATCTAGAAATGAATGGGGGAAATTTGGAAAGGCATATGTTCAATGCTGGACAAATAGATACTCGAGATGATGTTGATGTTATTGGTATAAATTTTGAATAAGTATCTTCTTTTCAAAGGCGATCGTGCAGCTATAAACAACATTTTGAAGATACATAATACCTATGAGGTCACCCGCGAGATTCACCCCTCGAGTTACATACCCACGCGCAGTTTAACTCCAGTTAGTGTGCGGTAAACACATTCAAATCGTGCGTAAATGCGCTGAAAACACAATTTTTTATAGCTAAATGTAGCTTTTATCTCTACAAAATACTTTAATATTAAGTTATTTATGATACCAAAGTTATTTCAACTGGTTCTTAATGTTCTTGCCGCGGCGGTTAGAATATTTGCCGAGATTTGATATTTCGACGATGTTGCAATCGTTATGATCACGGGTCGTTTTAATACTTTAGTATCATGAATAATAACCGCAATAGTCTAAAGACGTGTTACAATTTTTTTAACTTACTTACAAATTTATTATGATTGAAAATTGGAAAATAACTTCTTAAAACTATCGATACAAGTATAACTCGGGATCCGTTCGACGTGTTCAATAAAAATTGAGTATAGTAATATTTTCAATGATAATAAATTCTATCTTAAGTGTGTAAGGTAAAATAGTCCTTACAAATAAACAAACAATCTTTAATTATTTAGGAATAAAGCTTAATTAGGAAGCTAAGTTTAATGCAAGCCGTAATTAGGTACCATTGGGTTTAGACCAGTTTCCACTCTGCAAGTTCACACAGGAAAGTGGTTTGCAACAGTATCCGAACACAGTAAAGGTAGCTCTCTGTTTGTGTTTAATAAGTGATGAAATCCAAACCACACTTTCATGTTATAACGCTTACGTACATTTTAGGTCTGAAATATATAACCGGCGATATCCAGTAAACCCTTTGACCTTAATCCAAAAACTCGTATGTAAACGAGAACTTCCGAAAAGAGATCACTAGCTCTCGTTTGGGAAAACTATCTACTTATGCATGAACTCGCCTCGTGTTAACCGAACATAAACAGAATCGTTTTGATTACTTTCTAGCAATGAACAAATCTAACGCAATGAAAAATCTCCAAGTTTGATGCTTTGGCCGCAAAGCCTAATCAATATTTAAAAGAAGCAACTCATGACAATAATAGCAGTGTTTCTTTGTTTCTCTTTGTTTGTTTTCATTTCCTTTTCAACGAAATAAAGAAGGCATTCAAATGTCAATGGCGGCTTAGTGTTTTGATATTTGCGTACAAAGGTTAGCGGGACGATAAAGGGGTTTAATTCTGAAATTATATCTAATATCGTCAGCAAATATCATGACACACAAGCTTCCCAAACATGATTTTCACATTAATATAAGACTAAATATTATGTAAGCAAAACGTGATATTAAAAGGCGGTAAGCTTGTACCCTCCACAGTAAGCATGAGTTTGATTCCTCCTCTTGGCACTGTAATAATTCTTAGCCATCGCTCTTTACTGACATTGACGACCAAACTATTATTTATCTTATCACCTTTTACAAAAAAATATTTTGGAAATAATTAGGTCCCTCAATTAAATTTGAAATTACTTGAAATGGTGTCAGTATACTAATAAAAGCTGGGCGAGACCTATCGTTCAATCTTGCTATAGTGACAACAAGTACGCCATAAAAACAGCACGTGGAAGATCAGTGTCAAGGAAAATCCAAAAAAAAATTACGCGTGACTAGCATAACAACGGGAGTAGACGGGACTTAATCCTATACACGTGTTACACACATGAACATTTTCTTAACGTCTGCAAGTGCTCTATCAATTTAGAAATAATAAATATAAATATAAATAAATGCTCAGTAGCACATCATGACGCGACCTATTTGTGAGGTGCGAGATGGATCGTAAAATAACCGACTACTTAATTCTCTTATCTCTTTTCTAACGCATTTCGAGCCCAAGTGATTAGTGAACTAATGGAAACATGTGCGTAGGTTTATTGTTGGAGTAAAAATATCACTCGCATTCTGTTTTGCTTACTGTTTATTTCAGTCAGCAATGAGGTAAATTCCAACGATTCTTAAGATAGCGTGGCCTTTTACTCGGAGCTAAAGTTAAATTGCGGGACTTGTAATTTTATTCAAAGTTTTAATACTCGGAATACTAAAGTCAGGGAAAAAGTTTTATTACTAACCAACAACCAGCTGCGAATAACGGTGACACGAGCGATATTTCGCTAATTTATGTTTCGCGTGTTGCTTTGGTTACCACTTCAGTAAGCTTTTAACAAAATCATGATTGATGCCCCTTGGATCCAAATTCAAATAAAACGAGTAAAGTAAATTGATATGTATGATGATCATCCTATCAATAAGTTTCTTTAGAGGAAGAGCTATTTGAATGTAAAATAAAGCGAATAAAAGGATAAGAACGTTCTGTAAAAATATCCACGCTATTAAAAACACATTGACCCAGCCCGCGCGACGACGTGGCGGTGTAAAATAAACCGCTTACTTTTCGGATGAGACTACACTTGCTTTAGGTACTTAACATTGCAAGTCTTTTATTGTATTGTCATCAAGAAATTATTAACCGGATCGTAGAAAACGATTACCTAGATCGCTATACGACCAGATCACTTTACGACAGCATCTCAAAAAGTCCGAGTCGCTAAATTACCACATTGTTTTTTTCGCCTTATGTCTGTCTTAGCAATATTGACGGAGCCCCGCATGGCGGGGCTCCTATTCCTGGGTTATATGCCCTTCGGGCATTTGAAGTTACCCAACGAACCTAACCTACCTAGTAACGCAAACGAAGTAGTCATTTTGCAACTCGGACTTTTAGAGATGTAGTCGCAAAGCGATCTGGTCGTATTACGATCTAGGCACAAAGCGATCTAGTCAAATCGAGATGTAGTTGCGAAGCGATTTTTTTTTTTTTTTTATGGCATAGAGATGACAAACGAGCACACAGGCCACCTGATGGTACGTGGAAACTGTGACCCATAGACATTCGCATTCACAAGACTGCGGAGCAATCCTAAGACTGCAAATGCGTTGCCAACCCTGCGGACTAAGATGGAATGCCTCTATGCTAGTCATTTCACCGGCTGTCTTATCCCCAAACCGGAACACAACAATGCGAACACTGCTGTTTGGCGGTAGGTTAATGGATAAGACGGTGGTAGCGACCCAGACGGACCCTGCACAAGGTCCTACCACCCGCAAAATTCATATTTCATATTTTATATAGTCATATTTGCTACCTAGTCCTAACGAGATGTGAACCTAAAGCTTCTATACCGTAGTTACTAGTAACGTTTACTGTAGGTGGCCTTGACTTGCGTTTTTTCCTTAGATCTACAAATATCACTTATCGAATTTGACCACGAATCAAAGAGTTCTTATAGTTCTTCGAATACCAATAGGTGGTATTTGCCACCACGAGGTTAACCAAAAAAAACGGAAAACCAATAAAACAAGCATTACTTGTACCAGCTATTTTAATATAAAGGCGTGTACTTGTACTAGTAAAAAGCAATTCGATCGTACAAATCCTCGAGTTTGTATCATGTCAGTTTTATGACCACTACATCGGAAGCACATAAAAAACACTTTAGCATTTTAAAATATCGACTGTAAAACGCATCTATTTTTACTGTACACTTAAATCATGGGCTGTTTGTTCGAGCTGTGCACGTGGAAATATTTGTCCCTACGTAAATCAAAGCGGTTTTGTTCAGCTTTGAGTAGACTTTATTTTTCAGGAAGAGAAAAATGAGCAGAGTTTTTGGTCGTCATGGTCGCCTCTTTTATTACCTCTAAAAGCGTGTACCGTACCGATTTTAAATGCAACGAAAACTTTACTATGCATGCAATGCGGTTTAATACATTGACAACAGAGACATTTTATTTAAAAACCCTATCAAAAGTCGCTGAATCATTAAAAAAAGAAAAACTCGCATTTCCAATTAAAGCGGAGGTCGACGTTATTTCCTTAATGTGCGTTAAAGCATTAGTAAATAAAGTTAGCATTAACTGGCGCTCGGCGAATTTTATTGGGCCGTAAAACTAAAAGGGTGGTCGTTGCGACATTGGAATATGCGACCCTGATCGGAGCTCCATAAAGTACAAGTGTTTGTGGTCGGAGGATCATGAACACACGATGATCCAGCCAGCGGAAAATGATATGAACACTAACTTGATGTTGCCGCATTGCCGTTTGCGCTAGCACGTTAAATGTTCGTGTGTCTCGACAGGCTTCTGTCGAAATATAGCGTTAGTATCTTCTATCTATCTATCTAAGAAAAATACAACAGCAAAGTTTAAACATCCAGGATAAATAGGTAACTGTAGAATATTTTATCATAACTTTTTTTAAATTAAAATAACCAATACAATACAAAACTAGTTGTTGCTTATTTTAGGGTTCAGTAAAATATTAAGTGTTTCAAATGGGTCCGTCACTAATAAAGTTTGAGAGCCGCTGGAACGAATACGTACAATTTTAATGTAAATTATTTTGATACCTTGCCACAAGCTTTATATATGGTTTCCTGCTGGTTTCCTCAATTAAGTTTCCCTAAAATATTAGCGTTAAAGTTGCGTGGATAAAAGACATTTAGTTGTAGAAAACAAATAACATAATCCGCAACGAACGGCGTGCAAACATGTAAACATATAAATATTTTGCCGAGTAGGTAATTAAAACGTATAGCTGTAAATGTATTTGTTCGTGTGTTCGTGTGTAGTGCTCTATAAATTGCTATAAAAACTTATAGTAACTCCGTGAGAAACTGTCAAAATAACTAAGTCTACTAGAAAACTACAGCGTTTTCAGGGTTTGATCACGGGATCAGTGCTGCAAAATTCGTCCGCAACTTGCTATAATAAACTCTTGATTTTCCGAACCTATGCCTCTACGAATCGAATGAGGAAAGGCCTTCTCGTGGCTCTTGCCGCATTAGCGTGGCGTGTGGCCGCCCGTAATTGCTGTGCGGTTTAACAATCATAACGCGTTTATTAACAGGGTGAATAAGAACATTACAGTAGGTAATGTAATAATTTTACTTATGTTGGTATGAATATAGTTATTTTACAAAAATGACAACACTCTGAAATATGTCTACATATCTACTTTGGTGGGGTTTTTATAGGTACACTTCGATCTTAATGCACAAAAAGTTCACTCGACTCCATTGACGGATCCTGCAAATGGATCCTAGTGGCCGAAGGGCTTTTAGTTACCCTGCTTTTTATTTAGCGATTAGTTAGTCCAATGCTGCCTCCAGTGTTGTCACATCTACCAACTTATTGGTAGATCTACCTAATTTGCCTCCTGTCTACCTATCTACCACCCTCAGCCTCAAAGCTACCTAATTTTGATATTTTTCCAAAATGTGATGATTGTAAACCTTTTTCCATGCGTGTAGTGTAACGAAAAGTTACTTGCTATCGAATTTAGCCTGTCTTGTAGTTTCAGCAATTAAAACGGAGCGCGTAACGTTAAGTGTAAAAAAATTTTGTAAATGTCTGTGAGTGACAGCTGACACTGACAGAAAGCAAAGTATTTCGCGGCATTTTAAGTAAGTTTGGTGTTAATTTTGAACATTTTATACGCATTTTTAATCTTAAAAACAGGGTGGTAGATCTACCTAATTTTAATTTAAAATTCTACAAATTTCTACTAATTTTTGGATCCTGTTCTACCAATTTGACAAAAGAAGATGTGACAACACTGGCTGCCTCCACCACTCCCGAGAAACGGATAGTAGAACGCAATGGCAGTGCCTTGAAATCCCTTCGTTCTGGGTAGCTATCTATACCCAAGGATTTTTATTCTTGCTCCGGCGAGTGCATCTCATCCCACATTTTACAATCTGTGTTGTCGTAAAGGCACATAGTTGTCAAAAGATGTTTAACCCCAAAATGTGTCTACTCGCTTCTAAATAATTATTGTGTACTATTTGCCCGCGTAGGCTTAGTTAATCGTTATTCCCAATGGAATATCAGCTTATATTATATTTCGCTACTCCAACTACCTGCAAAACCTCCATTACTCTATTGTTGTGTGAATCAAGGACAAACCAAGTCACACTTTCTCTTTTAAAACACGCTCTCCGATATTTTTCCTTGATTAAACCAGATCCAAATGAAGCAGAATGTTACCTCGACGTCAATATATCGTTAGAAAAAACCTCGCGGAAAATGTCGCCTACTTTTTCATAAGGAAAACGAAACTAAACCAGAAATTGTCACGTACTAGTTGGGGAATATTACAAGAGATTGTATGACGCCATCTTTAACTCGCTGAAAGTCGTCTAATATATAATATTTGGTCTTATTGATTTTGAGGCCATAGATAGAGGTGTATACTTTTTCAACAAGCAAACAAAGATTATTACGATTTGAGAATGAACATAAGTATTTAATGTTGATAACAAACTTGTCTAATTTCCATTGGACATGTTGGGATCACATACATAATTTGCTGTTACATTCCGCGCTTTTCGCGGGAATCTAAGATAAGATTTTTTTTTAGCGAGCCGAGTCAACTGGGGCGGCCGTCCAATAGGCATTGTGTGGCAATAATCTCTTTGCTGCATAAGTTAGCGAAACGTAATCTGAATAACATTTTATCTCCAAATAAAATGTAAAAGCCATTCATCGTAAAACTAAAAGCCTAGTTACCGCTGAACCCGTCTGTGACGGTGTTCTAAAAATACACGCGTGAGTAACGCTGTTCTTCAAACAGCTGACTCTTCGTAGGATAGGAGTAGGGATTATGTCAATTGTTTACACTAGAAACAAGCCCGGACGGCTCCATCAATCACGGAAAATCTTAGATCTTACGGACATCAGTCGACAAGTCTGGACGTGTTTATTGATAGAAGCAGCGTCTGCCAACAGTGTTGCCAATCAATCTAAGCGCACTTTTAAAATTTAGTAACTTCCTAATTCAAATGGATATTTCAAAACCCGTGGAGCGTTTTTTTTTAATTGTATGATTGACTGTGGCAGCATACCTACATAATATATACCTACTTGCATGTTTTCCGACGGCGATATTTTTGTTTAGGGTGAATCTGAATCACCCCACTGCTAACTACCCTTAACATATGTTTTTATTAATCTTAGTACCTATGTCGATGATAAAATGTAGTCTTGCACAGGGTAAAATCTAAAACACCCTATTCCAAACTACTCTTACTCACACACAAACTTTTGTCGAGAGCACTTTCTACATATATGTATAATAGATAAGCTGATTTGAAGAACCGTATTTTTAAAGCACAAGCTAAACTTCTGAATAAAAAAGCGTATACCACATACCTATAACTATTCATTTGTTAAAAGCATTCGTTATTTTAGGAAATACTACTTATTAGTAATGTTGTATGCAATTTACTTATCTACTTAGCATACCGCTGAAAAATAATATATTCTAAAATACTGGTTACTATTCTGAAAGCATTCTGGAATCAACCTACGTGATACGTAAGGCAGCACAAGCGACTGGCGTTTGCTGCATTAAAATGTCATAAAAAATCGTGGTGTAATATTTTTTCAGCTGAATACATAAATAAAATACGCTGACCGGGTCAAATTACTTACAGCTGTACCATTCTCGGATTTCTGTTAAAAAAGTGATACATGAATAAAACTCTGCATTAATTTAATTTTCTTATTACAGCGGGATAGAGATTAATTTCCAGCCCAAGCAGTAACAAGATTACAACGCGCTGTACACACGAGTTGTCAGTTGGTAAAGTAATACTAATAACGTTTGGGATCATAAACTGATTTAATTTAATACTTTCAGGGCCAATGACCCAACTTTGAGTTCAATATGGGTCCATATTGTCACTCAAAAGTTAAAAGCTTCCCCAGAAAACGACATGTCTCGAGTGGAAAGGTACGGGTAGCTCTATTAACGAGTCCGCATGCTATATATATTAGTCACATCCAAATTGCATGTACACAAATTAACTACACTACAACACACAGAAAATTAGTATTTTACTACGAGTACAAATACGATTATGCAAACTCACTACAAACTTGATCTATACTGTGTTACATACATTAATTGTAATCGTCAAGCCAGTACACATTCAATTGTACTTTGTAGATCTAATGCTGTGTTATTTATACTACTGTTGTAAGTGCATTGGAGAACTGCTATAACTTAACTACACTAACCTGATATTATTTGCACACAGTTAAATGATATTATATTTGTGATAACGTTGCTACCGATTCTGTTAACAGCAGTGAATAGAAACATCATTCTTTATTCATTTATACCGATCACTTAATTAACTTGGTTACTGGTTACCATGACTTCGCTATACCCCTAACTTCACGGTGAGTGAGAAAGACAATGCTACAAACATAAACTGCTTCAGTTGTCCCTAAAAATGGAATGATGACATTTCCATTTTTAGGCAAGCCCGCATGTTTGTGTATGTTTAATACCAAAAGGGATACTTTGTCCTCGTGGATTGACGACACGACGATATGCTCTCCTTGTGTGTTTTATGACTGTAACCCGCAGATTGATTTGCCTCTTATAGCATAAAAAATACGTACCACAGTCAAGACCTTCCTAAGGTCGTTGTGCAACGCTGACACGTCGACGCCGCGGCCGGCGTCGCCGAGCCGCCGAAGCGTGTCAGCCAGCGGGCCTGACAGCGCCCGCAGCTGCTGCCAGGACCGCGCGTACTGCCGGCGCACCAGCTCGATGATCGTCGACGTCAGAGCCAGCCCGATCAGGATGTACAGCGTACACAGCAGCATGTATTTCGGTCTCTCTAAACAAAAGAAGGTGGTTTGTAAACGTTTCTTCTCTATTAGCACTTAGTTTTGTTGCGTTCCGTACAATGAATAAAAAAATGTCGCTTCTAACAAGATTGTGATTCCATACGAGGACAAGATGTTAAATACATGAACTAAGATGTTAGTTGAATCACTTAAGCACTTGCTCTTGTTACTCTCAACTTTGATTGATATACCTAACTAATATCATAACTATTGTACCTATTATTTTTTGTCAACTAAGAGAACGTTTCTATTGGCTGGCTTTCATTTTCTTGAGTGTAAGCTAAGGACTAGACACACAAACACATCTGTCAAAATTAGTTGTTAAAATTAAGGAATGAAAGAATTTCTTTGTTTCTTCCTTAGTCCCTATAAGTTTTAGCGCTATGGAGCTGCCTTTAACATAAGACGAATTATTATTTAGTTACTAGAGGACGTTTGTGACTTCGTATGAGTCAATTTAGGTTCCCGCTACTAGATTCTTCACTTTTCGGAAAATCCTTTCTTTGGGTAACCGAGAAATACTCGTACTGTAGGTCCAGCGGTTTTATAGATCAGTGAGTCAGTCAGCTTCCTCTTTTATACAGAGTGTTAGGTATTGAGTGGATAACCCTTGAACTACGGATAGAGGGCACTTGGGACGTTATGAAAATGCTAAAACAGGTTTTGTAAAAATCGCACAGTTTTCAAGATATTTTTTCAACAAAAAGTTTTAAATTCTACGCCTGGGATACAAAAAATATATAGGGAAAATGTGAGTGGGCGTGTATTTTTTTAAATATTTTAGCATTTTGATTTTAAATTAAAACGGCAATTACTTTTTTAAATTGACAATAAATTGGTATGTTTTTAAGCTTATTGGCATTACTGTATTTTTTTTCACCATGAGAGCTGAAAGTTCGATCAATGTACGATTGTATACGCAAAAATTTTGTTTGCTAGTATTATTATTTTAATCCGATGTAATCTCACTAAAATGGTGATGTTATCTGATAACACAAGTATTCAAGAATATTGAGCAAAAATTAAAATAAAAAAATAGCAGAATAGAAATCTTAAGTCAAAATATCTCGCAAACCGTGCGACTTTTACAAAACCTATTTTAGTTTTTTCATAACGTCCTAAGTGCCGTCTATCCGTATTTCAAGGTTTATCCACTCAATACCTAACACTCTGTATAAAAGAGGAAGCTGACTGAGTCACTGATCTATCAACATGCAGCTAAAACCGCTGGACCTACAGTACGAGTGTTTCTCGGTTACCCAAAGAAAGGATATATAGGTTTATAACGGGAGTTATCTTCTAACATCTTCTCATTCACAAAATAGATGAACACTTTAGTTACTTAACACCAAGTAATATATCGTACTCGGTTGCCTATAGGACAAGACAAATTGATTGGCAAAAGGTTTCGGTCATGGCCACTTTTAACTTTAACCTACTAACCGCATAGAGGCGGTAGCAGCCGTGGCACGGCGGCGTGTGAAGGCAGAGTACGCGGCCTAAGAAAGTTGAACACTACTTGAATTGTCATATACCTTAACTCGTTTTAATGCTTTGAGTTTGAATAAGTGGAACTTATAAGGCAAAGTAACATTTAATAATATGTTAATTTAATACATAGCCTATAGGTAAACACGTTAAGCCCATCCTGCCCATCGCTATGTATATGTACTTTTTATAATACATCTCCTTCCCCTCTTTAATACGCTTTTGCAACATCCTAATACAACCTTTGCGTAAATACTACCAGTTTAAGAAAAATCGTAAAACACGTTCGTTAAATAAATCCTTACTTGGCACAAGATCCCCGAAACCGATTGTGGTCATTGTTATAAAACAAAAATAGAAGCCGTCGTAGAAGCTCCAATCGTCTTCCCACATCTTAAACAAGCCGGCGCCGGCCGACAAATACACGAATAGGAAGCCCACTGCCCACAGGGCATACAGCGACCTCTGACTCGTTGGATTAGCTTCAGAAACTTTACTGCAAAGCCCTGAAAAATCAATACAAGATCAGTTCTTAGGTATCACCTAAAATAAGTCACTTTGATATAAAATTTTGTGTTTTCAAAACTTACTAGGCATAGGAGGCATTTGCTTAGCAATAACAGACACGACTGTGGCAAAAACTCTGCCCAAGTCCGCAATGACTGTCAGTGTTAACGGTATACCTATTAGTGCATAAAAAATGCAGAATAATCGACCCCAGAACGTTACAGGAACTATGTTTCCATATCCTGAAACAAAAGAATGTAACAACCTTGAGTTGATCATAAAATTCACACTCACCAATTATTTATTGCAAGCTTTTATTTCTCTCTTGTTCTAAGGAATTTTATTCTTGTAGTAGCACAGTTTTGAGATCTGTGATGTTTTTGATCTTTAAACTTCATATATTTTTTAACATTTAATTAACAACATTCAAATTCGCATACGTTTCCTTTAATAACGTAGAAATACTGAAACATATTTAACCAATGGTCTAATTCTTGTTATTTAATATTTACAGATTACAGAAGAGACAATGTTTTTAATTTCTAATTTTGACTTCGTTAAGACTAAAACGTGTGCAACATAACAGTATTTTTTTCCAACGTAAAAAGAAATAAGCATCGTACGCATTTCATGCTATTACAATAATACACCTTCATTAGGAAGTAACAGCAAATACTTTGAAACAAACTTTATGCCTATATAAAGTCAGGTAATCCATGTACTCTGCGTGAGTTGGTACGCTTGGTCTATCTATGTACAGTTGAAGTCAAAAATATGTTTACACTTTAGTACCTTGTCTATTAGACTTTAGTAACTGCCATTTGACATTGTCACAGCGATTAAAGTGACAAGGGGCTAACGTGTAAACATATTGATGACTTCGACTGTACGTATGTATGTCTATATAAATACTGCTACGCACCTATCGTGGTCAGCACGGTCGATGAAAAGAAGACCGCCTGCAAAATACTCCACTTTTCTTCAGCGGCTGGGAAATTTTTCTCAACCTCCAAAGCCAAGCCACTAGACGACGCTGTCTCTAAAACCTAAAAAAAGCCATTATGTTATTTAAAATTTTCAGTCCAGTTACAGAAACAGAAAAAAAGTGGCCACCTTTTCCCGTTAAGCTGACTACTCAACGGATAATTGTTATTAAAGTTTGTTACGTATTCCATAAATTGTGTTTTTACTTGTGCTACAACAACGTAACGTCTGATTGCAAGGAAATTCTTTAGTTAATTAGAAAACACAATAATAGTCATGAGGGCGCCACTGGACGCTCAACGTTTGCTCGGTGGAGTCTTAATCGAGATACCTTATAGCCACCCTTGAAATACCGTTAAGGAGTTCCGGTCGATATCTGTGGTCTTCATCAACAGTTCCACTTCATCAAATCTTAGTTTCTGAATACAAATGCTGGAATTGTTACTGAAAATACTAATGTATGCTTCTAATATTTAAGGGGTGCCCTCAATTCCTCTCGCATCCTCTCATAAGATACTAATTTGGTGGTAATGGAACTACCTTAAACGTATACCTTATGAAACAAAAAAGATTTTTCAACACCGGTCTGCAGTTGACGGAAAAATCGGTGAACATACATTAAAAAAAATACAAACAGCCGAACGTATGTAGAACCTCTTTATCGCTAAACACAAATTAATTTTCTTACCTTTTCATAAATGGCAAGCTGTTCGCTTATCGCATCTTTGAAGATGTCGTCAGTCCAATTGGTTTTGACCTCAGACACGAACTGGATGAGGTTCCACCGTTCCGTGAACAGCCGGTCTCTGTGGAACTCCTGCTTCGCTAGCTCAGCCGGATACTCTAATGCCTGGAAAACCTATAAACATACAATGTAACTACATTTACTGCAAAAAAAACGAATATTTCAGGTTTCAGCAAGTGAAGACGTAGAGGTTTTGACATATTTATTGTTAATTTAATTGTATCCCTAAAATAGACCAGAACGGAGGCCTAAAAATGGCTGCCGAAGACCTAAGATATCTAAAGCTAAGATGTTCTGATGACATATTGCGGCGATAACTAAGAAGAGTGGAGAAAAAGGATTCCGTGGAGAAAATTATGGAATGCGTATGTTTCTGGATCAAGATCGCTTAAGATAATGCGCATCATATACCTATTACAAATAAAACCCTTTTTCAAGAAATATCCCACTAAAATCCCGTAATTTGTTTAAAAAAGACGAAAATTGTATGATGTTAAGTTTAAGTTTACCATGGTTTATTGCTTTTATTAGACTACGACATTTTGTTTCAATTAAATTATCGAGAAATTATACTGTCACACTAAAAGCTTTTTTAACGTCGTTTTCAAACTAACATTCTGCTGCTAGTAGGTGATATGATAAGGTTTCTTAGAGACTCCACCTATTTCGCGGCATACGGGCATAAAAGGTGGTTTCACATTTTGATGATATAACGAATTCCAATCCATGTCTTCCGTCCGTCCGTCCGTCCGTCCGTCCTTCTGTCTGTCAAGACTCGGAGTTATCGAGTTGAAATTAAAACCATATACTCAGGTTTACAGTCCCTTAAAGCTGTGAAAAAAAAAAATCTAAGTTAACGTAAAAAAATTATTCTGCCGTTTATTTATTTTACAAGTAACTTAACCCCACACTGCGTACATTTTGCTTAGGAGCATGGCTCTGCTAACAGTGGATTTTCATAGTGACGGCCGTTTTTAAGGGGATACTTATTTTGTACGCAACCCTCCGTACGCGAGTCTGATTGGCACTTGGCCGGTTTTTTTCATTTATCCACCCGACAATTGAGTTTAAATTTGGTAGGTACACAAATGTAAATTGATCCTAATACGATAACATAAAATAAGATAAAGTTCTTTACCTTTGCCTACGCAGATCATTTTTATTTCATTTCTCAAGCTTTAGAATATCTGTAAATTTCATTTAAATCGGTTCAGTAGGTTTGGCGAGAAAGCGCGACACACAGACAGACAGAGTTACTTTCGCATTTATAAATATTAGAATAAAAAAAAAAACGAACAATTACCGGAAATATATTCTGAGGGATGGCATGGTCGATATTTCACACATTTGGGGAGCGTGCCGTTGCCCAGGCCAGTCCCTCAGACATATTATTTGCGGTTGTTCGCATTTGGCCAACGGCGAGTACTTGCACAGACATAACCTCCTAGCCAGGATTATCCACCAGCAACTTGCTCTTCAATATTATGGTCTTGTTGAGTTTGAAGTGCCGTACTATAAGTACACACCGGCGCGCCAGTTCTCAAGAATAGTCGTGCTACGCTTTATTGGGATCGATCGGTCATCACGGACAGGACTATTGTCGCCAATAAGCCTGATATCGTGTTGACAGATCGATCTCAACGCCGGGTAGTGCTCGTTGACGTCACTATCCCGCATGACGAGAACCTCGTGAAGGCCGAGAAGGACAAGCTCAGCAGGTACCTTGACTTGGCTCACGAGGTGACCGCCATGTGGGATGTTGACTCGACGATCATTGTCCCGATAGTTGTTTCGGCAAACGGTCTTATAGCGAAGAGTCTCGACTATTAAAGTCTCAAGAGACTCTCGGTAGATGGTTGGATCAAGGGCCAGTTACAGAAAGCAGTACTCCTCGAACCGGCACGTATTGCGAGGAGGTTCCTCTCTCTCCTCTACCGGTAGCTTGAGCCCTGCCTCACAGGTTTTAGTATTGTTATTTTACTTTTATATTTGAATATTTATTGTAAAAAACCAAATTTACAGATCATTAAATAAATATCTGGATTAATAATATATGTTGTATAATATAATGTAGAAAATATTTATAAAATCATGTATAAAATATAAATGATAAAATAATAAATAAATAAATGTATAAATATAAATAATAATAATAAAATGATAATGAATATAGTAAGGAAGTAAGGATGTCACTTTTTTGCAAGGCTTATGTATGGCAAAAGCTGAAGAATTGAAACTAAATTGGTTTATAGTAAAAAAAAACCTTTATATTTCTAAAACTCATACATCGCTTCACGCCACTTCTTATACTATTCAATAGCAAAATCACACATTGTTATTTACATGAACAAAATAATAAAAGCTATCAAAATTCTTCAAATTCCTCCTGAAACTTACAATCTGAACTCTGCAACAATTTGTTCTGACTCACTTCTGGGAAATTGCTCGTATCTCCTGGAGATGCGCAGACTGGTTTAAACGGTGGGTCAACTTTCTGAAGCAGTAACCCTTGCCAATTGATATCGTAAAACCAATTATGGCTTTTAATATCGAAGGTTCCTGACTTTAGGCCTCCCATCCTTTTCGTCGGATCTACTTGGAGTAAACCCTTTAGCAAATTTTTACATTCTCCGTCAATTGTGTCCGGGCATCTAAAATGTCCTTCTAATATTTTTTCATACAGTTTACTAGGTTCTGAGGCCAAGAATGGAGGATGGCCGGCACCCATTTCAAATATTAGGACACCAAGCGCCCACCAGTCCACGGGGAACGAATAGCCCTTGGACAAAATCACCTCCGGTGCCAGGTACTCCGGCGTGCCACACAACGTCCACGTTTTCTTCTTCAGCACTTTACAAAATCCATAATCAACAAGTTTTAGATATCCATACATATCAACTAATATATTCTCTGGTTTTAGATCTCGGTGGACAATGTCACAAAAATGCATATACTCTAACGCCAGTACCATTTGCGCAGCGTAAAATTTGCTCAAGTCATCGGAGAAGCTACCGTACTTTTGTATATAGGAGAATAATTCTCCACCTGCTATAAAAGGTAGTACAAAGTATAGATACACGTTGTCTTTGAAAGAAACATCTAGTGAAATTGTGAAAGGATATTGAATACTTTGCAGAATCTTTTTTTCTAAAATCAGGTGTTTGACGTGATTTCTTTCGACGACAATTGCTTTTTCAACAACCTTCATAGCGTGATATGTAAATTCTCCTTTTTCTCGCACTAAATACACTTCTCCGTAAGCGCCGCTACCTATCGCTTTTAGTATATCGTAGTTTTCGGGCGACTTAGCCACGCTCTGTGAATCTTTGAACCTTCTTTGAAATTCTTCTTTTAACAGACTCAATTGTCGATTATGATCTTGGTGTTGCTGAGTGGTATACGGTTTAGCCATACCCTGACTTACAAATTAAAAATTCCATTTATAAAACTATGCTAGTGACCCGTCTCATAACAACTTCACAAAATCACATCACAATGACATTATTTTGACAAACGTCATAGTTTAAAACGTTTAGTTTCTAGATGTCGAAGTATTTTCAATGATTTTGAACAATTTTGAAGGCAGCCAGGCGAAATTCAACTCTAGCTTAACATACCTACATACATTATCAAGAAATATTATATACATCATTAATATGTGTAACATAAGTTTAATAACGCAGTTTATTACATATTCTCTTGCGCAATATATCAACAAAGTGGCTACGGTAGTTTTGACCATTTGCAAAGATCCCCCATTCCTATCGCACTAATAAACTCCGAAAAAAGCTTCATGTAAGCATTTGTATTTGCAACTAAAATAGTGCGCTAAACTCTCATAGAAATATTTTTTTGCTGCTGTAACAGGTGCAATCTTTTTAGTAAGTTACAAACAAAAGAACCACACTTGACAGAACCTGTCAGAAAGATTTTCAATGTCGTGGTGGTCTCTTAAGCAGACTCCACGATTCACCAAGTGTAGTTAATGATTAAAAGTGTTGAAAGAGTAACAATCAAGGTGAAGCGTGTATAAAAAATGAATTCAGAGTTGAGTCAGTATGCGGTGCGGGCTTCTGGGTACCCGGCGCTCAAGCAGGAGCAGTACGCGCAGTACCTGACCAAGCTCCGCAAAGACTTCCTCGACTTCTGGAATGAAACTCCTAAGAGCAACGCAAGACCCGGTGATTTCGAGATGATAAAAGTTCTAGGTACTGGTGCTTTTGGCACAGTCTATGTTGTAAGACACACAAAGACTGACAGATTTTATGCGATGAAAATGTTAGAAAAGGAGAAAATCGTGAAATTAAAACAAATCGAACACAGTTTTAATGAAAAGAAAGTTCTTTGTGGCGTAAATTTCCCTTTCTTGGTTTATATGAAGTACTTTTTCAAAGACAATGTGTATTTGTATTATGTGCTGCCATTCGTAGCCGGCGGCGAAATGTTTTCTCACTTGCGCAAGATGGGCAAGTTTGACGAGTCCTCAGCTAGATTTTATGGATCGCAAGTCATTCTAGCCTTAGAATATCTGCACGCCTGTGACTTGGTTTATCGTGATTTAAAACCAGAAAATATTCTAATTGAAACTACTGGTTATATAAAAATAACAGATTTTGGATTTTGCAAACTTATTCGTGGCAGAACTTGGACGCTATGCGGTACTCCGGAGTACCTGGCTCCAGAAATCATCTTGAGTAAGGGTTACGCCCAGTCTGTAGACTGGTGGTCACTAGGAGTCTTACTGTTTGAAATGAGTGCGGGCCACCCACCGTTTTATTCTAGTGACCCCATGAGGATTTATGAAAAGATTGTATCTGGAAAATACAGGTGCCCGGGGCATTTTTCACAAGACCTTAGAGATATAGTCAATCAGCTGCTTCAAGTAGACATCACGAGACGGTACGGCTGCTTGAAAGACGGGGTTCTAGATATTAAGAATCACAAGTGGTTCAGGGAGATCGATTGGGAAAGTGTTCTGAACAATCGAGCTCCACCTCCGTTTCTTCCTAAAGTCGGATGGCCAGGGGACACATCTAACTTCGAACTATTTGATAGCGAACAGATTAAAAATAGCCCCACGTGCTTGTACGAAACAGAATTTGAGAACTTTTAGTTAAATTTAGTGAAGTGATTTTAGATTTAGGTAACGGAAGCAAATTTCTAAAGTAAGGTTTAAGAAATGTTAAGTTTATGTTTAGTTTTACGTTTAATAGTGTGGTTCAATTAAAGTAAAATACAGTTTTATTTATTAATACCTACTTGTTTTCTTTTGGGCCATTGTTAGGAGTTCCCAAGGAGCGTTGAATTCAGGCAAGAGGCGGCTGGTTGTAAAATTCTAATCTTTTTGGGTAATATTTAAACGCGCATCAAAAAATAGAACCTAAAAAACTGAACTCTAGCCATTGACTCTAGCAAAAAAATGAATGTACATCAAAAGCAAAGTTGTGTGCGTTCAGTTTCTCTGTTGTGTACAGAACCAGCTCCAGCCTGCGGCGGGCTTGGGCAGCTCTATCAGGAATCCGTCTCCATGTCACATAATTTCTGCCTTTGAACAACGTGTCACAACATCCTTAACGTGTTAGGACCGCCAACATACTAAAACATGAGGGCCACCAGCAGCCCGACGTGTGACTCCGCTTCCCAGGGGCAGAACCGGCTCCAGCCCATGGGGGCGATGGGCAGCCCCATCAGGGACTCCGTCTTCCACGCACATCATTCCTGCCCTTGCACATCATGGCACAACACCGTCAGCATGTTGCCGCTTACTTACCAATCCTCCTCCCGCAGTGTAAAGCATGAGAGCCACCAGCAGCCCGACGTGCGACAGCGCCGCCCGGGGGCAGAACCGGCTCCAGCCCGTGGCGGGCTTGGGCAGCCCCATCAGGGACTCCGTCTCCCATGTCACGCCGTTCACGCCCTTGCCCATAATGTCACGAAATCCTCAGCAATGTCATAGTTTTATGTCATTGGCTCTGAAGGATGTTGGTATTTATCTGCAAATTAAAGTATTGGTATCAATTAAAAAAGTTTTTTGTATTGGCGAACGTTATTAAAGCGACACACTTTAGTACCTTGTCACTTTTAACGCTGTGACAATTCATGTATGGCAGTTTAAACATGACATTAAATAGACAAGGTACTAAAGTCTACACAATGTTTATGAACTTGACTGTACGTATTGTGAATTCAATCGTTATTATACTTATTATTAAATTTTAGTCTTATATTTAATAATATACTGTGCGACTAATGCCGGGTACTTTCCATTTTCACCCCGATTGGCTGCAAAGTGCAGGCTAAAAACGGGGGGGTACAACGTCTTTTAACAAATACCTGATAAGTTCATAACTGATTTTTTTTGTGTGTTTGTTGTTTATGTATGAAAACATGACTATTGTGTTAAAGTATTGTGAGGGTCAATCCAAAAAATTCCTTACTATTACCGATTTTCAGAAGTCAAAAACGTTTTTAGTTTTGTGATAGAGGGTGCTTAAAATCCAAAACCAATGCCGCTTTGCATCTCATTTATAAGCGAGGAAATTCAGCATAGACAAGAGTTTTCGTATGATTATTCAGCAGGCAGCACTTATAAGTTATGGATTTTGTGCTAGATACGTACTTGTGAGGTAATAATCATTTATGTAACTGGCTAGGACATAATGCCGAGGTTTGAGCGCGAATCTAACCTAACCTTACCTAACCTAACCTCGGCACTAACACTTTACGAGCTAAACTTTTTCTTTAAAAAATAACTGTTTCAACAGTGAAAACGCTCACTATACAATTGTTTTCACGCTTCGGTTACGCTATAGGTTACGATACGTAACGCTATCGTTAACGATAAGTATCAATATTAGCGTTTAATAGTTTACGAGTGGAAAAAGATTTTTTAAGTTCTTGCTAATTATTAAATAAAGTCCGGTACATGGTTTGGAAAAATATCGCCGCTGCACTGTCCATTTCATAATATATTATCCATATTTATACTCGTAATAAGAGGAGCTTAAAGTTTGTCAACAAACTGGACGTGAAATGGTTTTCCTATAATTTATTTCATTAGTTTTCCCACGTACTTTGTATATTTCGGTTTGTTTGTAGTAAAAGGAAAATGTAGTTAGGAGTTGCAAATGAAGTTAACATGTATAAAGCCGGAAAGTTTTAAATTAACATCATAAATTAAACTGGATGGAACTCAACTTTAAGGGACAACTTTATAACCAAGGTTTTTACAACCAAAAAAAGAACTGTCATAAGTGTACAAAAAAAAACCTTACGTCCTGTTTGTCTTGAACTAAAATTCTCGTTACAGACGTGTTTTGATTTTAGAATTATCCAAATTTTCATGGCAACAATTACTTACCAATGTATTTCACGTTTCTTTTCGTTTTTTAGGGTTTCGCTACCAACAAGGATTTCTCATACTCATAGTTTCGGCTTGTACGTCTGTCTGTCCGTCCGCTTACGGTTTAACTTAGAGACTCGGAGGAATACAGACTATATTCGTGTTACAAAAAAGGGCCATTCGATCTATATATAACTTAAACTCCTGTCGAGTGCTTAAGAGTACTAGACTAATCATTAGTAATTAACATTTCGACACTATCGTCACAATTTATTTATAAGAATACTATTTATGTTATTAACAATCAAGACTTATGCTAAGAATTTTCAAATTCATAATTTGAACAATAGAAATAAAAATAAAATTTCCATTAGGTTTTTTTTTGTCCGTAACGTATAATATAAATCATTTGTAGGTCAATGCATTTATGTCTACAATAAAAATAAAAAATACTATAAATGTCTCAGACTTACTATAGGATCGGGGACTACTCAACAGACAAAAATTCTTGGCCTAAACCAGATCCCGAAATAAATTATAACTAGGCTGCGCTGGGGCCCTAATATGGCTGCGTTGATCGCGTGACAAAGTTTGGATAAGGCATCCGTCAGCTTCTGACACGTAAATAAGTACGAGAGTGACGGATGCTTTATCCACGTTTGACACGCGATATAGACGCAGCCATACTAGGCCCGCTGGGTCCGCCGTGGAGACCACCGCGAAGATGAAGCACGCTAAGTACAGTCACCGGCATAAATAAGTTATCGTTAACGTCGTGTTTGAAATGTCATACGAAATTGTCAAACGATTAAAAGCGACAAGGTACAGAAATCATCACTTATTTATGACGGTGACTGTACTCTGATTTGGAGCCGATATACGATTTGGTCCCTATTAACTTGTCATTGGCAAAATGTAGGGTGACCGAACCCGTAATGGACAAGAACCAATTATGGACACTTAATTCCTATTTCCCAGAAGATAAGGGTTATTTATTAGTTTTGAAACAATCAATAAGAGTGAAGTGTCGATTACTGGTGCCTGTCAGCTAAAAGTCTCCATCATTTGTCCCGTCACCCTACCTTAATAAAACAAGGAGTGAAAGGCACTAATTATGAAAACAAAGTAGCCTGTATAAGTTAACGAGTAATAGTCGACCCAATTATATACTGAACCCCACACATGCCCCGACTCGCTCTTGGCCGGGTATTTTTACATTTATGATGACTTTTTTGAATTATAGTTACCCGGATAATACAGGGAACCATCATGAAACCTGACACCATATTGAAAGAAAAAAGAAAGAAGAAGAACACACTTTATTCAAAACCAATTATTGGATACGGGGTGATTGTAATGAAAAGTATAATGATTTTATCGGACAGTGGCGCATGGCGTAGGTCGGGCCACGATCAGCTGAACAAATCAAAGCAATAAACAACTTTATTATTAAGGGCATAAGTGCTACCATTAGCGACGATGAGGTTTCTTCTATACATTTGTTGTTTTCGGTTCGTGCGTGCGACCATTTCTCAAACGTGTCACGATTTCCGGGAACTTTTTTTCATTACCTGCCCTTATAGTATAGGTCGTGGTTTTGATATTTTATTCACCAACACAGATTATGACACTCTCGGTTGAAATTATGTTGTAAGTATTTCCTTTGTGTTTTTATTAGAAAATGAGGGCAACTGTATAAGTGCATATTTCGTGTTCTGAACTTTTGTTCTGGAAAGAAGTACCTAATACTAAGTAGATATATAAGAACATACCAACAGTTAAAACTATCTCTGTTATTACCGTATTTGTATAGGTTTGTAATTTAAATTCGGCCATAAGACATGTGATTGCACCTGGAAATGTTTTAACTTCTAAATCTACAATAAGCTTATATAAATATAATATGTTTATGTTAGGTAAGTGTTTTAATTCTAAACTCATACTGTTCCTAAAAATAAAATTAATACAACTGCGCGCGTATTACGCCTCGTAAGTAGTGTAGTGTGTTCTATCGCTCGAAGCACTTAGCATTCAATTAGCCATGCTAACTTTTTAAATATGTATGGAAATCTTAAAACCATTTCGAGAAACAAGCTTTTGGTACAGTTTCTGTATATCAGATTTAAAAAAAAGTCTCACATTATTAAGATATTCGTTGAAATGTTTTGTCCTTCAAATGACCTTTCTGTGAGTTTTCAAACGAATAATGGATATGATTCCATTGCCATATTTAAAAAAAAATCCGACTGACGTCTGTCTAGTCTATATCAAACACAAATTTGACATTGACGTGTCGTTTCTTTTCGTAAATTGTTTGTTTATTATAATTAATAAATGCAATCTAATTTATACGAGTACTCAATGGTCAAGACTTTATTGTTAAACCATTGTGTAAAAGTAACGTGTTTGTTTTAAACAGGTACATACGAGTACATTTAAATGATCTTCACAACAAAACTGCAAATAGTTCTTGAAGTGTTTTTGCTTCACTTCACGACACCATTCCTCTCGCCGTCGTTCCGGGATTGGTACGAATAACAAATCCGGGTCATCCCTGCTGTTATTCGGACATAAAGGGACGAAACATTTGTGGCCTTCCATTTCAAACAAGTTCAAATAGTGATTTCAAAAATTTTTAAGCCTGTCCTCGGTGACGTTGACACCTTGATGTTGATGTTGACTTTACCATAGACTTTACTGTAATTTCTTTTTATGCAGGCGAAGACTAAATTTATCCATTATGCGTTTGATGACGTCACGTCAGCAATAAATTAATATATTTTTTTAATGTACATAGGGTTAATTAAAAACAAAAATACCGAAATTACTTTCTTAAAATAGTCCATATTTATCAAATAAATTATAAAAACCATACAAAAAAAAAATGAAGCATGGCCAATTTAAATAATTGTCTGTAGTGTTTCTTCTTCCAATTGGATTTATCTTGTTAGTTGGGTTTGTAATTAACAACATGTAGATTCTTTGAAGATAAACACCCTGTACCTAATAATTTTAGTTGAGATCCAGCTACTTCCACTTCACAACAAAGTTGGTGGAAGTTTTTTACACCGCAGTTGCTTTTAAGGATACCTACGTACTCTTATCTCTATTAAAAGTATTAAGGTTCCTTTTCTACCAAAAGCCCTTATTACAAGGTAGGTACATTGATGAGATAATACCAGTGCCGCAAAATAATTTCGTTTTGCTGTCGATATAAAACACTACATGAACTAATCTTAGTAGTACGTAAGTAGTAAGTAATATTTATAAGAAAATAATCCTTTTAACATTGACAAAGTTGTCTTAGTTTACAAATTATATATCTTTTTTTTTTGTTTTTACATTCGGTCTATATGTCAAAAAGTATAAGTGCTTAAATAGATAAATTATTTTGAAACAACAGAGTGTCGTAATTATAAATACGCTAATACTATACCAGTAATGTAATACAATATCATCACTACATAGTATAAAATAAAGTCGCTTTCCGCTGTCTGTCCCTATGTATGCTTAGATCTTTAAAACTACGCAACGGATTTTGATGCGGTTTTTATTAATAGATAGAGTGTTTCAAGAGGAAGGTTTATATGTATAATAATAATAATAATAGATCGATCTCAACGCCGGGCAGTGCTCGTTGACGTCACCATCCCGCATGATGAGAACCTCGTGAAGGCTGAGAAGGACAAGCTCAGCAAGTACCTTGACTTGGCTCACGAGGTGACCGCCATGTGGGATGTTGACTCGACGATCATTGTCCCAATAGTTGTTTCGGCAAACGGTCTTATAGCGAAGAGTCTTGACCAACACCTCAAGAGACTCTCGCTAGATGGCTGGATCAAGGGCCAGATACAGAAGGCAGTACTTCTCGACACGGCACGTATTGTGAGGAGGTTCCTCTCTCTGCAGCCCTAACCACCGGTAGCTTGAGCCCTGCCCCGCTGCCGGCGGCATTCGTAGGTTAGGTTTTTTATAATGTTTATTTTTTATATTAGTATTGTTATTTTACTTTTATAATTGAATATTTATTGTAAAAAACCTAATTTACAGAAAATTAAATAAATACTTAAAATAATAATAATAATAATCATTTATTTCAAATTAAATGAACAACAATATATAGTATAAAAAGCAAAATAGTCAAAGACCTAAAAATAAATAAATCCTGTTTCATGAACGGGTGTTACAGAAAACTCACATAAACCGAAGCGAAGCGAGGGCGGGTCGCTAGTTTTATTATAAAACTTTACTCTTGCAAATTTCCTTTCCTTTCCGGGAAGTAGCCAAATTCATCAAAGTTTTAAAAGTTACAAGAGTCTTGGTGGACAAGAAAATAACAACTGATTTATTTGATTATGGACCAGGTTACATTCAGCTACAAGTAAGAACATATATAAATCTACGACAGAATGGCCCAAGGGTATTTCTATTAGGTAAACATAATCTAGCAAGAACAAAAACTATACTTGTATTCAATATCGAAAAGGCAAAATATGAAATATCGGAAAGGTTATTGATAGTGATGTCTCGTTATCTTAATTGTTTAGGGAATATCAAGTTGCAACCCCCGTGTCTTTTCTCAACCAATAATTAACTAGAGTACATTTAAATGGAAACTTAAAAGTGTTTTCACACGGTGCGGCGGCTAATTAGAATTCGATCCGTGAAAACACGGTTCCGGGATTTTTTAAGTATCTACCCTAGTTCTGTTCTCTTTGTACAGTCACGAGATTAAATTTGATACCCACCTTAGATCCAAAGTCAATCTGACATTCTACAACAATAACGTTGAGTTTCCTAAAAGTTACAAATGACTTGACATCTCTAATGACATTGACGACTTCAAGCATATTTTTCTTAAAATGGGTCCAAAATTAACGCTCGTGACCGTACCTATGTGCGACTTCAAACTAGATTCCTAATTTTTCACCAAAAGAATTGTTAATACCTACATATTTTCTGGAAATTGTGCCGGACGGATGTGGTGCACAAAATGAGGTGCTTTACTTAAGGACGAAGCTTTTAAGTTTAAGTTGTTTCATTTAGAGGTAACTTAGAGATACGGACGCACTGACGAAGAGAGCGTGTAATTAACATTACAGATAATTCATAATCAAAATTATCACATGGGCTTGCAAGCAGTTTAACTTGCTACAGACCAAGTGACCTACATCAAAGTAGATATAAATTTGAGGCAGTGTGCGGCATTCGTAAAAAACAAATCTGCATTGGCGGAAAATTACGTAACACACACAGTGACTCTGACCTCCGAGTCTGGACAAGGAATTAGTCTCATGGCAAGTTTCCAGACAAACTGTAATTAGGGCTCTTGTTGTGCTTTCGAGGAAAATGATTCGCGTATTTATAGTACCGAAAGGGAAATAATGAACCATGTAAAATATTGCAGCAGGTATTCTCGCGGTACCAGTTGAATCACCTTTAAGAATCTATATGTATATATGTCACCTACCACGCCAAAATCGGTTCAGTACCAATCGATTAATCGAAAAATTCCAGGAGAATCCTCCAATTTTGCGTTGAGTTTTAATAGTACACGAGCGTAAAATATAAAATAGGAACAGCCGTAAGTCACCCAGCTATCTGCTCTTCGCATCAATACGATGATCACAACGTCGGGCTCCTTCGAAAACCGCTGTTAAAATTGATACCTACTCGTGAGTTTCTTATTCGAGATTGCCTCTATAAATCACGCACTGAGAGGCTCTTTGGCAAAGCTATTCCATGTGCGAAAAAACTGTTATATGTTAAAAAAACTAATTTAAAAATATATGTGTACTTTCTAACATAAATGGTATAAGTAAAATTTAATTAATAAACACTTGATCTCGTGTAGCTTTAAAACAACAGCAACAAACAAATTGATCCTCATGAGACTTTGCGCATATTATGTTTAACTTTAGAATTTAAGTTCAAAAGATGAAACATCAAGGTAATTATTTATTTGTAGATATTTTACAAATACAAAGATAACTTTTCAAAGACACTTTTTTAGAGTTTTCTTTACCAGTCAAAACTAAGTTCTTTGTTTCTAAGTTAGTTACTTATAACAAAGCACATCTATTTTTTAAGTTTTAATATTTTACAACAAATTAGACTGAATATATCGTGACGTTAGTAAAATGTTAAATACGTACGAGTATAGGTACAGTTTTTCCCAGAAAGTCGTATCAAGCAGACGCGTAAGAAGTACAATATATTAATGATTGTCTGTTGTAAATAAAATAATGGATTCATTTTACTTCTTTATTTAAGTTTTATGTAAAAATTGAGCACGGAAAGTGTTGTAATACATAAGGATGATCCGCAAACATCTTGTGCGTTATATTTCTGGATTTCCGCTTGACATGACTTCTTTGGACACCTGTACATTATGGAAGAAAATCTGACAATACCACTTTACCTGTGAATAAAAATGTATTTCATGCAACTCCAACAACTTGTTACACACCTAAACTTTTTAAGAAACACCGCAAAACTCGCTTCAATAAAACTCTTTGTTATAAATAAAAACACTGTTCAACCACTTCACTGTTAAGCTATTCGCTATTCCATACACGAATACGTTGCGATCTGAAAGTTCGCGCGGGATGCTAGGGACATGCTTTCTCCGCCGTGGTTCGCAAGGAACTGAAACGGACTACAGCCAGCTTTTACTGAAAACATCTCACGATTCAAGTGCACGTAGTACTACGTAATACATCCAACGCCAATAAAATCGGGTCACCCTACGTACAAGTTTACGTACACCGTGACCCATTATCTTTGCTTTGGAGTTAATAAGAGAGTTCGGGTAGGTACGTACAAAGGAAATGGGAGCCATGTTCTACAAATTCAGCGTCAAATTTCAGGGGTTCCTTAGAAAATTAAATCCTATAAAGAGCTTAGAAGCTTGAAGGTGCAAAGTGTTTAAGAGACTTATAAAATATCTTAATGAATACGTAAAGAGTAAGTATAGAGTGAAACTTTCGTTTGCTCAGTTGGGTGAATATACTTTCAAAATGCTCCCATTCATTGCTTAAATACCGAAGTTTCTTAAATGTTTTAACGTAAATGAATGCAATTAGTATATAATGAAGAATTACTACAAAGAAATAGGTATTACTTATAAGGCTACATTTGAACAAAGCGTTTTTTCTGGTTTTTACGTGTTGAACCAAATATACATGATGAAAGATCTGAATATATTTTACATCAACATGTTTTTTATTGAGTATATGCTTTGAAGCTTCAGATTTAATGTTTCTAAAACGAAGGAAACATAATAATTAAATTGAAATAATCTCACTGAATGCCTAAGTTATATGGAGAGCAACAAAATGAAAGAGAATATTTTTTGCCTTTATTATTTTTCAGGCGCAGCATTTTCACACCGATGTTTTCTTGATTCTATACAATTATAATGTGTAGGTAGTTATTGAAAACAGTAGAAAACATTTGACTTCATATTACAAAGGTATTCTAATGATATTGTTTTCTTAAAACCTAAGTTCCACTAATGGCTTTCTTGCACGTCTGTTTAAGAGCAGAAATAAACCAACTGTGATTTAAGTGGATTGCTTAACAAAGTAAATTCATTGCATTTGTAAAATTTTTGAGGCCTTGTTTGCCTCTAAAATCTTTAGTGGCATATAAATCAACTAACAAAACACAATTTCTTCTCAGAATTTATCTGCACGTCAATCAGACATCGTTTTCCCGAGGGTTTCGTTCGGTTCCTAATTTAATTTACTGCTCACGTACCAACACTAGGCTTACCAAATGGAAACCCTTATTGGAAGTACCTTAAGTGGCTAAGTAAGTGCCTATCTATCTACGTTCTGTCACAGAATAAGTAATAGTACAAGTAGTACTTCGCTCTCTACAGTATTTCAAAGTAACAAGGTGATATATTTCCGCATCGACAAACCGCTTTCAATGATAAGTACGCTGTGTTAACTAAAACTAATTAAGGGGTGTCTTACTAATGCATCTTGATACAAACATTTCTCGGCGAAAGTATTCACAAAGTATTTGAGTATCTATTCTAACCCCCTTACTAATAAAATAAACGTTGACTAACAGTGGTATAGCTTTACAATGTTTTGTCCTTATCTCTCATTGTGACATTTGTATTTGACAGATAAGGGCAGAACATTGTATAGCTATACCACCGTTAGTCAACGTTTATTAGTAAGAGGGTTAATTTACAGCCTTTTGTAGCTCATTACTAAACAAAACTGAAGAATAAAATCGAAAACTCTTTTCCATATTTAGATCCCGTTTAACGTCGGTCAGGTTGAATTCACATCCCTAACGTACTTGGGAGTAACCGGTTTTTTTTATGGCATAGAGAAGACAAACGAGCACACAGGCCACCAGATGGTAAGTGGAAACTGTGACTGTGACCCATAGACATTCGCATTCACAAGACTGCAATGCAATCCTAAGACTGCAAATGCGTTGCCTACCCTGAGGACTAAGATGGAATGCCTCTATGCCAGTAATTTCACCGGCTATTTATTAAAAAAAGTTTTCTTATGCATAACCGGTTATTTGCATTCCCTACTTATTCAGTTAGTGGTTAGGACCTAGTGCAGGTTCCGTCCGGATCGCTACCATCTTTTAACCTACCGGCTAGCAGTGTTCGCTTTATTGTGGTGTGGGGATAATACAATCGGTGAAACTACTAGCATAGAGGCTTTCCATCTTAGTCCTCAGGGTTGGCAGTCTTGAGAATGAGAATGTCTATATAGGTCTCAGATCCCACTACCATCAGGTGGTCTGTGTTCCCTTTGCCTTCTCTAAGTCATAAAAAAACATATTAGTGATGTGGAATACGGCTAAACGCGGGCTTACCGCTAGCGAGTCGAATGCTCTGTCACTCGCAGAACTCGCAGTATTCTTATACATTGCGAGGGACAGAGCAATCGACTCGCTAGCGAGTATGGTGATTGTAACTCATGGTAGAGGAGACATCTGCCATCGATCCAATTGTTACCGAGTAAAATAGCTGTGCCATATGATGACCGTAATGTTTTCGTCAATTGTATTATTTTGCCGAAAGTCGCATATGACGCATTTTACGTTATTTGGGTTAACCGTTGTTGTGACTTGAAAATAAGTTCCTGAAACTCAACGACCGTATACATTTGGTAATGTAATTCTCATTTTTCAAAGTCGCGGAACGCTCAAATTGGACGTTCGAAATTTATCACATTTACAAGTTATAAGTATGATTAACGTGCCGCATTTAACATTACCAAGCAAATGTATAAGTACTCACAGCTTGCCAAAAAGGGTAGTTAAGCCCTTAATTTTAAATTATCATTAGTCGACCTTTAACCGTCGAATGCTTTAAAAATATGTCGCACTTTTTCATAGTGTCATCGATATAAGGTAAAAAATGTAACGCTCCCTCTGACGCAGTCGGGTAAAAACAGAACAAGATCGTCTAGTTATTTCTTGTTAAGTATGTATAGGTAAAACACTTTTACGTAAATTTGTTGCGACATGTATAGAAGATTCAATGATGACCTTAATTTTTTTAATGAATGCTTTTAATTCCAAAGATTTCACATTTAAGTCAGTCACAGATAGAATTAAGCACTGTCATTATTCATGATCCCAGAGCTCAATAAATTATAGGAAACCGAAAGCATCGGAAATAAGGTAGCAATCGAAGTGACAACTCTAGATTATCCGGTTTGGCGATCCTGAAAATAAAGATCCGTTTTCATGTCCGTAGATAGGTGCCTACTTCAGCCTGGCCACTTGCTTTAGGTCTGACACGTGATCCATTGGAAATTGGATTTTTTACATAAAGGAAAACTTACCATCCTAAATAAGATCCCTTTGTCCGTAGAAGTCCAGCTAAGTACACAACCTTTTTTAGGGTTTCTGAATACGGCAATGCGTCAGTTTTGACTGACTATCGATACTCTCCTACAAAATACGATCTACTTCATCACTATTATGGTTGACGGAAGCTCGTATAAAACAAAGTCCCCACCGAGTCTGTCGCTCTGTGTGTTCGCGATAATCTCAAAACTACTGAACGTATTTTGATGTGGTGTTCACCATCAGTTTTTATGTATAGGTAATAAATTCTGATTTATGTACGGGTATTACAGGAAACTCGAAATTTCGACTTTACGTTTTTAAATCGCTCAAATAGACCCAGGGGATTAAGTGTATAAAGTGGTAGGTTCTATTAGAATTCCGAATAACACCTACCTAAATTTGTTGCTTATTACTCCGACGCACTTGTGCAACAAATAATATTAAGTAGATTTCCTCAATTAATACATTATTAACCTACCTGGCTCTCAAAACTTAATTGAATAAAGACTTGTTGAAATATGGTACTGTATGGACTAAATATTATTCCTTAGTCTAGCAAGTTCGATGTAAGAGACGGCGCCGAGTCGATCTCATCAGTCGTTTTAAAAATAAAAAAAACAACCGTTGGGACCGGAAACTCTCTAGGTACACGGACGGACGCCCGAAGTTAATTGAAACAGACCTTTTATTAAGTAGACAGGTAAGTACCTACTCCCTGAAATGTACTTAAAAATGCAAATTGACCTTTTTGATAGTACGTAAGAGTATCGCTTCCGTCATTCATTACTTCATGACAAACTATAATTGTTATGTTACTCATATGGTTATGGTTTGAGGTAGTTTAAAATACCTGCATTAATATGCCAATTTCGGGCGAAATATTTTTGGGGCAAATCTCGAATGTTCAACTCAGTACCTTCACCTTAAGTAGGTTGCGATCTAGCAAAGTATACATCGATCAGTGTCGTAGTGAATTGTCGGATAAGATCAAAAAAACCGGTCTTTCTTCTTTAACCACTTTCCTGCGGTAACTTCCTCGTTTATTGTTACAATACTTTACATTTCGATCTCTGCGTCACTCAAGGCTGCCTTTAATATATTTGGTGTTCCGTGTCCATATCGGGAGAACAGCATATACATGTACAAACGTGTCCCTAAGGGTCAGAGTTTAATCTACAGTGTGTTACCAGCACCCTGGCTTTTTTTAAAGTACGTTAAAATAACGTATATCTGTAACGTAACTATGGCATTAATTTAATTAATAAAGAAACTTTCAGGCTTTGTTAACTTTCTAACAAAAATTTAATTGCCAGCAATGTAAAGCACAGCAATTTGACAAGTGTAATTTGACAATCTTCGGTTACTTTGATTATTATGGTCTGCCCCCGTACCACGACATGCCTTGTACCAAGCAACAGCGATACTGATAACGATGAACACGCAGCACATGCACTACATTGAAAATGGACAGTATCTAAGAAAATTAATTGTGAAGTTATTTTAATTATTTTTTAATTTATAATACTTGCAAAGAATTGCTAAAGCAACATATTATCGGTAGTTTTAATAAATGCCCGCATGCCGGTAACACACTGTATATGTATTTCCGTTGCTTCCAAACTTCCATTCAAACAGTTGAAAAGCCAGTTTTAGTTGTGACAAATATTCAAAAGTGGTAACTTGTTTTTCATAGGACATCATCATTTATCACCAAACCGGACTTACATATTTGACTGACTGGCGAATGGTGTGTAACGTAGAGTAATCTTGCGTGATGGGCTTGAACGTTTCTGGGAACAACTATAACTACATTTTTTGCTTTATAGCCAAAAATATTGTAAAAAGTTAAGGAATGTTCATAAAAAGCCTTTTCATATGACACCCTATAAAATACACTATAATCTTTAACCTCATGTCCGAAAAGTATAAAACAAATAAATTTTCATGATTTTTTTGATGTAAATTATATAACTTTGTCTTTTTTTCTCTTACTTACTTGGTCTTTAACCTCCTTGGTTTTATATTGTATTCATACTGTTGTTGCTAGCATCTCGTACTGTCAATTGAATAAGAGCAGAGCTGTCATGACGTCAACAATATAGTTACGATGAAGAAGCAAGATGGGCTGAAGATTTACGGTTCCCTTTTTACAATTTTACCACTGTACTAAAAATATTTAACAGTTGATAGAACAATATGAAATTATTTTTCTAAATATTTGAAAAGGGGATTATAGCACACTGGGTCTCATATAAAAGCGCTGAATCTGCAATTTTCAATTATTATTTCGTACTTTTGGATTTATAGCCAAAAATGTACAAATAATTATCGTTTCCCCCTTATCTTACCCTTTTATTTTTATTTTAAGATATTATTTATATATTACGCAAACAATAAAATTAAGCGGTCTAATTTCTGTGCCTCCTGTGACAAGTGATACAACTCGAAAAACACGATTTTACAGGAGAGCGAAAACAAGTTTAAAAAAAATACTGCTTCTAAACGAATATTTTTTTTTGAACATTGCTACCGATTTTGATAACATATAATATCACTTTATTAACTGGTTTGACAAAAATAATGATACAAGTTATAGATTTTGAGATATTCAAAGAAACGTCCATAATGTATCATTTTACATTTCAGATTGATTTATTTAACCCGTGTAAGATGATACAACTCGAATTGTATTATTTAACACAAAAAAGTGTAATCAAGGAGCTCTGGTGATGACTGATACAACTTTTTTTTGAAACCTAAATTTTTCTCTTATTTCTTGAGTTAGAGGCCTAACCTGTATACACAAGTTGTAGGGAATTGAATTAGTAATATTTCTTAAAACAAACGGACATAATATAAGAATTTTTAGTGAGTTGCATCATTTATCACAAAATAAAAACGTAATTTAAACCGTGACTAATGTTACATATCGAGTTATTCTTGGGTCTGATTACGAATAAACTTGTGTCAAATAATACAAGTTAGTAATTGATTAAAACAAATAATAGCAATCATGATATCTTTGTACTAAACATGATGACATTAAATCACTGAGTAAACAAATTAACTTACACTCTTTAATTTCAAAGCAACATTACGATGTTGCAACCATATAGTAGGTAAATTAAACTGTAAATATTGTCATTCAAATCAAAAACTATATAGACCTACACAACAAATCAAATAATAATTCTCAATAATCACCTACAAAACATAAAAATAATGATAACTAAACCTCAGCTAGGTAAGAAATAAAGTAATTTAAATTAAGCTCGCCATCAGTCGAAGTAGGAAGTACGAGTAGGTAGTTAAGTGACATAACGCTGGTCCACCTGAATTTCATACTGAATTTGATACAATAATTTAAGTCACCACAAAACAGTAGCATTTACTAACCTGCCACTTCACAAAATAAAACACGTTGGTTGGTAAATACCTATTTCTCTCCGTCGAGAGATTTTTACCGTTTTTATCTTCTGTCATAATATTTTTCACAAATAACTAGTTAGCGGCACACATGTAGATCATAATATATCGCAACCATAAAAGGATATTAACATTAAGTTACCTACAATAGAAATCATACTTACGCGTCGGTTCATGGCGACACAGCGAGCGTGCGCTCCCACCCTCGATGACGTAGAGACACTATGACCACAGTTATGTAGAAAGAGACCAGACTATTTTTTTCGGAAAATGAGTTAGCTATGCCATCGTAAATTTGAATTTTTAAACTTAGTTATGTTGAAAGTGACTTATTTTACCACGTCAATTCATTGAATTTATACCATTATGTATAAAACCGCCAATTACGATACGTGGGTTCTATAATGTCGAAAGCCGCCAAAGTACTTGATTTAGTCTATTTTGTCCGTTAAAAGATAATAATTTTTAATCTGCAGAACACAGCCAATCTACTATTAGTCGATTAGTCGGAATACAAACAAATGTACTTATCAAGTGATCACATTTATGTAAGTAATCTACTTACAACGACTAGGCAGATAGTCGCTTTGAGCAATTTTTGTTTTTCGTTCTACCTCATGTTTGGTAGTTTTCGCAGTGATGTTTTTATAACCTTTGATAAAATAAAAATAATTTAAATGAGTGTTTTAGTTATTACAATCAGCATATAGCTCTTTCTAAATAAATACTACAATCTTGTATTTATAATGAGCATGAGACAACTAGAGTAATAGCATATAGCTCTCTTCATAAAAATACAAGAATGCAATATTGTAATCAGTTAAGTCGGTTAAAGAAATGGTCGCTTTCATTAAAATTACGATCGGAAGCAGGATAGCAAATATTAGTTCTATATAAAACGTCCAACTACATTGTTTTTTTTAAAAACCTATGAATACACCAAAAAACAAGAATGCGATTTTGTAATCAGCATAAGTCAGCTAAAAAAATGGTCGCTTTCATTGAATTACGATCGAAAGCAGGATATCAAATATTAGTTCTATAGCCTACGAATAGGTACTCCAAAAACCAAAAGAATGCAATATTGTAATCAGCATAAATCAGCATAAAAATTATTTACGATATTTTCATTGAATTACGATAGACAGCAATATAGCAAATATTAGTTGCATAGAAAACGTCCTAAAACATTGTTTTTTTTTTTAAACCTACGAATACTCCAGTTAATTTGTATAAAATGTGCTTAATAAAGTACATCATGCTATGTTCTATCAATTTGGGTTATTTATGTTTAAGAAAACATACTAGAAAGTAATAAATTATTATTTTTACCTAACAACGGCTATACCTCGAAACCGGATATTTATTATTGGTCTCTTTTTGCATAACAATTAAAGATAAACTATTTTATTCTTAACCTTTACAACACTCTGTCACAACAAAGTAATATTAGTAGACCTTACGATTTACATATTACACTTTTTTATGACACGGTTCTATGGTAAGTATCAATAAATTTGTTTAGATATACATATATTTAAGATAATTATATTTCTCTATTTAAGTATTTAATATATCGTTGTCTAGTACCCAAAGTATAAGCCTAGAGCTTAGTTTGGGACTAGGTCAGTTGGTGTGAGGGTGTCCCCGTATGCTTATTTTATTATTTTATAGTAATTGTATCACTGTGCACCAAACTTTATAGGTTCTAAATGGTCGTAATATTCTCACATTTTTGATACAACTGACTTATACATTTGCAAAGATTAGGAAATATTTGAAGATATTTGATATAACTCGAGTTGTATCAATTAACACATACCAAGTGAAGCAAATATAGGTTTAATTTTTGATCTAACTCAAGTTGTATCTTTCAAAATACGCAAAACTCTGGTGATAAATGATATAACTCGAGTTATATCAAAAGACACAGACATTTTTAAAGGCATAAAAACCGTGATTAGTAATACATTTTTAGATATATCATGAGGCACGAAAAAAAAATATAGTTATGGTTTTTTGAAGTGTTTTAAGTAGAGAAATATCATTAAACACGGAAAATGGGTAAAAAAAGGGTCAATTGTATCATTTTACACGAAAGTATCTTGGAAACTAGAAGGCCTAGGAACACGGGAGTTGGAGCAAACGATGCGTTATTTTTTTTTAAGTTGTTTCATGAAAGAACACGTTAACTGCTACAACTCAAGTTGTATCACTTGTCACAGGAGGCACAGATTTTACAGTTAAAAAATATTTAAAAGCTTTTAAAATCTGTACTAAAATGTAGTCTAGTCAAAATACTCATTTTGTTATGAACTTTATTTTCTATGCAGGTCTAAGGTCCTTATTGCGTAGTTAATAGACCCTTACGTGAATAAGGCTCTTGCTATGATTGGTTTCGTTGATATAAAAAAAATGTTGTTTTGGGCTCGAAATAAATCAATTAGCACGCAAACACGCCAGTGGAAACCTTAAGGTCAAATTTGTTTTCGGCGGTTGATATCACAGTAAGACTATAAGTTTGATAGGTCGATATACGTGCTACTTTTAAGTAGGATTACAAAGTAAAAATTTACATCGTTTTTTACTACAAATGGTTGTACAGATTTTTTTTTTATTAATGCATTTCTGTCGTTATAGTATGGCTGTAAGCGACGGAGAAATGTGGCATTACGCTAGCGCCTACTTATTTTTTATCGACTATCGGAAAATACAGAGTATTTGTGTAACAAATCGTTCGACACTCGTAATTTATTTGACACGTTCGATTAACGCCCACGCGATTGGGCCGCCGGTATCATTTTCCATTTCGTCATTACGTAATTAGACCCCTGAAGGGTGTCAGTATCTCCCGGTCTAGATGCCCCAGTTCAATTTCGTTCCCGTAAAAAACAAAATGAAGTTTAAAAAGTTATCAAAAATTTCGTGCCTCGCATCGCGACACCACGTTTTTAGACTGTTAGCTTAAACAAAAACACGCGTAAATCTAATATACAAAAATAGTATCCAAGACAGCCACGAAATACCGGACGACCCACGGCTTCGTTAATATTCTCTCCATGAGGTATTGACATCATGCAAAAATTCAAGAATTCTGTCAACGTGCAAATTGCACTCACACCGCGACTATTTAACTGCGGAGCCGATCGTAGATCGACAATTAAATACGAAATCAAAACATACCGCTGATTGATCGACGCTTTTCTAGATTGACTACCTATTCATTTCGGAGAGGATTGTGAACCGACCTTTAAATCGCGTACCCGTCACCAGTACTCTAACTATGAGTTATAATTACCGTACTCGCTAGCGAGTTGAATGCTCTGTCGCTCGCAAACCGCGCAGTATTTTAATAGAGTGCGAGGGACAGAGCATTCGAATCGCTAGCGAGTTCGGTAACCGTAACACATGGTAAGAGACCGCCCATGGACACTGGACAGTCTGGACACCATGGCAACACCAAGAGTACTCGTAAATGCGTTGGCGGCCTTCGAGGAGAATACGCTCATCTCTTAAATGTCCCAAAGTTGTTGCGGTCCAAAAGTACGAACCAAACCTCGAAGTCGCGGTGGCACGAATAAAATTTTGCTAGGGACTTCCACGCGATATTATTTCATCGATAAATTGGACTTTCTTATGACAATAGTTATGTTATGACTATGAGATGACGTATGTTATTAATATGCAACTTGCAATACCTATTAAACTGTATCATTTATACAGTATGAAGATTGAAGTCCGTAAAGGTCGATTAAGGAAGATAACGGTTTTCATACTTTATGGATGTAGGTATAGACGTGACGTTGACATAATATGACAATCTTGTCAGAGAATCGATGGAATTAATTTTACGCGTAAAATGCCACCTAGAAAACAGTGTAAACAAGATAAAATACTTTGTTACTTATTACTAATATAAGGTTCATAATTGATTAAATGAAAATAATGTAATGATGTTAATGTACTTCTAGGTTTTAGTTTACTTTGCTATTGATGAAATAAAAATTTAGTTGTAAAGGTTGATTTTTATTTAAATTTTAAAATTCCTAAAAATGTCCTAAAAGCTCCTATATAGGTAACATTGACGGGTAGTAATCATCACATTTTAGTTAATTTTCAATTATTCTGTAGGTAAACTTTACAGCTAATATGAAGTGTCACTTCCAAATAATCATTCAGTTATCGATAAATTTTATATCGGAAGGAAGTCCCTAGTTAATTGGCGTTATTGCCACCGCGACTTCGAGGTTTGGTACGAACGCAATAAACTGTCTCATTAATACTGCCGGTGACAGTGTGCGGTAAAAAGCTCTCCAAAAGCCGCGGGGGTAAGTACACAAGCCATGCCAAGCCTCACTTGCCATGCCATCCATCTAGATGGCAGGGTTGAAGAAGGTAACCGTCCATATTTCCATAATTTGTCGATGCCTTATATCAGTGTTTTCAACCTGTAGGCCCGAGCCTTTGGGGGCCACGAACTCGAGGGGTTGCAGCCACTACCCAGGTTAGGATTACCTTGGTAAGGATTGTAGGTTTTACACGATTCCCCAGACTAAAGTATTATCGACCCGATTCTTCATACGAGCCTCGAGGGTTGCCTTCATAAACCAAAACAAATTAAAGCAGACCAAAGCACATTAAATCCTTTTCCGTAAGAGGATTTATGTCTGACATACCACCATTTATCTTACCAGCGCAGGGGCCAGATTTTTTTTACGTGTAAACGGGTCGCGAATTCAAAAAGGTCGACACAGCAATACATCAATTAAAAAAAAACAGAATCATATCAATAGCTCTTAATAGTCTTAAATAATTCATTTTCTTGACAATTGTCATGATTCATCGATAGTGAGTGGACGGGTCGGAAGGGGCCGCCGTAGGCGTACTTTTTCGAGTCAAATCGGTGAAATACTGGAAAAGGGCAGAATCTTAAGTACCCGAAACCGACGTGCGTGCATGACTCGATGTATGAATGTGGAAGAAGCGAAAGAAATTTGTCAAGATCGTAGCAAGTGGAAAGATGTGGTCTCTGCCTACCCCTCTGGGAAACAGGCGTGATTTAATGTATGTATGTATGTATGTCATGATTCCCCATCCAAACTCACAAATACTTTTACCTTTTAATCATATTAGTGCAAATGCATACGAGATAGATATGTTTTAATAATCATGAATTCATGAGACTTTACAAAAAAGTATTAAAAGGGGCCTTTTTATTCTCAATAAATTTATCTCTGTACTGAAGTTACAACCGCACTTTCGGCAATAAAAAGACAGTATTTGCATAGAACACAGAAAGGAGAACTTTTTTATCGCAGCCCTTACAGACATGACTGTAGGCAGGTCGCAACAAAATCTCAAGACACGGTGTCAGTGTCCGCATTGTTGTGTTCCGGTTTGGGGATAAGACAGCCGGTGAAATGACTAGCATGGAGGCATTCCATCTTAGTCCTCAGGGTTGGCAACGCATTTGCAGTCTTAGGATTACATTGCAGTCTTGTGATTGCGAATGTCTATGGGTCACAGTTTCCATTTACCATCAGGGGCCCGTTTCACAAAAAGTATTAGTCTAATAATATTAGTGTTTTATCTCATAAATACAACTAAAAAATGAGACAAAACACTAATATGATTAGACTAATACTTTTTGTGAAACGGGCCCCAGGTGGCCTGTGCGCTCGTTTGTCTACTCGATGCCATAAAAAAAAAGACACTTCCTCGTTAACATTTACTACTTGGAATCCGGTCATCAGTAAATGTAAGCGAGGAGCTGTCTTCCGATAAATCGTAGGATATTGTGAGTGTTGGGTGTCGGTAAAATGACATTCCGAATAAAGAAAAACTAGACCAAGTGCGGGTAGGTTGAAAAACTCGTACGACAAACAGACGAACACCCTCTACTTCAGTCTTCGCGTGATAACGGCTGTTGTAACACAGTCGAAACGTCGAAGTAAAGTTTTCTTACGCGATTAAGTTTAGATTTTAAATTTTAACCTTATGGTACAAAGTAATCATAAGCTTTTAGTTGATATATTTTTTGTCATGGTAATGGTAGAACTGAAAACTTCGCCTGACAACAAGTTTTACAGTTTTATCATAGCCATGACAAAAAATATATCTACTGAAAGCTTATAGTTATTTACTGGGTCTCAAATAGCCTCGTGATTCCCAAATAACCCCGTTTTACCGTAACGTTGACTATTCGTCGGTTGTTGTTATGGTTATTCGATAACATGTCATAGGCAATATGGTCGCGTTTTAAGTTAGGTTACATTTTTAAGTATACATATTTTTCAACATTGTTTCTTCGAAATTACCTACTTGGTTTTGCCTTGTTTGACCTTGTAAGGTTGTTTAAAGCCTAAGAGTTCAGCGCCCCAGACCTTTGCTAAAATTTTAATTGGTAAAAATAATACTCAAACTCATACTTAAATTCATAAATTTTATTTGATAAAACCACACTGCTACACAACAATCATAAGGAAACATTTTAGCCAAACAAACTAGTAAAAAAATAGAAGTTGTAGTGTGAGGTCAAAAAGGACTCGGCTCAGCATGTGTGAAATTTATACATATATGGACCTAGTCAAAAATGTACATATTTACGATTGTACGAATTGCATAGGTGTTGAATTGTGTACCAAAAAACAACTCAATCGAAAAAAACGTATGCGTGGGGCTGAACTTTTCGCGGGATACAATTTAATACACTCTCCTGTCTGTACACAACACTATTAATGAAAAAAAAATGCTTTTAATTCATGCAAAGTGGCCTAGTTTTTCGGTTCCCTGGGCTATTAATCGTAAGTGTGCACATAGCCTTACTTAAATGACATTACATGTGTTGAACTTGACCTTAACTTGACTTAACTGAACTTGAATTGTAATCAAATTATACAGACCTACAGGATGTTATAAAATCATGAATTAATTAAATGTTATTTTAGCATTTCAATTATAAAGTCTAAAATGCCTTAGTATTTCAATAATTTATATACCACGATCTTATTTGTCGCCTAGACATGCCCGGATTAAAATAAATGCTTTTAGTAAGTTTACACTGTATAGCCTCCGAGTCACCCGCGCGGGGCACCGCTACATTTTCCCCAAAGACCATTAAGGATCAGGTGTCAACTTGCTCTTAATACCGTGAAGGGACCCACACTGTACAAGTACGCCGGCACTTCACTAAATTATTTACTAAAACTAGTTCTCTGACGCAAAATCACTAACCATCATTTCAACAAAACAACATGCTAGCGTAAAAAACGATTAAAAAATCATAACATCATCATGATCCATGTGACATCATCAACAACGACAATAAATACTTTGATGTGTTTATTTTCTTAGGCAAAAACATGCTAAGTGTTTAATTTAGTGGTTTTTGTGAATTCGGTATACCGTGGGGCCGTATTTCTTTATGTTGTTTTTTTATGTAATTGGCCAAAGTTTTAAGTAGGTAAATAAACATTAAATTACAACAAAAAGTAAAAACAAGTAAGGAGTACGTGGACCTGGAAGCGATTGCCTTTACCAATGATGTATCTCTGTATTCTACGTTTCATTACTATACAGGCTGATAACAACATGCTTTCTTTTAACGATACCTGTAATATTCTTTCTAAAACCATTTAATTACTTGGCTGAAAAGGTATTGAAAACCGTATCATGGTCAAAAGTATGATTATACATACACAATGTTATGCATACGTAGTAGTACGTTAACCTTAACTAAGGCGCATGCCAAAACACATCATTTGTTCAGAATTTATGACACATTTTAAACATCAATATGTCTAATTAAATTAAATGTATATGCACATAGTAGTTTGTGAGTAATGTGTTAAATTTTTATCGTTTTAACATATACTTGTCACATACCTTAAAAAATGTGACAATCGGGGACAACAACATGGTCCAGTGCGCCAAGGAAAACAAACATACATTGGTACTTACCTATATAAATGGTAACTCTCTGAAGTTGAACATGTCCACGGCCTAGAGTTATACTGCCACGTAATCCTTGCCCAATCATTTTACCTAAGAAAATAACAGCAACAGTCCAGGCTTTTCATTCCAAGATTTTTTTCTTTTAACAATGACGGGATTCCTTTCATGTAACAATTAAAATGATTTAATACTAGACATTATCCACGTAATTTCAATTCGAGACAGCATAAAGATGTAATTGTAAAAATTATCGCGTTCACGTCAATTGTCCGTCAACTCTTTTCAAGGTAGAAATTACAAGTAATTGCATCTATATATGAGATTATAATTCAATTGTGTTTTGTAACTTTTAATGGATTTATAATCTGCAGCCTCACGTTCTCACTCACATGAATTTTGAGTAATAACTTGTGTCAGCCCTAGTGGCCTTGCGTGCGTGAACAATTATGTGTTCACTCATCATCATTTTGACCTAATTTCGACGAGGAATAGACAACGCAAAATATATAAGAAGGAATAAGATGGTATGTATTTTAAGCTATACACTGCTTTGTAATAAGATTTATAACTTTTAGCCAATAGGTAGTTCTGGTTTATATTTACGCTAACTCTTTCTGTCCTACGGTTGGGGTACACCTTCCCCCGACTTTGACCTTTTCACTCCTATACCCAGGATGGTTTCTAAGGAGCACTAAATTCAAAACATCAGGTGTCCCATCTCGTTCTCTTGATACTGGTGACTAAATGGAACGAAAGTAACGCTAACGAACGAACGGAGCTAGCGTAAGTTTTACATTTCATGTCTTTTTTGTTTTGCTATATCTCCTCTTTAGGCTTTCGGTTAGTTAACGCCATCATTTACAGCCTTACTTAATGCCTCTAACCACAAGCAATCGCTGTCACTATCCTATCAGAGGCCCTAGACAAGATACATTCGGCAGTCGTTGTTGTTAGGTTATAGGATTGACGTCAGCTTAGACGGTCGCGTCGAGCGCCAACGTCAATCCCATACATTTTGACAGTTTTAGAAAATCGTTTAGGTTAGCGTTAAGCCACTTTTCTAGCCCCACAGATACGCTGTGAGGAAAATGTACAGTGTGACTTTTTTGAACCCCTTTTTCGGCACAACGATTTTGATGAAATGTCGCTGGGATGAGATTCTACATAGTAAAAACTTACTGTTTTTCACATGTTTCCGTATTGTCAACGTTTTGGTAGCTCTTATTTACATGACAGTAATGGAAGCAGAGTTAAAAACAGCACTATAACACTACAAACAGAATATGGTTTTACTACTACTAGTTAAGTACTTTGGCGTTGAAGAGAGTATTAACAATCTAACGTTTGCATATTCTTATAGGCTTCAAACTTTCGATTAGTACCTTTGTAATTTGTCTTAAACAAGCAATAGGATTTTTTTAAGATGATTATTTTTTATTTAATTGTATAATTTCAGCTGGATTGGAATTTTTCAGGGTACCTTTTCGCCATATAATAATTATGATTTATTAAAGGTATGAAATACTTTTTTATCGATTAAAAGACCCGGTGAAGGTCGTTCCTACTCGAATGTTAGACTATTAACACCTATTTTGTTGTAGTTTATAATTAGTATTACTTATTTACACATATATTTCAAAAACACTACGCCATAATATATCTGTTAGTTTGGTGTCAATCATACATTTTGATCATTTATTGCTTATTGATTGGATATTTACCAATCGGATTAAACTAAATGTATACCTAGATACCGAATGGGGTCTTATATTACTTCGTCTCTACACGTGTTGTTATCGTTTTATTTTTAACTCAACCGCCTTTACTGTTTGGTAAATAAGAACCTAACGTTGATAATAGCGATGATGGTATCAAATAATGAGTGGCTCGGATTACAAACCGATGTTACAATAGTATAATATAACAGACTAAATTGCTTGCTTATTTCTTCCAAGTTAATTTTGAGTTTTAATGGCACCATCACGTGAAAAACCGTTCCTATTGGGAAAATTATAATAAAACGGTGGCAATAGGTAGTGCGTTACAAACAAAAATCTAACCTTTAGCTTATTTAAACAATCTTAGACTCAAGTTGGAAGCCAAGTATTTGTAAAATCCAGATTTTTTGCTATAGTCCAAACACACAGAAAAAACATGTGTGCAGTTCACACACGGATGAAACCATCACAAAAAAAAATTGTTTATACGTGACCATGGGCAATTATTCTAGGGTCGCTTTTTCGTTTCATCGAGTTTTAAATTACGAACGTGCTAAATAAGTTTTCACTTCAAAACCTAGGTTTTACAGGCACTTAGCTCCTTGAGTTCGAAACTTCGAACTCGCGTCCGTCAAGTTGCCGTGTCGTTCCTAGCATCCATACATAAAGGCTGCTCCTTGGAATTGCGAAACAGTTGACGCGCGACGTTTGAACGCTGCCGTTGTAGAGTTACCGAGTGACGCCATGTTTGCGGCCAGTTTTTTACTGTTCATCGCGATCTTCTGCGTAAATGGAGAAGATTCGTATTTGCGTAAGTGATTAATTAATTATTTAAATTTTAATATTTTTTGTTATAGTTCATTTGATAAGTTGGAAAAATAATTAAGTAAGATGCTAATTGTAACATAATAAATGTAATCAAAACATACAAATCAGTGAAAAATATTTAAGATTGAGTCAGTACTTCCATAGCATAAAAAACAAACTTTCAAACAATTTTGTTTGTTTACAATATTTAACTACTTTAAAAACCCATTTCTATGTTTAGTGCTTTCGATCTTTAATTTATTATTACCTTTAGGTAAAACAAGGAATCTCATAAAGTTTCTTAAGTATAGTTCACGGTAATTTTTGGATATTTACTAGAATTTGACATGAAAAATTTGTGACCATATCACTTTAAGAAGAGGGTGACCATTGACTTAGCGACCGTACTTGACATTTTTGAACTTGACATAAATCTCTCACACCGTTCACCCGTCACGATCATCCTCAAAATTATGTAAACAATTACATGACCATGAAATAGAATACACCAAAACCAGTAACGTCGTTACCTACAATATTGAATAAAAAAAATAAGTCTTAGAATATTTATATCTTGCTAAATGGTAAATACAGGGTGTTTTAAAAAACAAATACCTACACAAATAACACGGAGTAGCAGTGTTTGAGCTGGTGTTTTTGATGCCTAGTTAATTTATATGATACCTATTATGAGAACTTTTCAAGTTCAATGTCGGTTTATATTTTGCTAAGACAAGTTCTTTATAAAATTACCATAATTGAGAGTTAATTACGCGGATATCGAGATACCTGGTTATAATAGTTCCCTATAAGGAAGGACAGATTAATTTTATTTTGCATACAGGAACCATTACGAAGACGCGCAATATTTAGCAATGTTTTTTTTGAAATGTCGCCTTTTTTCCAAATTCAGTTTTCCTTTAAATGGCAGCTTGTAGTAATATTGCTAGTTTTAATAGTTCATGGTTAGTTCACAGTAATTTTCACCTAACTGATTATATTTAGTACAGTAATGATTCTGAAAATTGCACAAAAAAGGCCAACTGGAACTTAATTTGGAGTGTGTCACACATTAATATTTTAAGAAATAAAAATTATCATAACTCACACAAGATGGTCTCATCTTTATGTACATTAATTCTTTAGTGTAACACAAATACATATAACAATTACATAATTACATGAAATTAATGAACAAAGGCAAATTTATCCCTAAGTGGGATCTATTTCAACTAACCTTAAAGTAGGATAGGTAATAAAAGAAATACATGCATGCTTATACCTACATACATTAAAATAAATGTTGCATGCATAAACCTACATGTAAAACATTTCTTTTAACTTTTTTTCACATATAAATAGTTCTTTAAAACAGAGTAGCAATTGTAAATATTGTATTACACACAAATTGCTTGTTTCCGAATTTCAATTAATTAACGACTCGATTAATAACGTTACATTTTAAAGTAGCAGTACCTAGTAGTAGTAGTAGTAGTCACTTCAAATTAACATGTAAGTAAATAACTGATGTGGTATTTGTGTAATGGGTTCCTTATTTAATTTTAATATACCTAATTAAAACGTTGTTACTGTGGGGTAACGTGTTAGGCATCTAGTAAATGGACTTACGCTTCTGCATGTACCTTGTAGTAGTTGTAGTACAATCAAGGTTAAAATTATACAGCTGATTTTAATAATAATATGCTATAAACTGCTATTGTCTCAGTGCAAATAATTATATTTTATTCTTAATGGTGATACATCTATCATACTCAATCGATCTAAGTAGCGTTTTCTACATACATAAATAAATTAAATCACAGCTGTTTCCCAGACGGGAGGCAAATATCATTTCTTTCCACCTGCTACGATTCTTCTTCTTTTTTTCGTATCGTTTTAAAAAGGAGAATATATTTATATAGGTATCAGGTTCATGCTCATCTTTTGGCTGGGATAGAATTGACGCAAAATTAATCATAATTATAAATGTAATCACATGCACCTAAAACACCCTGTATATACAAAGAACGATTTCTTTTGAAGGTCAACGGAGTTTAACGTACGTGACTAAAATCAGAAATAAATCCATAACTCGATCACGTACTTATCAATCGTTTTATAAAATTAATTTAACGAATTGTGCAAGTCAACTTTGAACCACTTTCCGTCATCAAAATTAATTCTTGAGCCACTCTACAACTTTTTAAAAGCCTATGACTAACTTCGAGGTTATTTCCTCCGCGTGACTAGACGCTGGTTCTTTAACATGGTTCTATGGTAGCCCAACAATTAAATTTGTTAAGTGTACTTACACAAATGTAAAACCTGATTCTGCATTTATTTACTGAGTACTCGTAAGAGCTGATGTGATAATAGAGTCGGAAGTTGGCCACATGATTCAGTTTAAAACTTCGATAGTTGATAGACATGCAAACAGGTAGGTACAGTCTACAAAAGGCCTTGAACTTAATTCTTTATGCTAATTTTGAATTTTATAGGCCCGCTTTGAAAGTTGGAACAAGCCGATAAAAAGCTAAAAAACATTTTGAATATCCGTGAATCATTTAATAATCTTACAAGGAGAACGGAGACGAGTGATGCGAGCATATATTCAATTATTTTTGTTTAGCTAAACATAACTTGCTAACACATATTATATTGTTTGTGTTTTATGTTAATAGCCTTTCCTCTATCCTTCACTTAAGAAACCAAAACGGATTATGGAAAGGGTTATCGTGATTTTTAGTACCTACGTGTTATTTAAGTCCAAACAAAGTATTATTTAAAAAAAACAATCACTTTCGACGCTGACTGTACTGAGTAACATTGACTGAACGGAACGTGTGCGGAGTAACGATACTATTGAGTAATTAAACGTCTCGTGCCAAGCAGGTTCCTTAGAAAAAAGTTGACCTGACGTTTCTCAGGTACAAATGCCTTCAACAAATTGTAAACTAGCTCGTAATGGCTACCTTAACCTTGACTCCTGTAATATTTTTAAATTGATTGTTATTGTTAATGCATATTATATGATGTAATGTAACTTATTTGCAATGTTTGCAGCGTTATTAAAGTACTTTCTCATGCTTAAACACCACTAACCCTAAATAGATTATTAAATATTAATGTTAAAAAAGGTCAAAGCAAGTTATTTCATAAAATATGTCTAGCTGTTCAGCAAACCTAGTCATGACCATGACGCATAAATTCTGTTGCATAAATTGTAACAATATAATTATTATATTGTAGGTAGGGAATGGGAATCACATTCACTTAAGGATCACATTATTTTTTAATTACGCGTCAATGTTTAAACGTATATACTATACCGGGTGACTCCTAAGTCGTGAATCGTGAACTCAAATATGTTTTTCTGGCTCTTATACCGTTATTTAAAGCACTCGTACAAAAACACTATGCAAAAATATGTGAATGTACTTTGTAATAATTAATAAAAATATAAATTTTAAATTTTCCGAGACTCATGGTTACCCAACTTCTTACGTACAACTGTCATAGACTAGTAGAAAACGGTGACCACACGGTTGGTAATTTTTATTCTTTAATGAAATTAAGTTTTGTAAACAAATTTTCATTGGTGGTTTATGGAGTCAATGCACTGAATTCGCCTTGAAATGCTGAGTTAGAAACCACAATTTCAGTTCACGACTTAGGAGTCACCCTGTATTATAAATGAAAGTAGTTGTTTTATTCTGCCTGTGACCGAATTGGTTAGATACTTATACTTTATTAGGTGACGTGAATTGCATACTTGTTTTTATTTTTACGAGCTCCGTTACCAACTTCTAAAAAAGAGGTTATTTATTTGATTGTATGTCAGACTGTCCCAGAACTTGAAGTTGAACTTGCTACTAATTTAATTAGTTAAGGAGTAATTAAGGTTTTAATGGCACTCGTAACGAGCACTACCTGGAGAGCTCCCTTAGCTGAAAATAGCTAAAACTCGTGATGGCGAAACTTACTTACTGTAGGTATTATGCTTTACCAGTATCCGTTAAAACCGTATAAATCCCTAAACTAGTCAATACGTTGCAAAGTTAATGGTATATTCTGAACGGAATAAGGTCTTTATTTCACCACGTCAAGTTTTAGGACATCCTTTAAATTAGCTTTGTATTTACATTTTATTACTCTTTCGTATGCCATTCCGATTCAAATATTGCAAGTTAATTTCTGATTATCTTAAGTGGGTGGCAGTTCGGTATCGACACATAAAGCGACGAAATTATAGTAATAGCTATCAAGAAAAACATAGAATCATAAAGGAAAGAGATCGAATCATAAAAGACAGTACCTTCTATTTTAATTTTAAAGTTATATCTATATTATAATTTGTAAAAACATTTTTGATTTGCTTGCCCTGGGTTTTAGTTCTTGTAACAGATATATTTTTTATTTACAGCACCATACATCAAAAAATGCCAACTCGACGAGAATTTTGAGAAATGCGTGAAAGAACAAATGATAGTCAGCCTGCCTCACTTTACCAAGGGCATACCGGAGTTAGGTGTGCCTTCCCTGGACCCTATAGCCCTGGAGGACGTAGTGATAGACGGGAATGGGTTAAAGCTGTCATTGAAAGACCCTAAACTGTTCGGTCTCAGCACTGCCGATGTAAGGACCCTAAAGTAAGTACAATAAACCTGATACCTAATTCGATATGAACATTGTAAGAACCACCATCCATCATCTTATCCGTTTTAACCAAGCGCCTAGCAGCACTGGCCTCCTAACCCAATAAGCAGTATGTTAAACTCAATCACCAAAGCAGATCCAATTCTATTTATCTGTAATAACGTTGATTTTACTACAGGGGTGTGATTCTGTAAATAAGCAAAGGTGAACGAATGCACGAGTGATACCAAGCGGCGAGATTAAGTAGTCCCGTCAGTGCGAACAAAACACATTGTAGCGCGTGCATTTTCAATTTAGCAACACGATAGGTCGAACGAATAAGGCTGCTTAATTGAAAATGCACGCGCTACAATGTATTTTGTTCGCACTGACGGGACTACTTAATCTCGCCGCTTGGTTTCACTCGTGCATTCGTTCACCTTTGCTTATTTTCAGAATCACACCCCAGGAGCTTTATCTTAGTTACCTATCTGTTTTGTGGTATTGGCTTAGGACGCACGGCAGAGCAGTGTTCCCGTGTGATGATAACACAACCGGTGAAATGGCTAGCATTGAGGCATTCCATGTTAGTCCTCAGGGTGGTCTTCAGATTGCGAATGTGTATTGGTCTCTATATCGACTCACCATTAGCCTAGTACCTATCGATTTGTATGATCTATAACTTTTGTTGGTAGAGAGTATTTTTGGGTTACTCTAACACTATGTATATTATACGTATATTTATATTTTATACACCCGTAGGTATCATGTATATATTTTATTGAAACAGTTTTTTTTTCAAAGCTTTTTTCTTCGCACCGACCTTAGTTTTTTTTCGGTTTTGCCTACTGTTTGACTGGTCCGAGTCCGCCATTTGTACTTTATTGTATTTTGTGCAAAGAAGTTTAAATAAATAAATAAATAAATATGTAAATATGACAAAAAGAAACCGAAACCTTGGTTTTTAGGGATCCGAAGTCAAACTAGGAACCTGTGTCTACACCCACATTATCTTTGAAAATCGGCTTTTTTCTGAAATATTTAAATGAAATAATGTTTATTGTAATCTCCTGTACAAAAATTAGAAAAGTGTATGTTTATCTGTCTGTATGTCTAACGCACTTTTTCTCAGAAACTATCAAAGTTCCAAAACTGACATATTTTTATTACAACGCAGTAAATTGCAAAATATCATAATTATAATAGGGCTATTTATCTTTGAGCATTTTTGATCGGAGTAATTTATAGTGTCTTAGAATTCATTTGGTTAACTACTAGTACATTACCTTACTGAATCTACATTATTAATTATTAGTCATTGATTGTATCAAATTAACTATGAGATGATAGCCTTGGCAAACCACAAGGGACAGGGTCTCTGAATAATTCATATGTGACCACTCATTGTTACAAATAGGGGGCACATACGGATGTCGAAACATCAGGCCAATTGGTAAAGAATTTATACCGAATTACACGTGAAAGAAAAGGATGGAAAAACAATTCGCAGCCTGTCACTAAAGGACAGCGATTATATCGCACCTTTTTAGTCTTACTTTACATTCGCGGGCAATTATCCTGTTGTGTTGTGCCTATAGTACTTGCAACCACCGGTATGATTTTATTGATTGAGAGTTAAGGAGCGACCACACCGCTGCTCAAAATACGGTGACGGTACGGAATCCCAGTGACGTAGGTACGTGCCGTATACATTCATATGACGTTCGTGACGACACGTGACGTAAAAATCACGGTAGCGGTGTGGAGAGCATGCGGTTAAGTCGTGACGTTTACGGCATGTCACTGTGATTCCGTACCGTCACCGTATTTTGAGCAACGGTGTGGAGGGCATGCGATAAAATCATGACGCTTACGACACGCCAGCGACTGCGATTCCGTACCGACACCGTATTTTTAGCAGCGGTGTGGTCGCTCCTTAACTCTTTCTCAAATTCTCAAACCTTTGTATGAAAAACCTTCCCCAAGGAACGACTAAATCGTCATCAACAGACTCTGAGTAGACCGATTTAGGTCAAGTATTTCCATTAGTAATAATTCTATAAAAGAGTCTACTCGCAATTAAATCAATCATGACACGTAATTACATTGACAATTACGCGTGGTGATCGTAATTAAATTACGTTTTATGATTCAGTCAACAGGAAACCTACCATGTTCATCCGGTAGGAAATAAATTAAAATTTTATATGCACCAAGTATAAGCAGCTGTGCAGTGTGCACTCTTTAATGAGACCATAAACATGATAGACCATAATATATGAGACCACAGATAAGCTGATGGTAGCGTTCAACTTTGAGTGGAACTTGCTTCCTTCTTGTTTTATTCCGGAGATAAGCCTGAACCTGCGAAATCCATACCTACTAAAACATCCGGTCAAGTACTAGTTAAACTCGCGCACCAAGAATGAATGAATGAATGAATGATATTTATTTTCCAAACTACTTAAGTCACAGTATACATTGCATGTTATGTCAAAAGTACAAGAAATTACATTGATTAAAATATACTCATTTTGTTATGAACTTTATTTTTTATGTAATAAGGTTCATTTTGAGTAGGTAGCCTAAAATTTTAGTACAGATTTTCAAAGTGTTTTTGTTACTTTTCAAAAACTATGAATAATGAACACTTATTATATAACTTTTTTCCATTAATTATAAATAATTATCTATACGTTACGTAAGGAGTTTTTCAAATTTTTAGATTAATAAACTTCGTAGATGCTAGATTGCTACGTAGATTAGGACGCTTCATAAAATTCGTGTACCATGCGGTGAATTAGAGCCCAAACGCTTGTCGGTTTTATCAATGCTTAACAAAAAAGTATATATTATCTGTACCTTGCTCGTTTAATCTGTGGTTCACCGAATTTAACAACTACATTGTAATGATGATGAACGCTTTTGGCTAAAACAGGAGTAGGGCATCTTAGCGATGACGTCCTTGAAAACCAACCCATCATGGATATCAAAAGGATCTTTAATAAACGCATAAGATTTTTTCCTATTTGCTTTCCACAGTATTTGCATTCTGATTGATGCGCATTCATTAACTGTTGTGCAAACGATTGTTCATCATCATTCTTAGTTAGTCAATTTGCATGACATTTATTTGTCGAATGCTTTATTTATATGCGCTACTTTAAATGCTTTAATATACATAAGTTGTAGACCTGCAGAGCTTTATAAATCGACATCGAAGTGACCGTAATGATTAGATGTTTAATTGTTGTTGTTTTAAATATTTTTGTATTCTTCGATTAATTTGTATTATTGTTTACGATCTCAACGTAATTTCGTATTTTTGACATGCAATGCAATCTATATCGTAATATTACATTGATGAATAAATATAACTTAAGATCTAAAAAAATTAATACTATGAGCATTAATAACTAAAACCGGCCTACCGACAAGTTTAACTCACTCTTGTAACTTTTAAATAGTAGATTGATAACCAAGGGTTGAAAGTGACCCATTTCACCCGAGATATTTCTGGCGCTCGAACGAAGTGAGAGCGCTTATAGTTCGACGGGAAATGGGTAATTTCACCCGAGTTAGCCACTCTACTTTTCATTTCGAGTGTGATGAAAGAGATGGAATATATTCGTGACGTAAAAAGGTCAAATTTCTTGTCTTGAACGGATGTTCGGCGTTCAACCTCCAGTGTGTTGTACATAAGCTCCTTGGTCGTGATCAACTCGATTAAACTTTTCTTATATTGGCAGTATGTGTGTTTTCTAGATAGCCATTCCGAAACGCGAAAAAAAAGTTTCTTGCTATGTTGATTTTCTGTAATTGCGATAAAATAGACCAGTCGTAAAATTAACGTAATAACGAAATACGTCGTTTAACGTACAGCCGAGTTTAGATATATGAAAAGCTTTTATTTTAATAATATGACGTAGCTCGATTACCATAGGCTTCGTGGCGAATCGTAACTATTAAAAAAAAACTTTCCACCCTAGGGGTGAAAACGCAATTTTCCACCCGGCTATCTACCCATTCAAATAAAGCTTACCGACCAGGAGAGATGAAAATACCTATGAGTCTATGACATTTACAACACGTTCTTGATAATTCATTATGAAGCGCTATTTTTATTAAAGTTAGTCCAATCGTTAAGGAACTAGGTAGAGTGGAGTGGAGCATCCGATTTTTGAGATGACAAACATGGAAACTCACTCTTTAGCTTGTGCGTATGACTATCATATTGCACAACACTTGTGGTAGAACAACATACAGTGTCAAGTTGATACTCACTGTGGGGTTCCAAAGTCACACATAAAGTATCTCATAACTCATAAAACAACCAGTGTGAACTAATTCTCTGTTTAAAGTTATTTAGTGCTGTAACGTCTTATAGGCGTTTTCACACTTGAGTCGCCTGTATGTCAGGAACCAATCAAGTCTACTTAGTCGTTACAGGTTTCCTTTAAAATTCGTATGTGCTTTCATTTAAGATTTTTAGTATATGTAGCTTTTGCTGTAGCTGTGAAATTTGCAATTTAAATCTTAAAATTTCACAAACGGATCCCTTCATCGAAACATTATCCTATCTGACGACACCCATGACATGGTGTAGATGAGAAAACATCCCCATGTCAGGTGTAGGCGAAGTATGCATTTTTTTTTTCTACATTTCATTTTACCACTTTATTGGCGTGACTTATATTATATGTATATTCATCCCAAATAACAGCTTTTTAGAACTAAGAGTCTCTGAGCTAAGCTTCGGATGAACGGACGGGCGGACGAACATAGGAAAAACTATGAGGGGTTGACTACGCAACTCTAAAAACAGCCTGCATAAAACAAAGTTTCTGAATTGCCAAGGTAATTTAAAAACTGCCCTTACTCACTTATCTCAACTTTTCACCCTGTATATATAATAGAAAAATATTTCTTCTTTTAGATACATAAGTAGTTAGGTACACACAACATCACACCTAACTAACCATTAAAGACAGAGCAGAGAGAAAAAGAAAGAGATGTATATACCTATGTGTATTATGTCAATAACATTCGATTCTAGTGCGACTCTCTTTCATGCAATATTTCAGATTTCTGAAGTGTATAGCTGGATGTGTTGCTGTGTGTACGACAACCTCCAAGATACTTGTACAAACAAGCGCTCTAGGTTATGTGCTATTGCGAAAGGTGTCGCACTTGGCCAAATTTGATTGAGAAAAAATCGAGTTGACGTCGCTACACGACACCATGTAACCTAGACCTTGAGAACTTGATTATTTGACATTGGTCTTACATACATACATACATACCGTCACGCCTTCATCCCAGAGTGGGGTAGGCAGAGCTACAGAATTACCAACAACTTTAACAGCCAGGTGTTAATTCTGTAACCACATTTTGCACAAACAGGCTAAGATGTATATCATGTGTATATTAGTGACAGGTTGCAAGCCCATCGCCTAAAAATACTACAAGCCTTTAATCCCTTAGTCGTCTCTTACACATTGACATTGTCATTGACATTGGTCTTAATTTGTCATTAATAGAAATTTGCATAGATCTAGAACAGTTATTGAGCTATTCAGCTCGATCACTGGTCTAGACTAACAAGTTTAACTTGATATTCATATCCCAATCGCAAATAGCTACTTGTTAATTAATAGAAATAGCTGCCATACAAAATTTAATAAGTCCAGTAAAAATATGTTTTAAATTCCGATAAGAATTTAATCTTCTCACACGAAGTTCGTTATAAATTTATAATTCTTGATATGACCCGCCTATTTTCATTAAACGGGCCTGTTTCACAATCGACAAGTAAATTTATCTGTCACATAAAGTTGTCTCTCTCCTTATCTATTTTCAAGTGTACGACAAAGAAAGGGCTAAACTTATACGTCAAATATCCTTTACTTGTCGATTGTGAAACGGGCGGAGTCATCAAAATTTAATCTCGGGAATAAAAGAAACTGCTTTAGAACCGAGTCTATTAGTTGCGTTTTTTATATGTCATGGAATATTCTAACTGGGCACAACTTTGACATTAGGTACTTAGTAACCTAACGAAAAAGACGCACTTAGAGACACGCGAGAAAATTCTATTGTGCTTTCAGATTGTCCGTCTACCGTCTTACATCGCTGAGGAAAATAGTACATATCATTATTCTAAATCACGAACATTTGAATAAATGGGATAAAATTGTAGATAATTACGTATACGGTAATTCCCTGTACTCATGCTTTTGTCGTTATTAGACGCAGTTTCTAATGAGTGGTCACAAGTGGCTTATCATTCGATCATTATAATACAATGTTGAGGTGGATTAATATCCCAATTGAAGTTATCTTGGCTGCTGTAACTTCATTGCAAAATAGAACGAAAGTATTGTAGTATCCAACCATGAACAGCTAGATATTTTTAACGGGTTTTTTGTAAGGTATGCTTCCAAATGGGTCCATTTTTAGGGTAAAAACGGGACCCTATTACTAAGACTCCACTGTCCGTCTGTCTATCTGTCTGTCTGTCTGTCTGTCACCAGGCTCTATATCATGAACCGTGATAGCTAGACAGTTAAAATTTTCACACATCGGTAGCTAAAATGACATTTGGCGTAAAGGACAACTAAATTGTACTGTAAAATTGTCTTAATGATAATTGGCGTAAAGGACAGTTAAATTGTACTGTAAAATTGTCCTATACGCCAATTGCCATTTTAACCATCGACATGATGTATTTCTGTTGCCGTTATGGCAAAAAAACCCAAAGGCAGAATAAAATAAATATTTAAGAGGGGCTCCCATACAACAAACGTGATTTTTTTGCCGTTTTTTTGCTAATGTTATAAGTATAGAAAACGAGTCCGACTCGCACTTGGCCGCTTTTTTATCAAAATCCAGCTCTGAAAGTGAAATATATATTATGTGATTGGGGGAACTTCTCAAATATTTATAATTACATTTATCGGTTTTATTTATTTTCTGTAGCATTTGTATTAAGAAAGTATCATTTGGTGTAGTGGAACTGATGAAAAATAACTGATAATTACTTGAACTTCGCAATAATACCTATATCAAGCGTTGCGATAAGATATTACTTTTAAGACAGTTAAGCAACTATAACGAAGTAAATTGAGATAGTCGCTAAAAAGCGATATATTTTTAACAAAATAGCCGTCTTCTAAATCCACTATAAACATTAAATAATAACTGGTTTCCTCAGTGATACCCCGTTCGGTACGTGCGTCCATCGTGCGTCTAATATTCCGTGATCTGAATTATACATGGAAATATACTCGTATATCGAAGCCGGTGGCCAGAGTCTTGTTACTCATACGTTGCTTCTCTTGATATTGATATTTTGGAACTATTGTGTAACTCAATATATTGCTACGCTATTTAGAATTTTATTGGAATTAAAAATTGTACCTATCTTAAGCCAACAAAGGCAAAGGTGTACCACACGGAAGCGTTATTTGCCAGTATCCTCAAATACTTAGTAACTCTTAAAGTAATTGGAAGGTTAAAACTATAATCTAAAGCGGTATAGGAGGCGCTTTCCTATCCTTTAATATATATGTCGAGTTCAGAGCTACCATGTGCATATGTACAGCTAGGTCGCCATCAATGGAATTTGTGAACCATGTAAAAAAACCGTTTACAATGGTACCTATATTGGTGACAGGTATTCCTTAATTGTTTCTATTGATTCTGATAAAAAAATGCATTTTAAGCTATTTTTAATCTTAGTTTACGTTACCCATCACTAGTAAACTCATCAAACTATAGTCGATAGTAATACACCGCTTTGTTCTATTGATGGTGACTCCTAGAACCTGAAACCAGTAATTTAGGCAGAGTTTTTTGTGTTGAGTTGATTTAAGTAGCTGAGGTTTTGTAAGTTGCGCGTGTCATCGATACGCCGCTGCCGCACAATGTTGAGAATGATTAAGGAACAGCTCAATCATCGTAATCATAACACTATTCACTTAAACGCCACACAAATGCACACATTGTGTATAAATAATTGCTTTGCAATAATACATACAATTGACTACCCACTATATAACGAGCAACTCGTGTACCCCTCGATGTCTGACTAATGCGACACAGTGGAATATTCTGCAGTAAGTCTATTGTAAGTATCGCGTGCAATGCTTCAGTCGTCAATCATTTTCAAATACCTCTTCAGTAAAGGTCGGATTTTGCAAAAATGGTCTAATGGCACAGGAGACAGTAGTAATTCAGCGAATTTGCCCTAATCTTGTTTTTTTGTTTTGTAGGTAGTGAATAGGGTCTGCAGCAACTTTTTAGGGTTCCGTGCCCAAAGGATAAACACGGGATCCTATTACTAAGACTCAACTGTCCGTCTGTCACCAGGGTATATCTCATGAACCGTGATAGCTAGATAGTTGAATTTTTTACAGATGATGTATTTCTGTCCCCGCTATAACAAACACTAAACTCCCATACAAAAAACGTGATACGGAACCATTCATGCGCGAGTCCGACTTGAACTTGGTCAGTTTTTACTAAGTATCAAACCGATTACTTCGTAATCTTGGTACCTATATTTTTAGATAGGTACTTTTAGTACTGCAAATATTCGGAGCTTTCTTTAGTGTATGCGTAAAGTACCCTTAGTAACTTATTGATATTGTACTTTAGGTATCTTCCTGCGGGCCTAGAGGTAGTATGGCTGCGTCTATATCGCGTGTCAACTGCGGATAAAGCATCGTCACTTTTTGACACGTGTACTTATTTACCTGTTAGAAGGTGATGGATACATTATCCAAAATGTATCACGCGATAAACGCAGCCATATTAGGCCCCTGGACAGTTTTTTTGAGACTTAGGCAAATACTAGGTAAAGGCACCAGTGGTCAGCCAGAGACCAGTAGTCGACCTTATATGAGTGCGAAGAGTGGGAAATATATGTTTCGTACTCTTCCCACTCATACAAAGTATAGGCAGAGGCTGATTACAGGCTGACCATGGTGACTTTACCTATAACTAAATGGTTTGGATTATTTTTCCAGTGTCATAACTCATCTGCTGCATTGTTTCAGGGTGAATATCGAAGACGAGAAGTTCTCCTTATCGTTTGTGGCAAACATGAGCGTCATCGGCCAGTACGAAATCGATGGGCGCATCCTTATCCTGCCGGTTCAGGGAAGTGGAGACAGTACTATTAAATGTGGTAAGTCATCTGATCACAATCTATATAATAGAGGTATAAAAAGCAAATCTGACTCACTGACTTATATATCAACGCACAACTGAAACAACTGTACCTACCTAAAAACTAACGAAATACCCATATTTGTAAGGCATGAAAGTTATTTTTTTTTACTACATGCATGTCGTCTGGCGGAATCAGATGAACGATATTGTCAAACAATACGTCATAGCTCGGGCATAGCGATGCGGATGCTAATTTGTAATTACTCCACGTAAAATTCAATGGGTACGGCAATCGCCATAGGTGATTGATTAGAGTAACAAGTCCTATAAAAAATCTGATTAGATTTTGCTTGTGACTCTACGTCCACGAGTAAAGGTACTACATACTTACTGTTTTTATGAATTATGCTGTTGATAACCGTAATAAAAATAAAACAATATTATACATGAATACTACTGTATAATAAAAAATACTACTGAGCTAAGATTTACCAACCTTGATTAAATGTATTGGTATATCTGATGGTGACTACACCACTTATTTTCATTGTATAAAACAAAGTCCTTCTCGCCGTCTGTCTTTCTGTATGTACGCGTAGATATTTAAAATTTTAAAATTTCATCAAATAGATAAAAGGGCGGGGCGCTAGGTATTAATGTTATTTATTACTTATACAGTGTGGAAAAATAAGTCGGACCCTGAATGGAAACTATCTTAAATCCTTAAGTTGGCTCATTTTACTTAAAGGAGACATTTCTTTATTTTTAAAACGAAACAAAACTGCATTCAAAGGTTTTCTAAAACTCGCTTGCCTCGCCCGGGAGTTTACCAACTAAAATAAAAAAAACAAACGCTCGCTATTTTATAATACTAATCGATAGGATTATTATTCAGGATAAAAATAATTTAAGTGTAACAAATTGATAATAAAATAAAGTTAATTTTAGATTTTACGTTCATTTTTATTTTTAAGACCAAATGTTTAATGATATTTCCACACTGTATAAGGTGAACATTGTACAATTATATCGCAGGGAAATCATAAAATTGTGGAATTTGATTAAATCCCCCCCAGAGGACTCTAGTGATTTAATAAAATCCTGCTAGACAATTTTAGTAATTTGGTCAAATCCCGCTAGACAAATAAAGTGACTTGATGAAATCCCGTTGTTTCTTAAATTAAATACTGTATCATTCCAGACGGCATCGATGTTGAAATTAACAGCAAGCTAGTTCACGTGAAGGACGCCAGGGGCGACCACTTCAAGCTCGTCACTCCCAACTACAAGTACGACATCGAGAAGACGACGTTCCAGTTCAAAAACTTGTTCAACGGCAACAAGCAATTGTGTAAGTCCATTATTGTTTTATTGATCACTAATTGCACTGTTTTTCCAGTCAGGAACCACCTAATATGTCGAGTATGATTACATTGTGTACGTTGCAGTGGTACACTTACATAGTAGGCAAACAATGCTCGTAATCGTAAATTGACATCATTATAGGTTTATTGTAAACTAACTGCGGAAGATATTGATTTATATCACGATCTTAGGAAAAAATAAGTAATTTTAACAATAAGACACTGAAGCTGCAATTATTTCTTGATTGTTAAAGACAGACTAGGCAGATAGCCGCTATATATGAAAAAACACACGATATTTGTTTTTTCATATACTTATAGCGGCTAAGATACCTACTCCGTTATACTCTGTGAAACTTTCAAGTGTGTAGTTAGTTCGTGAGATACAGCCAGGTGACAAACAAACGGACGGATGATAGTAAATTTAATTAAGGTCGATTGAATTAGCTACTTACTAATTTACTAACCAGTTTTAGCCAAAGCCGATTATAGCGCGCCACCGGCATGCCACGAGACATGAATCTTTTGAGGACGTACCCGTGTTAAAGCAAAAGAAATGGGTAACCTAATCTAACAATGCAAAATAATAGCATACATTTTTGGTCGCGTTATCTTCAGCGGCTGACAAGGTTTTATTACTCGTGACAAGCTTTTTCTGTCCAAAAATATCCCTTCGAAGAGTTAATCCGGTCCAATTCTCTGAAGTCGTGTTAAATGGGTTAGTATTTATAAGCGTATTCATACAATCTTGCAGATTCAAGGCAAAAAAGTTCTATAATTAAAACCTTAATAAGTTTAATAAGCCCATTATTCCGTATTCGGCGTCCGAATTTCGGACGCGAGCGGTGCGTTTTGCGTCACGTGCGAATCTTCTTATTTCCGGGCTGGCTTTTTTGGTGTGCAACTTTACTTTAGGGTTATTGACATTCTCAGGGTTTTCCTCTCTGAGTGACATTTTGCGAATGGTTCGTGATCGTTGTTAAATGAGTATTTATTTAATTCTTCATTGTTGAATGTTTTCTTGATTCTTTCCTGTTTCCTACTTAGTTAAAGTATTTATCTAGGTATGATTCACAAATTAATTTTAGGTTTCGAAAAGTACGACGATGTCTGAAAATCGCTCTGAAAAAGACAAGAATCTGACCATTGTAACAATATATAATCGGTTACAATCTTTGAATGATTGATTAATTTCAGATACTTATCTATCCTCTAAATAAAATCTTCGACGCAAATTAATTCTGTTATCTTATCATCAAACCACGAATAATGAACGACGGACACTTCAAGTCCTAATTTTTTGTGTTTATAAATCTATGCCGATTTTTTTTATGAGACCACTATAATTCTAAACGTACAATGTTACCTGTTACCTATTACCACTCGGGTTGTCTATTGTCATATTAAACAGCATCTCGTAAAGGCCGAAGATGGCCTACTTTTATATTTATACTATGTCGACGACTCCGATATCGAAAAATAAAGAATGCTATAAAATGAGCCATGAGCATTATACTACACGATCCGGATGTACTTTGATACTCGTACTCTACTTACGTATTTTACCGTCATCATAAGCAAATGTTACTAAAATGAAACTGAAAATATACGTATAATCGGGATCGTATTCATTAGGTTAATTAGAGTATACATTGACGAGTTAACTATCTTCTTTACGAAACTGTTCTGTTCTATTCTGAAACACGTCATAGAACAGCGAGTTCAGATAATTATGAGCACTTTGTTCCGATATATTTGATTGCGACTGTACAGTACGTTTGACTTTAAACTATTGGTTGGTTTTATTCAAATAGTTAAGTGTCACGACCGTTGACTATACTGGTACATACAGGCGACAAAAAGCGTAGTTAAGGGCTTACAGAATGCGTCAAACAGAGAGGTCCCTTTCGGTCCCCGGTAAAGGCAAATATTTGCGTTATGAGCATGACGGTTTGTTCGTTCATCTTGGATGGTCTCTGTGTATTTAGGTATACGGTAGGGTAATCAATCCAAATGGATCAGTATGGGGAATCCGGAAAATATAAGTTTTTTTTTTATAGCATAGAGAAGACAAACGAGCACACAGTCTTTCTGATGATAAGTGGAAACTGTCACCCATAGACATTCGCATTCACTAGACTGCAATGCAATACTAAGACTGCAAATGCGTTGCCAACCCTGAGGACTAAGATGGAATGCCTCTATACTAGTCATTTCACCGGCTGCCTTTTCCCCAAACCGGAACACAACAATGCAAACACTACTGTGTGGCGGTAGGTTAATGGATAAGATGGTGGTAGCGATCCGGACGGACCCTGCACAAGGTCCTACCACCCGCAAAAGTTCAATCTGTTGTGCAAAATCGCGGCCTTGTATGTATCATAATTACAGCTTTTTCCCCTAACAATTACCTACCCTTACTCTAATCGTTTACAAATTCCCCATTCTAACTGACCTGGGCTCACAACTGCTGCTCTGCTGTATACACATAGTTAAGTAAGTAACCAAATCCACGTCGAGTACCCTGACCCCAGTCTAGAGCATAGTTCGGGACTAATTATTATTTTCTAGTATTGGTCCCTGATATATTCTTCTATTACATTACAGCTGAGGTCACTCACCAATTCGCAAACGAAAACTGGAGGCAACTGATGGACGACCTTGCGCCGCCGGTCATTAAACAGATCGTCAAGACCGCGGTCAAAGCCATCAACAAGTTCTTCAACAAAGTCACTATCACTCAAATTATTGATGGATACAAATCGACTAAATAAATGGTTAGATTTACTTAAAAAGCACAAAACTATTCCTAGTGTCGTCCCTTTGCCCACTGCATACTTTCGAACAAATTTAAACTCTATGAGTTTTTACAGTAGTACAGAGCATTTATTGTACTTTAATTAAGTGGCAGTCACATTCTTGAATCTTGACGTTGGGTTATTCCACCACAACGAAGTAAACCTATTCAAATTCAAATGATGACGTTCCAAAGGTTAAATGTAACTGATTATGGCCACAAAATGCAGTACAGGGATGACATTCAGAATATTTACACTGTTTCAATAGTACTGGAATCTTTCATAAAGTTTTCCTAAAATCGTGTATTTATACGAAGTGTCCTAAAAGGTTTACTTTACTTTAAAGTTAAAATGGCCTTTATTCTACTGGGAAAAACTATATTGGCTATGCCATGTTATAGTATTGTAAACGTTACGATAGCTCTTATGTACTTGACAGTAATAGCAGCCGAGTAACAATTCGATAACATGTCAAAAGTAATATTAATTTATCGCGTACAATAATAGGTCCGTGCTCACTTTTATGGACACCTCGTATGTGTTTTAGATACGGAGAAGTAGCGGTATTTGGTTAAAAGGTCTGTAATTTTAAGGATTTACTATTATATTAAGTAGGTAAATTATTTGTTTTGATTTATCAAGTAAAACACGTGTTTACACGAACAAAATATTTTCAAGAACAATAAAGAGTTTTACTGCATACTGTTATTATTTTCTTTTTCCAAATCGAACTCCTTGTCTTCAAAGTAGTTTAATAGTCATATCCTTACTGTTAAGCTTAACCATGGCTTAACCTTTTCATATAAAGCCAACCTAAAACTTTAGGTACCTACTTAACTAGGCATTTTATTGTTTACTTTTTTAACGACATTTTACTTACATACATAAATATAAATTAAATCACGCCTGTTTCGCAGAAGGATAGGCTGAGCCCACTTCTTTCCATTTTTTGCTTCATTTGATATATTAAGAAGTCGTAGAGTTTTAATTGCATATTTGAATTTAGAAGTTGCTGCCAGATGCCATACTGCCAGAAGTCGATAAGGTTCGTGGTCCCAATCCAACGGTCGAGTCTCCTCCGCGGGTGACAATTCCGGGGAATAACTTGTCTCTTCTAAACCACACCCCTCCTGCCAACGCGGAGAAGAATACCACTAGACCGATGACCAGTCCTGCTATGCCGCCTTGAGATAACCCCCATGTGTTATATGACGAAGAGCCTGATGAACAAATAAATTAGTGATTAGAAACTGTGATGAATTTGTGATGCATCATCTGGGTTTTTATTGTTAGTTAAGATAGCCGTGTTATCAGCAAAAGTAGCCGATAATACATTATTTATTACTGGGATATCTCCAGTATATATCAGTTACAGAGTCGGACCCAACACAGCCCTGCGGAACTCCAGTTTTAATGACGTTAAACGGAGAAGTTGGTTTCCTACCCTCACATAGTATTATTCTATTCGTAGGTAGGATCCTAGTAGGAACATATTATGTGACATGATTTTCTTGCGTGCCACCCATGTGCCATGTTATCAATTTTTTTGGCGACACTTAACAAACGGTACCTTAAATTATACTTCATAAAAACTTCTTAATGTAATATACCGATCCAGGTCACAGAGACTATCAAGTTATTCCAGAGATGGGTCTACCTACACTTACCGATAGTATGAAGGGTGATACTGGCTCTTGCCTCAACCGTGTCTCTGTTGGCCAAGGCTGCACACGTCCAAACTCCTAAGTCTTCTGCTTGCACAGAGCTTATCGTCAATGAACAATCCCCATAGTCTAAATGTCGACCAGGAGTGAAGTAGTAACGATTTAAGATGGCGCTGAAAAGAAAAATCGCAAGTTGCCATTAAAAAGATAAGTACTTAATCTATCCCCACATTATGAAACCTTTACTAACTGATAGACAAAACAGATTAAAAAAAAAAATTGACTCACTAAGAACAGGTATAAGGGGAGAAGATGGACTCAAATGGTAATAGATGGGGAGAAACAGTAAACTTACTTTACGCATACGAAGTCGCGTACATTCTCCATCACATGAGGCATTACGAAGACTTAAGAATATTTAGTATACACATTTCGTATATTGCTGAGAAAAAACAATGACAGTATCTTTAAAATTTGTAAAGATACTCACAAAACAAAATAACTTACTTTTCCTCAGTAACTGTAGCATCAATGCTCAAACCAACACGAGTTGGCGTGATAAACCGACAGTAGTCCAAAGGTATGATGCCATTGACGGTGTGGCAGTACAACGTTGCTGCGGCGCCGATACTGGTCTCAACTTCCTCTTCATTGGCCGCGAGTGGCCCTGTGACCCGTACATCGAATTGGTCAGTCAATTCAATGCCTACTTGGTCATTTGGTCCCATGTGGCACGTCCACCGACCGGCTTCTTCTTTTGTTGCTGACGCAAACGTGATGCCACAGTCCCCAACTTGCAAACTCTCGCCGGAGTACCTGATTTGAAATTATAAACTTCATTTGGATCGGTACGGCCACTCCGTGTGTTGATAACACTAAACATACAAATTCTTACCAAAACGGTTGGTCTTCATCTGAGAGTGGTAGTGGGGTAGACTGACTCCCATCCGGGTGTTGGAACCAGCAGTAACGCAGAGAAACATCAGCGTGGCACTGCATGCTGAATTCCTTATCAACTTGCGTAAACACCGTCCTTAACTCCTCTTTTCTTAAATCTCTTCTTGACGCAGCTGTGGAAATAGTAAAAGCCCAAAATGAAACGCTTGTCAGAAGTAACATTTCCACTCAACGTGCTGTTCTTAAAATCTCACAGCAAGCACAGACAAGTAGAGACGGCCAAATATTACAGAGTACTTTAAACTTATGAAAAAATAAAATTTCATAATTTGATTTTCGTTAATTTTTGTACTTTCAGTTTATTTAAGTAATTGTTTCAACTTTCAAGCCGAAGTAAGTATTAAAATATTAGATGTATAAAATAATAAATGTGAAAGGGTAATTTTCCGAGATGAAGGACCTCTATCACATTACTACGGTATGGTACCCAAATACCTACTTACTTTGTGAATTCGATGCGACGCTTATAAGGGCCTGCAGAGGCGTCTGCGACACAATCTGCGTCCCTACCCACATTTGGAGCCCCACTGAACACCGCCACGTTCCATAGTCCTGTGCAGTAGGTTGCTCTATCGTCATACCACATTGCCTACTATCAAACCCTTCACCGTAGTAACTGAAAATTGAAAGTCGTTATTAGATTTGATAAATTGAACCGCTTCACTTTTAAATGTCTATCCGTCACTTTTTCACTAGTATGTAAGTGCGAGAGTGACGGATGCTTTATCCCCATTTATCCACCACGATAAAGGCGACCATAATAGTCCCGCCTATCCTGCGCATAACTACTTATACGACCCTAGTGAATTTTGAGCTACCTACTAACTATGGGTACCTTATGTTAATTTAAAATGTCATCATGATTTAACATTTTGTGACGCCAATTTTGAGTTAAGTCTCTTGCATAAGTCAAAAGGTTAAATGAATATCTTACCAATTAGAGGTCACATCATAATTAAAGTCAACTATGGAAACAGTAACCAGAGGGAATTTGAAACCATATACAGTTAGTTAATCGTCTCATAATTAACTATCATAATTTATCATACCTGCGATGAGTATCACCCAATCCATCCCTAATGTTGTAGCCAGATGCACTAGTCGTTTTTTGGAAGCGGCAGAATGTTATGTTCTTTGTAGAGTGTAGAATATTACAGAACAGGTTCAACTTGCCAGTGTTTGCGTCGTGAACGTAGCCAACATCCAGGCGCTCCGCTAAAATAAAATTAGACACTCGCATTCAAAGATAGGCAAGAGCAATAAGGTACCTACTAGGGTAACATGATCACCAGCAGTTCTATTACGGTGGCGTTTATCATTTATAAAAGTGGCTAAAGCATAGCTGGGTCATACACAGATTTAGGTTCCCGTCTTTCCTGTGGACATACCCGAAGTTAGCGTGTTTAAGGCCTAATCTTCTTACTGAACCCACATCCGCATAAACGGCGTCACGTCTACTTTAGTCCTATCAAATAAAAACATAGCTTATATGCACACGAGCCCTTAACTATTGACCACAGGAGAGACAACTTTTGTTTTTGTGATTGTGTATGACCCAGCTACCACTTTCTGACTAGTATGTAAATACGAGAGTGATGGATGCTTTATTCACATTTATTCTGTAAGTATATCATAGTAGTTAAACAAACTTTCACCAATTTTTTTTGTTATGTATTACTAAAATAATGACGTTTGATGAATTACATTTTATCAGACGAAGTAAATTAACTAAATTTACTTCGTCTGATAAAAAGTATGACTTTAGGTTGATCGATGAATTGATCGCCTGATATCGATATAGTAGCTACGCAAAATATCATGCAGGCCTGTGGTGTGCAATCATGATCCATCGATCGCATCCTCCTTGTTGTTTTCAACCGACAGCAAAAAAGAACGACTAAATTTGTCTGTATGTCTTTTTATTTATGTTATTTAGGTACCTACTTTCTCCGCCAATTGTCAACGGATTTAACGATTGTTTTTTTCATGCGTATCCCATTAAAATTTGGTCAAGATGGTTATGGGATCCATGGCAAGTCAACAGAACTCCTATTAATGATAAATTTTGCAGTCGGTATAATATTTTTTAAGTTAGCATAGCAGACAAAACTAGTTCCTTACCCTATGCCCCCTGTTCCTTCTTTTTCTTCTATCTATTAAATTTTTAGTAAAACCATAACAGTAATAAAAAGAAAATTTGATCGGCGCTATTGACTTTTGTCAATTGCACCGGGTGGTATAAAGAACGTAATCGGCGGTAAAAATTATGAAATTGGCGATTAAATAAAGAAGAAAAAGAAGGCAAATAAAAAGCTTTATTTTCAACTGTACGCTTAGTTTTAGAAATATTTTATTGTGACTACTTTCCGGATTTGTGTTAGATCAGTTTTTTTATAGATGCATATTTAATAAAATGACTTTAAAAAATAACACGATTGGGGCCAAGTCATTTTCGAGATACAATATTTAATAATTACCGTTAACATTGACGACTCTCTGCACGTGTAACTCCTCAACTTTTCCGGGTATACCCAGGAGCACGTTCCAATTACCCTGGACAGCCCTGGTGGTGTGGTCCAACGTCACTTCACAGTGACCAGGGATAAGAGAGTTCTCTGAGAAGGGCTGGGCCACCATGCAATACGAGTTCTCCAGAGAAGTGAGCACTACGTTGGTGTGAGAATCGCCATCTTGCAGAGTTATTGGGGGAGCAGTGTAAGTTGTTACGTCATCTAAAATATAACAACGCTTATATTAAGCAACCAGAGACACCTTACAGTTTCGCATTTTAACTACAAATATTATTTTTTCCGAAAGCTATGTTATGTTGGAGCTATTTTAGATTAAATGCACAATTGCAATTTGATCTATAAGTAATTTAAAATAATAAAGTCTTCTATCAAAACATTGCATTCGGAATTATGAAAATGAGTTATTTTGATCAATACGGAACCAGCAACCGCCTGTACATATTACATAGGAGACATGATTAAAGTCGAGGCAAGTTCTTAGGGCAACTTGCACTAAGATATAAGACTAACATTTCCTGTAGGTACCCTTTGACAAAACAAAACTGAACTTAGTACGAAAATACCTTCGATAAACACTTCGATCCACCCGGTGAATGAGGACACCCCATCAACGTAAGTGAGCCTCCACCGTCCCTCGTCTGCCAGTGCCACGTTTCGCACGCGCAAACTGCAGTCCTCGCTCCAACGTTCATATCTGTTATTAATTTAATAATTATAGCTGCCAAAGGTCGAGTTGTGTAGCGGGAAAGCGGAAGGGATGTTCAATGTACTGGCAGTCGCCTCACCTGCCCTGAGCGCCTTGCTAAGATGCACTACGCTAACTAGCGTTTCTATTCGTTTACTTTTTAAATACGCGCTTTATTACTTTGTCTATTTAATGTCATGTTCAAACTGCCATATACCAATTATCACAGCGATTAAAGTGACAAGGACTGTACTTACTTTGACGCAACCTGAGTGGTGGAACGTCAATTCGAATGGCGCAGCGAGCCTTTATCAATTGAAAAGACTATACAGTCAATACTGTGCAGCAGTTCTGAAAAAAACTTCCTGTTTGTACTTCTCTTTCACCCGCTCCCATACGCTATTATGCTAGTCTAACAGACTTTACCCAAACACGAAATACTTTTTCATAGCCGTTGCACTGCACACCCTTTGTTACAGACGGTCGGGGCTTAATAGTTGTTAGAAAATGTTTAAACAGATTGTATACCTTACCTATTGTTCGGAGGGCTATGCACGTTAAAAGTGACCCCCATTGGCGTGGTCACCGTACACTGAGCCCCAGGCGAATGGCGACGCAATTTCATAAGCGCCTCGTGTCCCACTACCACTCTCAGGGAATGTGGCCACCCTAGCCCTTGCTGCAATTCTAGCAGGTTGTCCAGGTGGACATCGTAAACGACTTGTGTGAATGCGGTTTTGATGCTTAAAACTGAAATGATATATCAAGATCTGCTTGAAGAATAATTTCAATAACACTACCAAACGGATTACGGCTTTATGGGCGAAGATATGATAGTCGAAGGTCGGGAATCGTCATATAATGAGTGATAAACGACAAAAAGTAATTCCACGCAAACATACCGCAAAGCTGCATAAGTGAAGCTATACGTATGTTAACACACAGGAAAGGATAAATAAACACACACAATACAATAGATCGCCTTTGTACATTCTAATTCTGTAAATATTGTATTTGATTTTCTGTTTTTTTTACAACAAAGTATTTACATACATACATACAATAACAATGTATAAAGAAGAACTTATCTCCTTAAAGGATATTTTACAGCTAACCCTGGAGTAATTGGATAGAGATAAAGGATGTTATTCAGACAAGAGTACAAATGTATCAAATAATTTTTCAAGGACCTTTTTAATTGTAATTGATCTAATGCGGCGAAAATCAAACTAAAATAATGATTTAATTGGTAATTATTATATGATGCGCAAATAATACCAAAGAAATACCAAATGACCAACGAGACAAGCAAGATCTGCAAGATCACAAAAAAATATTAAAAGAAGCAAAAAATTATGTACTTAAATTGCAATTTATACTTACAGCAGAAAATAGTAAAAGCACTTAATCTCATAGTAGTACCTACTGGTGTCACGGCGTTTAACTTATACGACCGCAATAAACATTATTATGTGACGGTTTAGGCTAGTCTAAACAACTGCTTTACATACAATCAATTAATGCTGTTCTGATAAGATTAAAGTATTGATAAATGGGGTCACCGCTCGTCAAACGGTAAGGGAGGAGGAGGGCGAGGAGGGGTCCACAAAGTGTGATGTAAATAAATCGGGATATCCCGAAAATTAGGAATAACTACTAAAATAGGTTTTTTTTTTATGTGGGTACTTACAAATCAAAATCTAATCAAATCCATAAGTACCTACCTAAACTTTAATCTATACTTACACCATTTTATTTCTCTCCCACATTTCAGTTACCGTCAGTGGTTGTGGAAAAGGTGCGTGTTCAAAATCTGATTATCAACTGAAATAACTATTTTCAACTTTTTGTGGATTGTTGGATTTAACCCGCAATCTTTATCTTGGAAGTTACCTTAGATTTTATTTGATTCAAAGATAGCTAATAAGTAATAATTCTTTGTGTTTCATTTTATAGCTAAGAATAAGCTAGCAATCATTTACCCAAGAGGGTCAGATCCGAATGAAAACATGACTAAAACTATGCCATACTTACTGCTTTTCCATAGTACCTACCTAGTTTCCAGAGGTTGTCAAAATGTCAACATGAACATTTACGAATCCGAATTTGGATCTGATTGTCGAGACGACGATTGAATAGCTGTGCATCACCGTCGAACTTATTTTTATAAGTTACCGTAAAACTACACAACTATGGTCCTGACCTACAATAATAGTACAATTTTACTTATCACATTATTCGAAAAATATGATAGCTTTAGCTCTAGCTTGAGTTTAGGGCAATCTATTTTAGGCTAAACAGTACATATACCCAGCAATAATAGCAGTAAGGTATCATACTTTAGAATAATGTAATGAGGAAAATTGAACTATTGTTACTGGCTAGGACCATAGTTGTGTAGTTTTACGATAAATGTTTAGATCCACTGGACGTCAAGTTGGGTAATTCCGAAAATCAAAGTCATCAAATACCTATGTGTTTAGGCTAAACAACAAAGGATACCAGATTTCTATAGGTATGTAAATCCATATTAGAATAGGTAAGGACAATGCAAGAGGATTATATAATTGAGTACCCAGACCCCACATTGCGAGTCTAGAGCTTACTATGGGACTAAGTAGGTATTATTTTCTGGTATTGTTCCCTGATATTTATTGTTCTATTACAGCTGACATCACTCAACAATTCGCGAACGAGAACCGGGAGCATCTGATTGACGACCTCGCACCGCTGGTCATTAAACAGATCGTCTAAACCGGGGTCAAAGCCTTCAACAAGTTTTTCAGCAAAGTAACCATCACACAAATCTTTGACGGATACAAACCGGCTGTATGAATAAATGTTTATTTATGTATGTATTTAAAATACTTTATTGTACAAACAGGAAAATAACAAACAACGAAATGGATGGAAACAAAAAACGCATGTACAAAGGCGAACTTATACCTTTAAGGAATCTATTCCAGTTAACCTTTGAGCGCCTGCGAAATGCTTGAAAATCAAACGGTACAATAGTAAAAGCCAGATGGTCCACAATTTCGTTAATATACCATCTAGCTTTCTCTGTTGTGCTATTTGATTTTGAAATATTGGTGAGGATTTAAAAACTAGAAATTGTGACAAAAATTCAATTAGTGTAGGTAAATTTAAAAATATCATTTTATAGGTACTCATGTACGTTTGTATGTAAAGTCTTTATTACACATAGAACCAATTACAAGTAAATACGTACATAAACTTAAGATAACCAAGGCAACCATTACAAGATTAAGCCTTTACATTTATTGGGATATTTCTTAGTTTTATTTTATTGTGTAGCTTTCTTTTAAAAAAGGGGTTAAAGTAGGGGTAGTAGCAGGAAACTAATTCTACGCGTACAAAGCCGCGGGCGTCCTCCAGTATTTACTAAAGATAAAATAAAGAAGGCCGTCTTTAATTTTAAGGAATTACTATTGTAATAATAATAATAAGAAGGTAAATTATTGGGTGTATTTTCAGCGTAAAACCCGTGTGTTTACGATGAAAATATTATTATGAATAAAAAAGTTTTACCGCATAATAAGTATTATTTATTTCCAATTTTTATTGTCACATTTTTACTGTTAACCATGGATATGTGAGTATTATTAATCAATTATCATAAATAGTCAACCTAAAACTTTAAATTATTAACTAATTATCTAATTATTTGCTTTTTCTACGATTTTCTACTTTAATTTGAGTTATCGCACGGCCGTAGGGTTTTGATCGCGTATTTGAATTTCGAATTCTGAACTGTTGTTAGACGACACGCTGCCAGTAGTCGACATGGAACGGTCGGTTCGATGTTCAAAAGAAATGGTCGAGTCTCCTCCGAGGGTCCTCCTGGGGAACAACTTTTGTCTTCTGAACCACACCACTCCTGCCAACGCGGTGAGAAGTGCCACTAAGCCGATGACCATTCCTGCTATGCCAGCTTGAGAAAGCCCTCGGGCACTGTATGACGGTGAACCTGATCAACAAATAAAGGCAGTTAGTAAACTATCTTGATAGGTACCGCACTGTTAACTGTCACCAATCATAGTTTGGCAAAATGTATCATTTTACAAACTTTATTTTCACAAAGAGGTTTCACCCGCATTAGCAATTATATTTTTTTGTGGTTACTAGTCTAACTTAACCTTACCTATGTAATAAAACTATCTAAACCTAACTTATGTAATATTTAACGTACACCTAACTTATGTAATACATTTTTGCGAGAAGAAAGTATGTAAAATTACACGTTTGTCAAACGTACTTATGGTTAAATCAACGGACGGTTTGCTGTCAGATACGAGTACGTCAGCCATAGCAGCCATAGTAGGCGACACTTGTCTTACGGTACTATCAGCCCAATGGAACCCTGATCCATCATAGAACGGTGTCACGGTGACATTATAAAACAATTTGTTTGACACTTCTTATGACTTGAATCATAACATCTCTGTGACACAGTTCTATGGTGGGTCAAGGTTACAATAGTCTGATAGTACCTACGTACGTATAGTTGTTATTACTTCTAAAAAATTAAGTAAGTACAAAAAAAAATTAAATGTGTTATGTACCAGAATATTCACACAGAATATTATGGCACTTTAGAGATGGGTCTACACTTACCGGGAGTAGAAAGGACGATGGTGGCCCTTGACTCAACCGCGTCGTTGTCGATCAAGGCCGCACACGTCCAAACTCCCAAGTTTTCCTCTTGTACAGCGTTTATAGTCAAAGAACAATCTCCATAGTCTAAATTTCGACCTGGAGTGAAGTAGTAACGATTTAGGATAGCGCTGAAAACAAAAGTCTTATGTTACAATTGTAAAGTTACTTAATCCATCCCTTCTTTGTGAAACTGTCACTATACTAACTGATAGGCATGCACAGCCTAAACGTAACAACGTCAAATTTGGAATACGAGTATACTCCTCGAAATGAAAGAAGACCTTTTACGGAAAGAAATGGGACAAACGGAAAAATAATTTTGGGCACATAGATTTGCTTACCTACCTAACCTACCTACTCAATCACATATCGCATATTGAATACAAAACGGACACTTTTCAAAATAATTTGCTGTTCCATTAAAAATCGTATTCCAACCGCTTCTAATTTTAAAATGCAATACTGACTCATTTCGGATTGTGTCCGTTTTGTATTCAATGAACGATATGATATTATGAAGACTGATGATTAACTTACTTGATACATGCATATTCAGATTTTTTCCAATTAGTATATTTAAAACTTAGATAGATGGGATTCATAAAAGTACTTACTTTTCCTCAGTAACGGTAGGATCAATGCTCAAGCCAAGAAGAGACGGCGTGATAAACCGACAGTAGTCCAAAGGTCTCATGCCATTCGCGGTGTGGCAGTACAACGTTGCTACGGCGCCGATATTGGTCTCAACTTCCTCTTCATTGGCCGCGAGTGGCCCTGTGACCCGTACATTTAATGCGTCGGTGACTTCAATGCCTACTTGGTCGTCAGGTCCCATGTGGCACGTCCACCGACCGGCTTCATCTTCTGTTGCTGACGCAAACGTGATGCCACAGTCTCCAGCTTGCAAACTCACGCCGGAGTACCTGATTTGGGTAATTTAGAATCTTTATTTTGAGTGGTACGGTCAAGGATTTTACTTGGCCCAGTCGTATAAAGCCAAGGATTCGTTTCCACGTAACTACCTAATAACCATTTCGTAACTTGGCACTGACAATATGACAGAGTACATTTTATTAGCTCGTTCTGCATGTAATTATTATATTATATAGTAATGTAACCTATGTAATGGAACCTAAGGAATCTTCTAACTGCCGTGTCAAGATGAGACTTGGCATTTGTATGCAGTACTGCTGATTAAACAATAGTATGATATGGTGGTGAACTAGTATTGATATTGATGATGGAAGTGGAAGGCATACCGATGTTTGGCTTAAAACAGGTCCGTCGAGTTAAGAGTCGTTGGTACAACTACAAGAACTGAATTATATGTTTTCTACTCGCGTACTATTATAAACCACTAGTATTGATATTGTAAACGGTATCAGAATATCACCTATAGGGTAACCGAAGCGTGAAAACAATTCCATAATGAGCGTTACCATGGTGATAACAGTTATATAATAATTATTATAGCATTGTTATTTTATTACCATGGTTACTGACATTCTGGATATCGGTCTTGGCGTCTAGTGAGCACCTGACATCCTAATTCGTATTTAAAATCGTTCAAAATGTTTTCATACCAATTGAAATCAAGTAGATTAAAAACAAAATAAATCTTGTGTTAAAGATTTCATTTTTATTAAATCACTAAAAAAGATGATTTATATTCGTCGACTTGCAATTTGGTTACCATGGACACATTCAATATGGATATTATAAAGTTCCAAGGCTTTTTTGTTTTTCCTATCCTCCTATTTCTATCGTCAAAATGTACTAACACCTGGAAGCGTCGAAATTGGTATGATTATAGAATAAACCCTAACAAGTAAAAAAAGCGGCCTAGTGTGGATCCAGCTTAGCTAAATATATCATGTACGCGTACGAAACACTGGGTATGAGTGTCTGTCCTGTACTTGAACCTTTTTTTAAAAACCTTATTAATCAACTATCTGATACGAACTCTTCGATGCCAATCTCACCAAAATCTAGGTACAATTTGAATCTTAATTAATCATTATAAGATAACAATATTGACATTTATTCATATCACAAAAGATTTCGTATCTTGCATTATCTAAATAAGTTCTTGGTCATTGGCTTTCTTCGTGTTTTTATGTTTTGAGGTTTACTTACAGATCCGACTGCGAATGTAATGGTAACAGACAACCGATATTGAAAATAAATTACTTTCGTTCAGTGTGCGTTTCTTTTGTCCAAAATAACTTTTTGTAATTTTTACTAAGTACGACAAAAACAGATAAACGAAAACAAGTCCCAAACTAAGCTTAAAGCTTATATTATGGGTACCAGGCAACGATATACATATGTATAAAAAATACATACTTAAACACATAGAAAACCTCCAAGACTCGGGAAAAAATACTCGCGCTCATCACACAAATATCTGCTCTTACCGGGATTTGAACCCGGGACTGCTAGCTTCGTAGGCGGGGTCACTACCAACTAGGCTAACGTGTCGCCACTCAGTAACAAATACATAGGAAGCAACCCACAAGTCATTTAGGGTAAAGTCACCAATGTCAGCCAGAGACCAGTAGTCGACCTTATATGAGTGCGAAGAGTGGGAAATATATCTTAAGTACTCTTCCCACTCATACAAAGTATAGGCAGAGGAAGACTACAGGTCTCTGGCTGATCACTGGGGACTTTACCCTATATTGTTTCCAATCCACGAAGGCGCGTCGCTCAAATTGAAGTTAGACAGTAGCATCAATGTAGGTAAAAATAAACAGCGGGGATTAAAAACACTAAGCATACAAATTCTTACCAATACTGTTGGTTTTCATCTGTCAATGGTTGAGGGGTATACTGAGTCCCGTTCGGGTGTTCGAACCAGCAGTACCGGAGGGAAACATCAGCGTGGCACTGTATGCTGAATTCCACATCAAGTTGCGTGAACACCATCCTTATCTCCTCATTCCTTAAATTTCTTGTTGACGCTGTGGAATTGATATAAGTTCAAAATTAAAGGTTTGTCAAATGTCACATTTCCACACGCCTCAACGTGCTGTTCTTAAAGTCTCATAGCAAGCAGAGAAAAGTAGATGACAAAATAAAACAAAGCATTAAACATAATGAAAAATTAAGTGCGGTCATTCACGCCCAATTTCGACTGACAAATTCCGGAGACTCTTATGTACTTTTCGATTTCTGTTTATTTAGAACAAAAATTCAAGGCTAAATAATTTTTGATAAATTATTCTTAATGAAGGTGATAACGAATTAGGCGATAATTTTCCACGATGAAGGACGTCTATCATATCGCATAACCAGCATAACAAAATGCAAACTTACTTCGTGAATTCGAAGCGACGACGCTAATAAGGGCCTGCAGAGGCGTCTGCGACACAATCTGCGTCCCGACCCACATTTGGAGCCCCAGAGAGCAACGCCAAGTCCCATAGTCCTGCGCAGTAGGCTGCTCTATCGTCATACCACATTGCCGACTGTCAAATCCTTCACCGTAGTAACTGAAAATTAGACCTCGTTAGCGGCCTTGATAACTTTCACCCTTCAGCGAGCTTATCTCATATGACTTTAGACTTAACCTATGCCACTTTATTACTTATTTATATTGCGAGGAATTCCCATATAAAAAGTATCTACATGCGAGAGTGATGAATGCTTTACCACTTTTATCCACGGCGATGAACACGGCCAGGGGTCTGTCGCGCATATAAACATACGAGCGTAGAAAATAATCTCGACAGGTTAGATTATTTTTCTTTGACACGAATATTCTACTTCCATTTTAAATTTACTTTTGGTCGCATTATGTTCGAGAAATTGCATTCTCGCAACCAAATAATCATACTTAGTTAGGTTGAAATCGGTGTCTAGGTGTAGGTTATGTTGGTTTTTCGGCAGATTGAAAAGGCCAAAGCAGCCAAAAATTCGAATGTCGAAGCTGACAAATTGATGTCTGGAATGGGGAAGAACACGATAGGAAAAAAGGCATCAGGAGAAAAACTCGCCTCTTAATTCGGGAAAAAACCTTGATGATTATTGTTTTACCAATTCTCAATACTAAATACTTTATTGCAATTCATAATGGAGTACTTCATATAGTTGCTACAACTACAACTGCACCGTTATTATTTCACGCGGGTTGTAGGGGGGATGCCACTATGTGACGACTAACGATTTTAGGTCAATTTAAATCGAATAACCTACCTGCGATGACCATCACTCAGTCCATCCTTAATGTTGTACCCAGATGAACTAGTCGTCTTCTGGAAGCGGCAGAACGTTATGTTCTTGGAAGTGTGTGGAATATTACAGAACAGGTTTAGCTTGCCCGTGTTTGCGTCAAGGACGTAGCCGACATCCAGGCGTTCCACTAAAAATTACATGAGACACATTCATAGGAGATCCATAGGTGTAAATAAAGTGACAACAAAAATGTACTAGGGTAAGATGATCACCAATGGTTCTATAGTTGTTGCTTTTATCGCTGTGATTAAATGTGAATAAAACATAATTGACTTTAGATTCATTGATTCATTGGTATAGATATACGTGGAGTGCTTTCTTGGTACGTTGCTACTCTTTGTTGTTTTTGCCGTTAATATTAGCAACGCCGATAAGCAGACAAAGCTTTATATTGACTGATTGGAAAACTCCAATGCGTTGGTTTTTAAGGTTGAAATTTACTTGTTGCTCCATAATTTAAGAAAATATTTGGCCATGACGACTGCATACGTAATTATTAAGCCCTAGCTGCGTCATATTTGTCTGTTTGTCTGTCCCTCGCTCCGTGATGTATCCCACTACAAAGATATAATAGTAAAATTTCAAAATAATAGACTTGTGTGGGTGTTTACTTTTACTTATTTGTAAAGTGGGGGCAAGATGGAACAGGATTTTGATTAGATAACCAGTGTTTTTTTGTAAAGCGTCATAAGTAAAATTATAAAAGGTTTAGCTAATTTCAAGGGGTCTTTAAGTCACAGTCGACTACAAAGAAATGTATCCACTTATAGACCTTATTACAATAAAATAAGGTGAATAAGTGGATACATCATTTTGTAGTCGACTGTACAAGTCTGTTTATGTTTTATATAGTTTTTTTTTTATCTATCAGAGGAGCAATTCTCAAATGTCCTCAATATAATTCTCTTTAACCCATAAAAATCGATTTTGTTATAACTTGTTTCCGTCTTACCCCACTTCAAAACTAGACTGGTGAGGTATAAAAAGGCACTCACTTTTTATAACCAACCATTCGTATAGATATTGGTATTAATTTAGTGAACATTTTAATAGAGAATATTTCCATATTACCACAGTATATATATAGCTAAAGCAGTAAAGAAACTACGAACAAATGTCCGAAACGACGCACTCACACACACGCACGCCTGTACTAGACCGCGAAGCGGACATGGCAGTGCTGTATGACTCCAATGGTTTCCTTTGCATTTTGTATTATTTCTTCTTTCTTTTAGTTATTCGACGGATTGCTTCCGAAGTCGATATCTGGGGATCTGTGTGATCTCCGACAACGAAACCGATTCCTTGTTGGAGATCATAAATATCCCCAGATAACGATTTTGAAAGCAATCAGTTGAATAACTAAAAAGTTCAAGATGGCGGCCACTTTTTTCAATTTTACTAAAATTTTGAGGACAACCCCTACGCTCAATTGGAGAGTAGGTATTTATATCGAAAATTAGGTCTAGTTTCTTTACTGCTTTAGCTATAGATATACTGTGATATTACCTTGTCTAATTTTGCAAGGGTAAGATTTAAAGACTTGCTAAATCCTAAATTAAGGATAAGCAAAGCCATAAAAGGGGAAGACCCAAAAAAACGGGTTGAACGGAATTAGGCTATATGAGTAATTTTTCAGTTTCACCTTGCATTCTCTCACATCTTGCCCCCACTTACCATAGTAATGTTAATTAAAGGCCCTATTAATAAAATAATCTCGATATAGCATATAACTAAAATTATTTTTAGAAATTAAACGACTTGTGCAAAGTACTTTGTACCTACTTAGACTTGTAATCTAGAATAATCTAGATATAACGCTACAAAATTGGAATATTACCTTGAACAGTGACGTGTCTCTGCACGTGTAACTCCTCAACTTTTCCGGGTATACCCAACAGCACATTCCAATTACCCTGGACAGCCCTGGTGGTGTGTTCCAACGTCAGTTCACAGTGACCAGGGATAAGAGTGTTCTCAGAGAAAGGCTGGGCCACCATGCAATACGAATTTTCTAGCGAAGTGAGCTCTATGCTGGTATGAGTGCCGCCATCTTGCAGAATGATTGGGGAAGCAGTGTAGGTTGTTACGTCATCTAAAATAAAATAATGTTATATTAATCGACCGCCTATACATTGTATAAGACATACATAAATCGACACGATATCAAACACACACGTCAAAAATTACCAGGGATAAAAACAATCCTTATATTATTTTTTTGTCATGCAACGTAGGTAGGTACTGACGTTTTGTACATGTTTTACTATGCTTGCTGTTGCAGTCTGCTTACCTCAAATAAATGTTGTGAATTTGAGATAAGTACATACACAAACAGCTCAGTTTGATTGTATCAAAACTTAAATGTCAGTCCTAAATCTGATTTTATGACTCAATCTACTTATATTTTTTCCGCGCAAGTGGTAGGTACTACAAACATATAGCACTAAAATTTGATTTACATACTTCGCTTCAAATGGCGCTTAGATATTTATTTATCTACTAGCTTCTGCCGCGACTTAGTCAGAGTATATCTAGATTATCGTTGTTCCCTAGGGAACATTTATATTTTTCGGGATAAAAAGTAGCCCTTGTGTTAATCCAGGGTATAAGCTATCACTATTTCATCCGAATCCGGCGTCCAGCCCTTGCAGCGAGAAGGAGTAACAAACTACACACACACACAAACTTTTGCGTCTGTAATATTAGTAGGATTTTTTAGGACTATAAAACTAAACTCAAGTAAAGGTATGATCCCGAAGAAGCGGTAGCTTGAGTTGGTCAGTGCTCCATAAAAAATCATACTAAAAAAACAGTAGGTATGTCGCGCGACTTGTCACCTTGTCGTCAACAATAGCAATATTGTGCTGCATTCATAAATTGTATACAGATTTACTGCTTCTAAAATTGTTTTGTGCATTTTGTGGTTTTATTGTAAGCTTTAAGTAACTTACCCTCTACATACACCTCGATCCACCCGGTAACCGAGGACTGCCCAACAGAGTAGGTGAACCTCCACCGTCCCTCGTCTGCCAAACCCACGTTGCGTACGCGCAAACCGCAGTCGTCGCCCCAACGTTCAAACCTGTTAATAATTTAAGACACTGATTGAAAGAAGCATTTGTTTATTCTTCTTTTGCCAGTTGTAAGTACAAATAATTGAGCGGTAAAAAAACTAAATTGGGCAGTTGCGTGTGGGGAATTAACAAATCGGAATTGGTCGATAAGAAATGTTCGGCCGTATGTAAACATAGGTATTTACAAACCTAAGCCACCTTTTGTTTGGTAATTTTTAACATTGTTTACCTAATTCTCGAGATTGCCATCTTAAGATTATGGTTTCCCTATGATTGAGTTACCCTAACGTTAGGGGAAGCCCCTTTGAATAAGTTAACCGTTTCCAAAAAGCTTACAAAGTTAATTAAGGTTTCGGTAGTTTAGGTAATATTTGAGCACTTAGCATTGACTGGGTGAATTCTGTTTAGGCCGCTACCCAATCAATTGTTAGGTAATGCAATAATAATAATAAAAATAAAACTCAGCGACAATCGCCGGTTGGTATCCCATCACTTTACTAAATTAAACTTGTCTAAAGGGCCTCTGCGTGTTGGCTTCGGCTCCATGTACGCCTTCCAAAGGTCCGGGACTCCCATAGTTCCGTGATTGGTAAAGACATACATAATAATAATAATAATAAGCTCTTTATTTCGGATTTTCACAAGTTATCCATAGATTTGTTAAATTATATCTTATATCTAAAAGGTGGCCGTGTGGTTGCCGGCAGAATAGAATAGTACCACTCCATACCTTCCTGTGGAAGTCGTAAGAGACGACTAAGGGATTAAAGGCTTGTAGTATTTTTAGGCGATGGGCTTGCAACCTGTCACTAATATACACATGATAAACATCTTAGCCTGTTTGTGCAAAATGTGGTTACAGAATTGACAACTGGCTGTTAAAGTTGTTGGTAATTCTGTAGCTCTGCCTACCCCACTCTGGGATGAAGGCGTGACGGTATGTATGTATGTATGTATCTAAAAGGTACAAATTAAACAAAATTAAAATTAATAATAAACAAAATTAAGGTAAATTATTTAACTGCAAATTGAGCTGTGCTTTTTAGTTGACCTACCCAAAATTTAAGTATTGGGCAGTCAAAACTGCCCGCAATCACTTGTAGAATACTGCTACGACTGGCCCTAACCCGCCCGAGTAGTAAGTCGAAACACTTGCGCATAGATAATAAACCAGCTTGAAACCGTTCGATTAAGTTTTAACATGGTAACAGACGATGGGGTATTGGGATAGGGTTAGTGTCGCGAAGGATCGCGATATGCATGAAACAGGCTGTTGAATGAACCCCTTCAGTTCGGTAGTAATTTTTAGACAAAATAATTATGACTGGCAACCCTGAGTAAAGGTGTCATTTCACCGCTTTGGCGGGAAGTCGAGATCGGAAAAAGATGGACGATGATGATGTTGGTTGTTCTAAGTAAAGTGAGAAACAATTGTTCTGTACACTGGTAAGTGCTTATAAACTGTAATATTGACGATGTAAAGAGATGGCAAAAGATTAATATTGTTTTGGAGGCCTGGGTTGATCTGTAGGGGAGTGTGGAGGATCAACAGGGCCTTCGGGTCCCGCCCTTGGGCTCCGTGCTAGACGACAGGGACTAACTCGTAATAAAGGAGAAATGACTCTCGGACGGGGCCCTCTGTGGCGTCGAACGCGGCACCCAAGGAGTTAACGTTAACAACAGCAGCAGCATATTATCATACGCTATATGTCGCTCCATTATTATGATAATGTTATGTGAGCCTAAGGCATGACGAGACATGTATGATTATGGAAATGGTAGCGACAGTTATTGCTTAGTCGAATTAACTGTATCGTTTGGTTGCCCTTCCCTTGAACTAAATCGACGATAGGTTTGTCGCATACCATATCTAAAACCCTGCCCCTGACACGGACGTGTATGAAATAGTTCGATTTGTTTTTTTTTGTATCTATTACGTTAAATGAATGAATTACCATCACAATAGTGCTATTAGTAATGTTAGCATTTCTAAAAAATAACAGTCCAGAAGAATATGTAAAGAACAGAAGCGAACTGAGACTTTGTACTGCCTCAAATTACTTATTTTTGAGAAATACACACTTAATTTAAATTAAGATCAAGTACAGTTTAAGGTACTAATTACGGTAAATTTGCTTTTTAATTTTACTACTTAGTTTAACGTACTTTGGCGCAACTATTCAAAGACAAGTAGAGTGCGAGCCTTCGTCAATTGATAATATACTTACAGTGTAGTACCTCCTAAGAAAACCTTCAGGTTTATATTCATCTTGCACTCGCTCTTATGCTAGTCTAACCGACTTTACATGAACCCGAAACATATTTTAGTAGCTGTTGCTAAAAAATCCTGTTACAGAACGGTCGGGCGACGTAGGCTTATGAAAATCTAGTACAGAACCTTTCAAAATATAATTTTCCTTACCTATTGTTAGGAGTGCTATGTACATTAAAAGTGACTCCCGTTGGCGTGGTCACCGTACACTGGGCCCCAGGCGAATGGCGACGCAGTTTCATAAGCGCCTCGTGTCCCACTGCCACTTTCAGCGAATGTGGCCACCCTAGCCCTTGCTGCAATTCTAGAAGGTTGTCCAGAGGGACATTGTAAACGTCTATTGCAAATCCCGTTTTGAGGCTTAAAACTGAAAAGATACATCAAGGTCTACTACAAAAATAATTTTAATAATACTACAAAACGGTCACCACACAGGACTACAATCATCATTAAAAACTACGTCCCAGAAAATTGGTAAATTGGACGGAGCGTTAAACAACAAACACAGGATATTCAAGAAGAGCTTATCTCCAGGATCTCTTACAGCGAACCCTAGAAAAATTGGGAAAAGATAAAGTAAGTTGTGCAGAAGACTAAAAAGGACATACTTTAATGTATAGTTTGGTATATAGTTGGCCGCTGGCACAACACAAAGCCCAAGCAAAAGGACACTTCGGAGGGCTTCATGATTTATCGAACCCTAATTTCTCGGAATCGAAACAATTATACTATCTAGGGTGGTGCAAATTTGTCTATTATTATCGCGCGACCGAAAAGAGGGGTGTAGTTAATGTGTATGTGGATCTTCGTTTATTTCTGTGTATCAATGTGATGTCATACCATTATGTCAGGGATGTTTATCTTTTAAAAAGTTACGAGTATCATCGTAATGATAATGACATGTCGTGACGATTTCCTGACGAGGTGGTTGCTAAAATACGAGTCAGGAAATCCTCGTTTCCGCCGAGGCATATATATATATATAATAATGTTCTCAAACAATGCCAGGAAATGTTACAAATACTAAATATAAGTTTTTTTTTCAAACTACTAGTATTAGTTAAGATGGTTTCATGCACAACGAGCCGCCGCCGCCCCACATTGCACCCACTCACAAGTTGGGTGTACGGGATCTTTGTCATGGTCTTTTCGATTTTATATGTAATAAAGAGCCAATTTTCCAAAAAAAAAAACATGGACGGAGTGTGGAAGTGTTTTTTCATACGTTTATTTTACTCCTAGGAGGAAAATAAGGCACTTCGCGTCTTCGTTTTTCGAAAGAAATGCCATCCTTTCAGAGCATGTTTGAGGAAAAATAATGATTGTTTTGATGCGTACGTAGGACGCACTGAAATACCGAATGAACTAATGGAGAAAGATAACAAAAAAATTGACAGTGACACTAGCAAAAAATACAAACATTTCAAGTGAGGATAGTTGCGTAAATTGTAATTCATACTTACAGCAGAAAATAATAAAAGCACTAAATCTCATTGTTATATTACACGCATAACACATACGACTACAATGCAATAAACATCCTTATGAGACGGTTTAGACCAGTCTTAACAACTGCTTTACATACTATCTATTAATGATGTTCTGATAAGATTAATCGATTGATTGCTTTAGCACTTTTATCAGCAATAATGAGTATATCATTGACGAGTGCTATTAGGGTTCAACCTTGGCTAGACTAGACTAGACGATGTCTTCCAATTACTTTTTGCAAGACTTCTTCATCATTATTAAAGATAAACGTTTTATATTCAACTAAGAACAGTTAAAATGTCTTTATTTTGACTACGCGATAAAAAAGTCTACTTTCCAAAAAAAGGTAAATAATCAATTGGTAATCAAGTAATCAATCACAACGGTATCTAAAATATATCCAAATTCAAAACTGTAGGTACCACTGTACCGTTTTACCAAATTATTGGTGATAGAAGAAGAAGAAATACATTTATTCACCATCCATAACAACAACAACAATAAATAATAATAGAGACAACTACCGACAATTTAAATGCTCATAGGCAGCACAAAACTGTATTAGGTGTCTATCGATCAACATACACGGTGATAAGAAGTGTCATTGGCGGTTTAAACTCTTAGAAATTGGTTGTGACCACTATTTCTGGAATTGGTTTCGTCGTTATTTCCGCTGGAACAATAAATATAAATAATCTAAGCTAAAAAGTAGTTATCCGATGACCTTCGATGATCAAAACCAAATTTAATTAAACAGGAGTGTCGTAGTGTTATACAGTGAATTATCGAACTCCCGCCCTAGGACTTAATTTTTCGTATATTGAAACAACCGTCCAAGTCGGGCGACGAAAATAGAACCTCCTCCTTTTTTGAAGTTGGTTAAAAACAGCGCGCGCACCTAATGTATCGACAAACCGCGCATCACTGACTGCAATCTTACGCACACTAAAGAACAATCACACACACTATCAAAACAAAAAAGTGGTAAACTTTTGAAAACTGTCATATCATAAAGAAGTCTCTTTTTAAAGAAGGGCATTTATATCAGGTGCGAAGACTATGATTCTATTAGCCGTTTTTACACTCCCTCTGTTTCCCTACCTCTATAAGGCACTTGTCCCACCAAGAGCGAGTAAGCGATCAGCTATCGGCGATTTTCTCGCCCAAGAAACGAACAAAAGATAAGGATCCTGTGTTAGTAAAAGAGACACGTATACTAATCGTTCATCGCTGGCTGTTCACACTGCCGGCGAGAACTCTTTCCACTAGTTTGACGGAACAAAAAATATAGATCCCGTGTCAATAAGTGAGACAAAAATATTACTAGTTGATCGCTGGCGGTACTCGCTTCCCGCTCATCGTCGGCGGTGGGACAAGTGCCTAAGTGCAATCTTAGTACCTAAGGTAACCTTTGATATTAAGAAGTAAATATTTACCCGATAATCTGCTAGCGGCTATAGAGAAGTTAAATAAATAATTCACATTTGGAAATGCCATTGAAATTCTAACTTTCCACTTTACTAATAATGATACTTTCTAAATACAAATGATTGACTTATTACTGGAAATTCAAAAACCGCGGAGTAAGTTCGTCGGCGCTCCAACACGTTTGAATTTTGCGCCTAGCCCGTCTTGGCTCGTACGTCTGTCACCGCTGCGAGTAGCGAGCACGATCTTTCGGCAGTCTGTGGGTGAGGTGTTTGACTTAATTGTGTTGTGTCCATTTTCTATTTTCGTTCAGAAATTCTAGTTAAGACCTAAAATGAATGATTTTTAAAATGTGATAGCGAGGTGTAAGGGTGTGAATGTTACCACCAAAGATGTGCGAGGTAGCGAGGATGTGTACCAGGCTCTTTTTAAATAATCGGGCAGGGTGCGGTGAGACGGGAGCGGCGCCAGACGCCGCCTCGCAACACATGCCTCGCACACATCTTTCCCTTCTTCTGTATGTAGAAAAACCTCGCTGCGCTGAGCTGTTTCCACCAGAGCTAAGCTAAGCGAGGACAGGTAAATGAAGTGTTTCTATTGGTTCATGACAAACACATCCCTCGCAACGCATCCTCGCACATCGCTGGTGGAAACGCTGCCTTAAGCTCGCACGGCTATCACCCCTTTTAAAACCCGGGAAATGAGACAAAAACTTTCAGATGCAAAAGCAAGTGTGATAATGATAACGGTAGATACCCGTTGGCTATTACATACATACAATTACATAAACTCACGCCTTTATTCCCAGAGTGGGGTAGGCAGAGCTACATAATTACCAACAATTCTTAAAACTTGTTGATAATTCTGTAACCACATTTTGCACACTAAGGGCGCATTCGGCCAAACTGGAATAAGTCTTAATCCGAGATTAGTCTATACAAATTCGGCGTTTAATCTAGGTATAAGACCTTATTCCAGTTTGGTCGAATCCAACCTTAGGCTAAGATGTTTACCAGTGTATTACCTAACAAGCTATTTACTAAAACGATTGCCACAAGGTCCATGATAAAAAAAAAGGACACTAAAACAAAAATATAGCGGAATATTGTTTTTGGATGCACAGCTAGATACTTACATGCGCTATTAATATTACAATATGGATTGAGGGGCGCACCAAATTCATGGACGCTGAATTTGTTTAAGCCGATCAGAAAAGCATTTATGTCGATGCATTTAAAACGAAAAAGACGTGGAAGACCAAGATGAAGAACTCGAACAACGTCTTTGTCGCGCTTATTCATCACTTGCGATCCGCCCTCGCTTCACTTCGGTTTATGTGAGTTTTCTGTACATAATCCAGAATTTATTATACAAAAACAAAATCCTCTTGAATCACTCCATCTACTTATTGATGACTACATTAAATCGATTGCGTAGTATGAAAGATCTAAGCGTACGTACAGAGACCGAGGGGACGCGACTTTTATTTATTTACACTATGTAAAGATTATCACCATATAAACCGAAGGATCCTCGTTCCTTCCCCAGGGATCTCCCCAAAGTTTGGTTTTGTGCTTCTCGAATCCATCGCTCTTATTGCATGGACATAAAAGGTTTTTCTGACCGGCTTACAAAAATTCTGATATGAGCAGACTCATACCGTATAGGGGGTGTACACAGTCGGCCAAAAATATGGTCTACCACCCTACGGTTGAAGTTCGTTTGCACGTAATGATACAAAACGTTCGATTTTCCCTTGAAATAATATTATGACGGTGACAAGTGTCAACCTTAGCGATAATTAGATCACACAGAGACTTGTGTCAAAATTGGTAGACCACTTTCTTGGTCGACCGTACCTGTGTTATATATACGTCAGTGGCATTTAACAAGGTTAATAAAACAATTATACTGTACCTAGATGTATAACATAAAATATCAACTTACATTGTTGCCAACTCGTCAATCTTCACGTTTCGTATTTTTATGATACCTATCTATCCGAATGATTGATGTTATATATCAGATAATAATATCAATATGCAAATCATAGTAAGCATTTTCCATCTACTTGCTATGTATTATCTATTTAGCTATTAATATGTATTTACTAGAATATTGTTTATTTACATAAAAAAGATATTATTTCACTTAAATTTATCCTTAGGATGCTCCAACACCAAGCATACAGTTTAAAAAAGGAATACATGGTGTTCCATCTAAAATACTAATTTAACGCATAAAAAACAATGGAATTTAGCGTCCAAGACAAAACTGAAACCTAAGCTAATTACAACCTTTATATACCTAATAATATCATACCTAAGTTATTTCTTGTTAGCAAATTACTGTCGAAGTTATTAACTAGAATTGTCAGGATAAGACTACAGTATATCACGTATCACAACACTAAAGTGCGGCAGTGCCTTTATAAAAGATGGAAGTTATGCTAGTGCAAAAACTCTTATTTTAACTAACTTTAATTATCTGCTGATTTTCTAAGGCCTTATTAGAAGGTTAATAATCTTATTAGTAAAATTTGATTAAAACCTCTGGATGGAAACATAACATTTATTATTCAGCTTAAAATAGAAAAATACTTTATTGCTGTTGTTGGATCTAGGTTGGAACGGTGTGGCTTTACTTTTACTAACTAGAATTCGGGTCTGAATTGATTATTAATTTGTGCACAACTTTTTCTTTGACTTTCATAAAGGGTATAACGTCGTCCGCCTCTTTCATTTGCGACGCAGGCATCTGAAAACACATACAAATGACCATTACAGCCAGTAACAGCGTATTACAAGTATTATGAAACATTTCACACTGATGACGGATTATCTCTAAATTTGTTGATGACATCTACGACACTGATGTTACTGACCCTTGATGGTCCAATGAAAGATCAAATTTGCCGACTTAAAGCTGACCGCTGATCACATATAAATTGTGTTGTGTTCACAAAAAAGTCGTATCATATCCTACTTTCTACTTAATATTATAAGTACAAAATATAGTGATGATGTTTTTCTTTCAATCATGCTTTAGCGCTTCAACGAATTTGGATAAAATTTGTCACATCGGCATTCCATGTCTTGGATTAAACAATCATTCCGGATAATGTTATAGTTCTTAATAACTTTAAACGAATTCTAAGTAAACGAAGACAAAGACAAAATTTATAATTTATAGATGAAATATCTAGGTTTTACCTTCAAATCCTCAGCTTTAGATTCTTTTGTCAAAAATTCTCTTAATACATAGTTGGTGTTTGTAATGTGGAACATCCTAGTTTCATTTGATCGCACTAACACGTCGTCAACCCTCAGGAAATACCGAAGAAGAATAAACCAGTTAGTTGGCATAACTCTCTGGAAACAAAAGAAAATTAATTTAACCACGAGTAAATTAAAAGCGCACCAATGTACGTCAAGTTGCGACTTTGTGCATTGAATACCTATACTAGGTATTATGACATTATCATCATTATCATCCATTATGTTTGTATAAAGGTTTTATCAAGACGGCATTAATTTGCTTATAATACAATTCTCCAACTCATTGGCGAAATCCCTAAGAAACCAAAATAAAAATAAATAAGATCCATCATCAGAGCAGCTCAATGGTACCGTGCAAAACACACAGTGGGCGAGCGCAGGTCGGGCGCTGAGCATGTCGTTTTCATCGCGGGAGCTGCGCGGGTTGTATTCACACAGGGCGCCGAACTGCGGCGGGCCCCACGCGTGCGGCGGGTATTCGGAATCGGATGGGAATGGCGAGTATATAGAGTAGAATTCACAACTTCATCAACCTAACTCTGTGAGAATACCTATCGGAGAATCCGTGTTATTACGACCGAGGACGCCCGCGCCGGGCGTAATGGCGGGCGGCGGGCGCGGGTCCGACCGCCCTTACTGCGTGTGTAAATGCGTCCATATAACTCCATGGTCGAAGTCCAGCACGTCCTAAGGGGGCACTGGACTGTGAAGGTGTTAAATGGCCCACCGAACCTCTGACCACGAACCACGACCCGCGCCCGCCCGCTATGTGTTTTGCACTTTAATGTTGCATTGTCATCTGGTTTCATCGCGTCAAACTATTTCATTAAATGCAGTTTTCTCTATAACTCTTTGGTTTACAGGAAACCTTTAATACTTATTGATTATAAGTGATCATAGCAAAATTAGAAACATTGTGGCGAAACGTACAGTCGGCATCATAATAGATAGTGAACTTTTTTAATGTTTTCATCTGTAGTGACCATTACTGGTGGTCCATCGCCATGTTGGTTTTCACAACTTGATCTTCCTCACTTAAACTCTCGACACCAATGTTTGACTATGTCATAGGATACTGCACACTTCCCTACAGTTGCCACAATATTTTGATGGATTTGAGTTGGTGTCATACCCATTTTTTGTAGTTATTTTATTCTTGCTCAACAGGATCCATTGTCATAAAAAAATGCAACTCAACAATTACAGTAAGCTGTAGCTCGATAATAGTTGGCCTTATTTTTTTTTTATATAGTAATTTCTAAATGTTCATAAACCTACAGCAAAAAGGTTTTAATAACCAAGTAACAGCAAATAGGTCAGGGGTGGTGCATGTTTAACCAAGTGAAAGCCATAAAGTAATAAAGTGATTAAGTGACATTATCTTCACAGAACCAGTAATTTTCTTACAATACTTACAATTTTAACTGACAGCTTAGATATTCCGTGATCATGCAATTCGTCTTCGAACAATGTGAGATCATGATAAAACAGTATCTGATCTTTCCGCTTTAACAATTCATAATCAATGTTTTCATCTGTCGGTTCAATAGTAATGTCATCACTAAGAGTCCCTTTGTAATTTGTGCAGAATGTCCAATCAAAAGACTTTTTCTTCTTAGCTGCATCTGGTCTGCAAGTATATAGTAGTTCTAAATCAGGGCTTACCAAACTTATTACCATATAACCTGTTTTCTTTTATTGTAAATAAATAAATGAATATCAGGGAACAATGTCACACCAATTGACCTTATCCCAAACCCAACTCTAGGCTTGTACACACAACAACACACCTAACTAACCATTAAAGATGGAGCAGAGAGAAAAAGAAAGAGATGTATATATGTGTATTATGTCAACAACATTCGATTCTAGTGCGACTCTCTTTCACGCAATATTTCAGATTTCTGAAGTGTATAGCTAGATGTGTTGCTGTGTGTACTATGGGTATTAATGTTTCAGTTTATCATATCAGGTTCTTATGCTGGATTTACACCTTCTGAAAGGCAAGTGCAAAGGTCGACCTCTCCTCCAGTCATAGCTGTTCTCCGTTCCACTGGATCGAGGAGGGGGAGGACGAGTGTGTTCGCTGCGTGTGCACAAAAGCTTGCGCACCTTAATATATCCTGCGCATTTGACTGCTTCCTGATAAGTTAGAGTAGAGAGGTCTGGCTTGATGCAAGCTAGGCTTTATCTGATTCTTGCACATGGACAGTTTTGGGGGTGTGAGTACACACTGTGGTCACTGCTGCACTGCAAATTTGGTGCAACAGTGTGGATTCGGCAGCACCCGGGATGACAAAGCAGCCCTATGGAGACTCACGTACCCTCAGCGTACACGGGAGTTCACCAGCACCTGACTGACTAGGAGTTGAAGTGGTTGCCATGGCCGAAAACGGTCATCATCATCATCTACATAGGTATGTTTAACAATATCTAGTACCCATAAGTGTCCTAGATCTTCATTTTGAACTAGTTCTGTGACACTGTCCCCTGATATTTGTAATGATAAAATGCATCTTACCTGGCCCCTTGCCACACCTCCGCGCAAGACACCTCTATAGCGTCTACAGTGCAAGCCACCAGCTTCAGAGCATCCAAGGGGTTGAAATTTATTTTAGCACCACTTTTATGTGTCAATGTTAGAATGTTCTTGGGAAACACCATATCAGGAAAATGTGGGATGTTCAATTCTTTGCAATATCTGAAAGTCAACATAGAAGATACCTAAAAACGCACAGTAGGTAACACTGAAACATGTATTGAATCAGTCAAGAGTGATTGTTAATTAAGTTATAACAAAAGCAGCCACAGCAAAACATGCTTATGTTCAAGAATTAGCTATTGAATAAGCAGATTTAACTAATTAGAACTGAACTAAGAGAACAGACTTTCCTTTTAGATTATGATTGAAAACTTAGTGCATAGTGCATGCCTCGTAGGTACTAAGTGATACTTACATACAAAACTGACAGAACTGATCATCGTCCCTCTCACAAACGACTTTTGTTGAACATACACTGGGCAGTATACAGCTCACATCGTAAGATATATGCCATACACCAAACTCTATCGAATTAGAATTGCTGGTAAACCGCCGGGCGTCTACTCTTGACTCCTGTAAATAAGAAGTAGTAATAAAAAACATGTGTGTATAGATAAGCGTCATACGAGCTTAAATCACTTCTTACCTCTAATGTAAGCATTATTGAAGGTGAAAACTGAGATATTTGACAAACCAGTGAATTAAATGAGTGACCAGTGATTTAATTTGCAAGAATAATGAAACAGTAGAGGAACTCAGGAGTACAAAAGGAATACGTCCAAAAACTTTGATTTGACACTGACATTGGGGTTTGACATGTTTGAGGTGATTGACACCAATATTTTTTTTCTTTCAGCAATGCAATAAGAAATATTTCATAGTGCCAAAATCTTGTTTAGAATATTTATTATATTGATGAGTTTTCTTCTCTAAATAATCAATATAAAATCAGGTAAGTTTAAGGAAAAATATACTTTTCATTTCAAAAAATAGCCTACTTAAACATTGTTCCGGGTGTTAGTTAGAAAAGGTTGTTCGTCAACGAACACAGAGTATAATCACAGTATAGATAATATATAGCTAAAGCAGTAAAGAAGCTCCGAACAAACGCTCGAAACGACGCACTCACACAGACGCACGCCTCTACGAGACCTGCAAGCGGACATCGCAGTGCTGTCAGTCGCGAGTGCCGCGTCGAGATGAATGGTTTCTTTCGCATTTTATATTCTTTAAAAAGATGCCGCGAGTGTATTGCGTGGTATACGGCTGTTAAAATTTGGCTTCCTCAACACGGAGATTTCATTTTTTAAACTCCCTACTTGTGTTGAAAGATAAGAATAAATAAAATATATTTTTAAATCTTATTATTATTTATATATTTAATGGCGTCTACATAATAACGATATTTTGCCAATGTCAAGTAGGTATATATAATATAAGCAACGTATTTTTAATAAAATGCTTTTTATAGGATGACATTTGTTTATTAGGTTATGAAATACCTACATAATATTATGTCAAATAAGCATACCTACCTCCTCCCGAGTTGCGAAAAAAAGAAGTCGCCACCATGTTAAACTTTTTAGTTATTCTACCTATTGCCTCCACAGACCACTACAAGGAATCCGTTAACAGAATAGGAAAAAGTAGCCGCCATCTTGAACTTTTTAATTATTGGACTGATTGCTTCCAAAGTTGATATTTGGGAATCTGTGTGGTCTCCGACAAGGAATCCGTTGACAGAATGGGAAAAAGCAGCCGCCATCTTGAATTTTTTAATTATTGGACTGATTGCTTCCAAAATTGATATTTAACTACTTTTTCCCATTCTGTCAACGGATTCCTTGTCGGAGACCACACAGATTCCCAAATATCAATTTTGGAAGAAATCAGTCCAATAACTAAAAAGTTCAAGATGGTGGCTACATTTCGTCAATATGTCAAGGGATTCGCTGTCGCAGACATCGATTTTTCACTAACTACTACTACTACTAAACAAAAACTTTTTTCAATTTTACAAAATTTTAGGGGACAACCCTGACGCTCAATTGGAGAGTAGGCATTTATCTTGAAAATTAGGCCGAGCTTCTTTACTGCTTTAGCTATATCTATACTGTGGTATAATGCTGATCCACATAGTTGTTGTTTGTCACCAACACTGCGGGACCGAACTATTATGTTATGTGTCTGTATGTTAAACTGAGCACGATGAATTTCCATCTCACTCTAACACCCGATTGTGGCAAATAACAAACATGTGGGCGCGGCTTTAGTTACCCTGTCACCGTTCGACAAAGTTTTACCAACACACTTTTAAATCAATGCCCGGTGGATATATCGGCCTTAAACGTGGCCGCACAATGATAAACCTAGTGAATTATATTAGCTGTTTTATCGCGTGCAATTCTCATTGTGAATTTTAGGGCATCAGCCCAACGGCAAAACTCGTAACTTTCCTAAATCTGATGCTAGGTCCACACGTTTGCTATTTGTGCCGCAAACTGCAAACCCATCGCCGCAAACTACAAACATTTGTGACCCAAACCGCACTGTCCATACGCTTGCGAATGTTTTAGTGTGTTTTGAAGAAGCACACATCATGGACGTCAAAATTTTGTCTTTATGGACCTCAGTTTTCAGGTTCCAAATCACGGGTCATGCGTAAAGCTTCTTCGATAGACCAAGTACTATTTTTTTTTAGGACTCAGTAGCGTGGTATGTAACACGTCTAAGTATACGCCTTGAGTTTGCAAGCGATATTAATAACACACAAACGTGTAAATAAACCGCAAACGCTTGCAGTAAGTTCCTTTGATTTGTCATCAAAAACCGACACCATGTCGGATCGGTTGCAAATGCCGGCCGGCAAGTCTGCACAAGGCCACAAGCCAAGGCAAACGGTTTATCCAGGCGTTTGGATTTCTGATGATTTGTCGAGGATTGGCAAACGTGTGGTGCCGGCTTGAAAATACTAAGTCCACACGCTTGCAATTAGCCGCAAACTTACTGCAAACTAGTGCACCTACCCATCGCCGCGAACTACAAACTTATGTGATCCAAATTGCAGTGTCCATACGCTTGAGAATGTTTCAGTGTATTTTGAAGAAGCCAACATCATGGACGTCAAGAATATGCTGTCTACAACACACTTAACAAAAAATATTTTTACCATCAGTAACCCTACGTCATTCTGAAATCAATATGGCCGATTTTTACCGGTCGTGTATTATTGTGTTTTGGTAAAAGTTCACTGGAATAATATTTTCAGTTTGTGCTGAACTTAAAATCGCAACGAAATTGTAGAATCTGAGTGTACTAGATCCTTTAGCCAATTATGGAAGCACTGATACCTGTTATTAATAAATTACAAGATGTATTTAATACTGTTGGAGCAGATGCCATCCAGTTACCTCAAATCATAGTTTTAGGAACACAGGTAGATATTTTTCTTAGTGTTGCGTAACCTAATGCGTGTTGCTTTATTGAAAAAGGGATGAATAAAGCGATGTGTTTTTGGCCTTAGGGAATCGGTTGTTATGTCACATACAAGTTCTTTGTCCCCATTTCGTTGCATTGAACTGGGTAACCTGTCATTGACCATTGTCCAGACTCGTTAGTAGTCGACGTTTCTAACGCTACTTTTGAAACTGTGCCTAATTTTTTGTAACACCCATAAGATATTAAATGCTAAAGGAATTGTTTCTGGTGGCAGAGCTCTGGGAAGAGTTCTGTGATAGAAAGTCTGGTCGGGCGTTCGTTCTTGCCTCGCGGGCCCGGCATAGTCACAAGGCGGCCGCTCGTCCTGCAGTTGGTGTACAGCCCCAGAGACGGCAAGGAACATCGATCTGCTGAGGAAGGTATGCTATCATTACAACTATCAAGAAACTGATGCCTGTGCGGTTTCCCTTTGTCTTGTTATTTTGTTATCTAAATAGCTAGCAAGGCATTTTGTCACTAATTGCTTTGCGTGTCTGTTATGTTATATAGACTAGGGTATATATAGTCTAGGACACACTGAACAACAAACAAGCATTAGGCGTGCAGTTTCACATACACACTGGTTTGATGAAAATGGGTCTGCATATGGTACAAAACTGTACCCAATAAAATATGAAAGATTAATAAAAAAAAAACAGTACTTACAAGGTACCGTGTGTGAAACAATCTCATTTTGTGCTAATTGACATAAACTAGTATTATTAACCAAACTGTTCTAATTATGATACATCATGAATTAATCATGCCTTTGTTGATCATGTAAATCATGTTTATACACCAAGGAATGTTTACATTTTTTATCATGCAACAAAAGGTTTTTTATTGCACTATTGTGATTCTTCAATGCCAACACATTATAACACATTGATCTCGCTATTGTGTCTAATGGTTCCATAATAGCTTCCTATTACTTGACATCAATCTACTGTGGCAAGTCATTCATTGTGACCTTTTGACTTTATTTGTATTCAATACTTATTATTTTAGTATTTCATTCAACATTAATATGGCTTTTGTTTGTACTCTTATTTTCAATACTTACTTTCTCATTATAAAATATTCAAAAGTGCTTAATAATGATTATTGTTTTGCAATTAATACCGTAAAATCCCTTCTTAATTATAATCTATAATTATCATAATAATAATCTAGTTTTTGTTATGTTTTCTAGTGAATTTTTGTAATGGACTTTTTTAATAACTTCACTTACATTTGAATTACTAAACTGTTCAATTTCATTTAGAAATTACTAAATTACAATAAGAATTCATAGATCTTCAATAAAAAGTGGTCTCCTACTGTAGAGTTTATCGTCAAATTTATGCATAGCGTTGAGAGAGCCGGTGACTGTTTCAACAACATGGAACCCAATAACTAAGATATCCAACTCAATATATGCTACAGGTTGGTATTTGGAAAATGTTTTAGACAGTGTTTTTGTTTGTGTATTTGTTTCAACTTAGTGCTACAACTTTCATTCCATATTTTATATATCCTTTAGAATTATTTTCTAGAATTCCTATCAGTAGGAAGTAATTAATAGTAACACTTCCTTTAGAAACAATTACCCACTTTTATTATACCTAATCAGTGTTTATATTTTCATACAAAAATAATATTTTTACTTTGCCTTTTACTATCACTGTATACATAATACAATTAGGATTAAAGTAAATGAGAGTAAATTACATTTTGATGAATGTAAAATACTTTCTCTGACATTCTCTCTTACTTGTTAATTTATCTGACATTCTCTCTTACTTGTTAATTTCTCTGACATTCTCTCTTACTTGTTAACCTAAAATGTGTGTCTTGAATAAATTGCTTTTAATTTATTAATAATTATAAATGTGTTATAATCAGGGATCAGAAATTCAGATAGATATTTACCTAAACGTTGGCCTCGTTGTTTTTTAGTTGTATGGAAGAAGACTCAATTTTAATTTATTAATAAAATTCCCAAGATTACTACATTAAGAAATTACGCCAATATAAATTAATATTTAAGTATTTACATTAACTTTTTAAAGTTATTTTTAAATTAAACTGAAGCTGCGTATTACATTAAAAGTTGATGCCATATTTGCATAAATTATTCCAGGATTTTGCCAACTTTAGGTAACTAATTATGTATCCGAATTTCCGATCCCTGGTTATAATTGCATATATTTGTCAGGAGAGCATGCATTCTGTGTCTGGGACTTGGTTGGTTTCAAATGGTTTAAAGTCAATCACAAGAAGTATTAAATTTCCAATATAATTACTGTCGGTTTTGTTTTAGGTACTGTTAACTTAGAAGAATGGGGCAAATTCCTGCACACAAAAGACAAGATATATACAGACTTCGATTTAATCAGAGAGGAGATAGAACGGGAGACAGACCGCATGGCGGGCAACAACAAGGGGATATGCCCAGAACCCATCAATCTCAAGATATTCTCTACCAAAGTTGTCAACCTTACTCTTGTGGATCTCCCTGGTATCACCAAAGTAAGTGCCTTATTTGTAAACATTTTGGTTCCTCACAGCAACACTCAAAATAGGTGCTAGACATTGAATTGCAGAAATCAACCTTAAAATACAAAAATAGCTCATAATTATATTGTGTATGTTTTTGATACTCAATAACATTATTTTTATCCATCAAAGGTGCCCATTGGTGACCAACCAGAAGACATTGAAAACCAAATCAGAAACCTAATAATTAAGTACATTGCTAACCCGAATTCAATAATTCTGGCTGTGACTGCTGCTAACACTGATATGGCCACCAGTGAGGCTATCAAAATGGCGAAGGATGTGGACCCAGACGGAAGGAGGACATTGGCAGTAGTCACTAAACTTGATCTCATGGATGCGGGTAAATTTGGATTAATCACATACGAAGCACTGCCCACAACATCCTGTAACTTTATTACGACCTTTGTTCAGGATGTGGCTACCGTAGTTTAAAAAACGAGCAGTTCATTATGTTTCAACTGCAAGACATGCAGACTCTTAGTTGGTTCATAAAACTCTTAATATATTAAAGACCCTTGACCCTTTCCCTACTATGAACTGCCTCCTATGTCATATCATGTCCAAATGATGATGTGTAAACTTTTTACTTTAGGTACATGCTTTTTTAATTCGCATGCTGCTGTCGTGTTCACAGCCATGACATGACAAATCTTTGTGTAATCATGACAATATGTTACGAAAGCAATAAAATGACACATGATGTAGGTACAATGTACAGATTTATGTTTATTATGATAGCATACTTCCTATAAAGTTTCTGGGTTTTTATTGATTTACAAAATGAAACTTCGGTTTTACAACCCGTCGCGAGGCGGATGTTTAGTAAATAAATTGAACTTCCGTGCAAGTGATTCACATCTCATATAATACATGTTCCTCCCAACATAATTATGACTTGTATTTCTAGGTACTGACGCGATAGATATTTTGTGCGGGCGTGTGATCCCCGTCAAACTAGGAATTATCGGCGTCGTCAACAGATCGCAGCAAGATATTATCGATAAGAAAACAATTGGGGTAATATTATCTTCAAAATACATTATGCAATCTTATTACAAATGAACTCATCTTATGTTTGATAATTCAAATATTTTATTGACACAGGATTCTCTAAAAGACGAAGCGACGTATCTTCAGCGAAAATATCCAACTATTGCAACCAGAAATGGGACATCATACTTGGCGAAAACCTTGAACAGGCTTCTAATGCACCATATAAGGGATTGTTTGCCTGAACTCAAGGTATTGTTACTTATTATCTTATTTGGACATAATCACGATGTCATTTTATTTACCATTTTAAAACCATACTTTCTTATATGTCAAATAATCTTTTTACAAGTTTGTAATAGTACATTACTTAACAAGGGCTGTAAAAGAAAGAAAGCCCGAAATCGCAGGTATTTGAGACCCGAGCCGTAGGCGAGGGTTGTAAATATGCGATAGAGGGCTTTCTTTTTTATTGCCCGTGATGAGTACACAATTTTACGTCTTCACCTGGCCACAATGCGAGTTTTACCGTGCGCGCAGCGTGCGATAAAACTCACATTATGGCCAGGTGTTACGTAAATATCTTACTAATCGTCAGTGGGATCAGTTCAAGTATTTTTGTGTTAAAGTAAGTAAGGAGTTTGATGTTAAAGTATAGTCGGCAAACATGGTCATGTTTGAAACAAAAAGATTAAGATGTATATACTCTTTGGACCCAGACAAGATGCATTCGGCGAACTTTATAATTATAGAAAATTTAAAGGGTTTATGAAAGCTGCCGGACGGTCGCGTCGAGCGTTTATGTTTATATCCATGCCATAGATTGTGTCAGTTTTCGAACATCGTTTACGTTAGCGTTAAGCATCTTGTCTTATCTGAATGAATCAACAACTTTTTCTTTAATGCGAAATGATAAGTTTAATTGATATCGCTAAACACATTGCACCAATGCTCACTTAGATAATATTTTTTACATGAATGTGTAATATTTTTAACAAATACTTGCAAGTTATTTACTTGTTTCTTATGAATGCTCTTGGACACAAGCCCGTTCTACCTTTAGCACCAATAACGGCTCTATTTAGTATAGAAGTCAAGGATAGTTAGGCAACCGCGTTATGAAAATATTCTAACATCTGTGGGATTAAAAAAGTAAATATATTCTACCGAGCGTTTAGCTTGGCGTAGGAGCTCAAATCACTTACAACTTATATAAGGACTACGGAGGTACGCGAAGGGAAGCACTTGGTGGCATATTTACCCGGAACTGGAATGAAAGAGTTAAGGAACACTATGAAACTAATACGCTCTTAGTAATAGGAAACCCAGATGCCATTTCTTGTCTAATCGCGTTGTTAAAGTGTATAACAGTTTGCCCAAGATACTGATCAGTGCACCCTCAGTAAACGCTTTGAAAAACAAACTGTATAAACGTTTATAATTAACTTTGAGCTGCTTGTGCATTACAAATAAATATCGTGATTTACTTTCTAGGTGCGCGTCAACGTAATGATATCCCAATTCCAATCCCTCCTGAACTCGTACGGCGAGGACGTGACGGACAAGTACCAGACGCTGCTGCAGATCATTACGAAGTTCGCCAGCGCCTACTGCTCCACCATAGAGGGCACGGCGCGCAACATCGAGACCACGGAGCTCTGCGGCGGCGCCCGGATTTGCTACATATTCCATGAGACGTTTGGTAGAACTCTGGATTCTATTCATCCGCTAGTAGGTGAGTTATTCAATTATTCATCGTCTAATTAATTTCTAAACGTTTTGGTTCGTGATTTTGGAACATTTCGCACCTTTAGAATGATAGTGACCTAATTCAACATTTCAGCTTTCGACTTCGAGTCATAAATTTATTACTATAAAGACCTAACTCGAAATTCAAAATGTATTAATTAGGTCACTATAATTCTAAAGATGCGATTTGTTCTATAGTTTTAGTTTTACGACTGATATATACGAATAAAAAATATAGACAGGTGAAAAATTTAATCTAATTAAAAGGGTCTAGGTAGAAACATTACTGTATTTAAAAGTAAACGTATTATAAATAGACTTCAATAGACTATCTATATATTTTTTACTATTAGTATAGTATTCTGTGCTTGACTGGTTTCTCCTGACAGCCACAAGGTGAATATCAATGAGGCGCCGCAAGCAGCCAACCGCAGCGACAATACTAGTTCGTATAGATCTATGAAATAACTTCCGATCTTCGAGATTGTGTCCGACGGTGCGTGATAGCGTATACCAGTGATATTGCTGTAGACTATATACGGGTATGAAATTAGAGATCAACCGCAGCACACGAAGCCGCGCTCGGGATCAAAGTGATGTCGACTGCAGGTGACATTGGTTTATTTGTCATTGAGCTCTATCTCAGTGTCGCCTACAGCTCTGCGTAGGGCCAAACGTAGAAAGATGTGGATGATACGTATTAATACTTGCCATTATGTGCGCAGTAAACTATTCAAAATTTTAGGGCCACACATTCTAACTTAAGTATTAATATTAACACATCCAGATCTCTATTTATACAAAGTGGACCTGTAGGAGTGAAATTTAACTAAGAACATTTGTCGTGGGTTTTACGGATAGACATTGTTTAATTGCATTTTAATTGTTCGCACTCGCTTGCGCTCGCAGCGCATTCTGAGTCTGGACCTTCTGTCACGCCTATCTTTTCAATCATTTTTTTTTGTACTTTGTACTTTACTGAATTTTTGTGACAATAAATACTTCTTACTCTTAATCTAATTATTTATGTACACCTTTATATATACTCATTGTTTTATTATGTTGTACCAGGTTTAACACGCATGGACATCCTAACGGCGATCCGCAACGCGACGGGCCCGCGGCCGGCGCTGTTCGTGCCCGAGGTGTCGTTCGAGTTGCTCGTCAAGCGCCAGATCCGCCGCCTCGAGGAGCCTTCGCAGCGCTGCGTCGAACTGGTACCAATCAAACAAGCCCAAATAAACAAGGATTTGATGCCGCAATTGAGACGGGTAGTAATAGACCATCGGGGCATTGACATTCAAAAAGTGTTCTTTATGAATATACAGTATGTAAACTTACTAAAACCATTTATTTGAACCCGAGCATGTCTAGGCGATAGATAAGGTTGGGGTATATAAATTATTGAAATCTTAACACTTTTTCAAATTTAAATAAAGAATGCACTGAACGCAAGTTCAATAATCTGTTACGATGAAAACATTACATACGGGTCTTATAATGGGCACTGAACAACGATGTAAACATTACGCATAGGATGATACTTTTATGGTTAACCGACGTTGAAAAAGGTGAGATGTTATAATTTTTATGCAATGATAAAATTAAAAATATTTGACACACACTAGAAAAAAATGTGGTAAAACACTTAACTCAACTAGCCTAGCAACTGGTTGAAAGAGATGGTTTTAGTAAGTTTACATACTGTATATTGAATAAAAAAAAATGACTCGACTATTGGGCACCATCAATAGTATATGAAAATTTATATTTACCCCTACAATGAATTCTAAAAAATATATACATACCTTAACTGGTAAAATCTTTAATTTATTTAAGATTATAAGTTAAGATAAATTAATAATGCATGTCGGAGCGTGGAGCTCTTGGACGGCATCAGAAGCGCCAGGGTTGGTATCCATGTTTGTGGGCGGAAGCGGTGGGTAATCACGCACACGAGTACAGTTCCAAACAAAGTGTATAATGAATAATTAAACAACAACAAATCACTAACAAACAGTGTCAATAAACCACTATAAAAGTCACTATAAAACACACAACAAGAATAAGTAACTAATCGAATCCTTTCTTTTAACTTAACTTATCACGAAACGGAAACGAGTCCGTGGGTCAAGTGGTATAATCACACACGACTCGCACAGTCGAGTCACGGGAGAGCGCGCGTCCCGTCTCAACCACAGCCCGAATAGTAATGCCCACCCGGCATCCAAGCCAAAACTTGGAACAAAGAACTATATCAAATAACATTAAATACCAAGACCCACGGCCACGTTCGACAGTGTTTTCTTAGAATGCTACACTGTCCCGTTTCACCAAACTAAGACTTTCTCTGTGACAAACCACAAATCATACAGCTAATGCTGTTAATGTAAACATTGGGCCCGGAATGCGCGTCACCTACGCGCCCAGCCAATGTGAGATTGTAACCCTCTCGCACCGAAATGTATTTGTTTTTTTATGTAATAATCAGGGCCCGTAATTTTCATGCCGTTGACGTAAAAATGATGTCACGCTACATACAGTATGATTCCAATTAGTATTTCGTCATAATTATTATTATCAACCTCTTTAGTTGACCGGTATCGATGAAATATTCAGTACAATGAAGTTTAACTGAATCTTACTGTCACTCAAATAAAGAACAAATTGTCAGTTTATTAAATAATTCATACTTATGTTCATTAGATTTTAATAGTGTCTTAGTTATTGTTTTCATTTGCTATTGTTACAGGAGTTTTGCAACAAATATCCGTTTTTAATCGGAAACGACAAAAACGATTATTGTACTAATTGTAATCAAAATTCAACATCAAAAATCAGCACTGTCACAACACATGCGAAAAACTAAACATATTGAAAGAGAAGAACGAAATTTAACACAAAAGGTGTTTAACCTACGAATTTTATGATGCATCAGGAGCACAGAATACAAAACAAATAGTTTCATTTACGTTTTATGTATTAAGTAGGAATTTATTTTTCTACGCGTAAATAAATGACTTGACTCAGGTTGTACATGATTAAATGATTGACGACTGATGGTTAATAATTACAATAAAGCAATATGAAATCATACTGTAGCGTGACGTCATTTTTGCGTCAGCGGCATGAAAATTACGGGCCCTGGTAATAATTAATAGAAAAATTATCACATAAACAAATAGGAGAACATCCAAGACATAAAAACAAACAAACACCCGTACTTATCACACAAATATTTACCAGTAGACTGCTAAGCTTTGTAGCCGGGGTCTATCACCACTGGGTCAGCCTAAGTGCGTCATTGTCTGCGCAGGTGCATGAAGAGATGCAGCGGATCGTGCAGCACTGCGGCACGGAGGTGCAGCAGGAGATGCTGCGCTTCCCGCGGCTGCACCAGCGCATCGTCGACGTGGTCACGCAGCTGCTGCGTACGCGTCTGCCCGCCACCAACTCCATGGTACATTTCTGCCCTCATAAGCCAAAAGGCGACCCTCGCATTCAAAATGATAAGTAGAGTGTTTGCGTGTTGTGTGTTGCGGGTGGTAGGACCTTGTGCAGGGTCCGTCCGGATCGCTACCACCATCTTATCCATTAACCTACCGCCAAACAGCAGTGTTCGCATTGTTGTGTTCCGGTTTGGGGATAAGACAGCCGGTGAAATGACTAGAATAGAGGCATTCCATCTTAGTCCTCAGGGTTGGCAACGCGTTTGCAGTCTTAGGATTTCATTGCAGTCTTGTGAATGCGAATGTCTATGGGTCACAGTTTCCACTTACCATCAGGTGGCCTGTGTGCTCGTTTGTCTTCTCTATGCCTTAAAAAAAAACGCGAGACTAAACAAACCTCGCTCTCGTGGCTAATCATTTCGTGTTATTATGGCTCGCTTTAGTCCTTTGTTGAACAATCTACTATTAAACTCATTATCTAATAAAAACAATACTAATCTCAGGTGGAAAATCTAGTAGCAATAGAACTGGCATACATCAACACCAAGCACCCAGACTTCCACCGCGAGGCGGCGCTGGTGTCGGGGCTGCTGCAGAGCACCGACGTCATCGTGGAGGAGCTGCGCCACAAGGGCCGCGCCACGCCCTCGCCGGTATCCTCACTCTTCAGAGTAGATATTGCTTTTTTATTTTATTTCACCATCTCACTAACATAGAGTAAGTACGTCACTGACAAACTAAACGTTTTCAATTGTTTTGTTAACATAACATTAATTTAATGTAACTATAGTCCTGGCCTAAAGTAATTTGTAATAATGCTAACAAGTAAATGTTGCCACCATTAAGTAGTGCTATTCGTAAATATAAAGAAAATTAAGGGATACCAAAGAACTACCTTCACATTACATTACTATTATTTATTATTTAAATTAATTATTTTTTATCTGGTAACGGCCAATATAACCAAGATACTTGGTAGAGCATACAGGTCGAGTCAAATACTGAAACATCAACTTTTCCTCATCACGTATTGACTGTTTCACATATCTGGCAACACTATCTGTCAAACTACATTCTTTTTGCAAAATTGTGTGTGACCGTGTCACGGGGAGGCAAATAGACGTGAAGGACGTAGTTGCGCGCGTTTCCCACTACACAGCCCAACCCCGCTGACGCCTCATGCCTGTGTCCCCCTCCCCCAACGTCTGTCTCGTTACGGACGGTCACGCTTGGACTTGTACGACTACAAACGCATTCCGAGTCTACAAGAATATTGTCCCTACTTCCGTCGTCTGCATGCATTCAATATTAATAGTGTTTTGATGTTGCTTTGATGAATGTATATAGAGTACGCGCTTAACACGCCCGTTTTTTTTTATAGTACCTTGTGGTAGCTAGTAAATGCTCCGATTAAGTACGGCGTTATCGTTTACAAAATGTGTCCACCTTTCAGGATCATATGCGGTACAACAAAATCGGGTCGTTCAAAAAGTTTTGCGTGAACTGTATATGACAATGTTGTTTTCGATATGCCATGACTATCCTTTTTCTTAGTTGACTGTGAGTTTTGTAACAAATTGTCAAAGTTTTTTTAATTTTAATTTTGTAGTTATTTTTGTAATTCTTGTCATTGACGATGCTGTCTTGTGTTTGCTGCTATTTACTTTGATAATCCTCGCTTTTTAACCAACATATTTACTTATTTTATTATTATTATTTTATTATGATCAATATTGAATGCCTTTATTTTATTATTTATATAATATCATTAACATTCATCTAAATTTTTGAAAGACGTTGTTTCAAAGAGGTTGAATAACTTATACTGATTGTTTGTAGCTACTTCTCCGTCAAATGGGTGAAAGAGGGTCTGTCCTAGTATTCATGACGAATATTTGGGACACTTACAATAAGGTAAAAAAGACTGCGTTCATTAAGTGTGCGCTAGGACTTACATAAACAGACTCATTTTAGTAACATCTGCCATCATTAATAAAACAAATGGTGTAATCGATCTACAGCTTGTTTAATACTAAGTGGGCTCTCTTTCAACCATGTTATTGCTAATACTATCATTAGAGACCATATTTTTTGTGATTTAAAAACGAATTATGCATGTGCTTTCACGCCATAGCACGGTACATGTGGGAAACATAACAATTCGGTATTTAAAGTACAATAAACGGTTTCAGCACGTCCCGGCTATCACGGACGGGCAAGAGAACAAAACTCCGATACACAATAGTAACAGTGAATCTCCAGGCACACCCCAGGTAAAACATTGGGCCTTGATACTCTTAACGTGTCGAATAAACTATCAAAAGGAAAATCTAAATTTTTAGGAACTAAAACGCATTATTCATCATTACGAATCCGTAACAATTCTAATGTCACATTAATGTCTGAAGTTGAACATAATTATGTCCATTGACCATTTATAATTGCCTGTTACCGCTTCTACGTTCGTGTTTTTAACATGTTCAGCGCCCATTTTCTTTATTTGTAGCCATGACCCGTGACTCCGTCCGTATCTGTTTCATCCAAGATATGAATTATTTGTGTACTGAATTTGATCCAAACTGGTCCGAATTCCATCTTATTCGTTTCGTGCGGCTCGTTCGTTCTGTTCGATTGAAAGACAATAATTAATACAAATGAGATATTAATACACACCTTACGCATTATGGGCAGTAAATGCGTTAAACCTCAAGCTTGCACTTCACTTAGTATTTCCTGAAAGCAATATTAGTGGTGGATTTATTTTAACTAGCGAATGTTATTTTTATATATGCAATTCCCGCGCTGTCCGAGCTTATGTAGTTAAATTGATTGACAAGTTTACTTTGCTACAACATGAGTTGTATCTAATGTAGTTGTAATATCTGGTTTAGGTGAACGGTGGTACTCCCACAGAGAAGGCTCTGACACCACAGAAACCCGTGAATCTGTTGCCCGAGGTGCCGAGCCATACGTCTCGCAAACTGTCAGACCGCGAGCAACACGATTGTGATGTTATAGGTGAGTTACGCCTATGCTTATTGAAAAGTGGATGCTTTTGGTCCTGGGTTTAGGATTAACCTTTTGTATGCAAAATGCAAAAACAATGCAATTTCTTGTGTGTGCAAAGTGTTAAAAAATTTATTTAGACTGAACCCAATTTTAATCAAAAGGGTTTGTAAAGATTTAACATTACTTTACATATTATAATTTTAATTTGTGGAGGTTGATTTTTTTCACGTTGTAACTGTTGGAATTCACAAAAGTAAATCCGTCCCACTTACACTAGTAGTTATCTAGACGTTCTCTTTCACTCGTATGGATAATCATTTATAGTCTCAAGTGTTCCTTGTTTTTATAAAGGTTTCTTCTAAAGCAATATGTTTGCTCACAGTTAGTTCCCCGGGACACCTCGTATAGATCGTACAGTTACGTTTAGAACACGACTCTCCTAGTAAATAATATAATAATATATTATTTTGACTTATAAACATATCTCTTATTTATCACCCTAACCAATAGTAACATGTGTTAATGTTACTTGTAAATTAAACCCCAGCAAATGTTAACCGATCCATTATAATATACGACATGTCACATCTCTCATATAATCATCTCTCATAAAATAGTGGAAACCGCACAAAATAGTTCGAGAACAAGTGGTGGTCAGGTCTGATTTTAATAAAAAAACAAGATTCTTTTTAACCCTACAAGAAATGCGGGTTACAATAATTTCAACTTGTCTATTTGTGTGTCATAGGTATAGGTATGTGTTTGATTGTACCATCGTAGCGACCAAACGGATGGGCAGACAGTCGCGGATGGCTAATTTAATCAGGACGGTTGGGCCGTTTAGGAGATATGAGGTCTGAAAGAAGGGGTCGCCATTTTTTCGAGTATTATCTTTTAAATAGTTAATAATAACTTGTTTTTGAGTTATAAAAAGACATACAAAAGCTGACAACTTGTCATAGATACATTATCCTCAAATGAAAACAACCGAGTTTGGATTCGATGAACAGCTGTTGTTTTGTTTTACGATGACAGGTGGACGGGGCGACAGAGCTTCAAACGGTATAACTAAATTAAACACGCTAGAAGGCATCAACATGATGCATATGAACTCTATGGAGGAGTTAGTCGGTGAGGATAACGAATAGTGGCAATATTAATTTACGCCTTGTCATATAATCGCAAATTCTTCGTTGGTTTGCCGCTTGATCTTCGCGAAACGATAGTTTTCGTGAAAAGCAGCCGCTTTACTCATGTTTCACTGTTAGATTTCCGACCACCTGCCATCTGTGTTTGTGCTTTATGCTCTGCCTGGGTTACATTTGTTGTATATTTTGTAAAGCATAGTTCTTTAGCAGTGTTATTTGCCACCAAATTTAACTGACGTTTTGAAGCGAGCAATTTTGATTGTGGAGTTAAAAGTGAGCTCAGTATTTGCAATTTAAACTAAACCATGTTGAACAATAAATAAGTGAAAAAAGTTTACACACAATAGGTACTGTTTGTCTACCGTATAAGGTTTTCAGCTTTACGTCTTTGTTTGTTTATTTTTTGTGTGGGGTTCGATAAAGTGTGTCGTATTGTCAAAGCGGCATACAAATGACCCACGCAACACAATAGTAATAATAAAATACAGCCGCCATTAAATATATCGGAAGATTATTATAAATAAGGTGCTAAAAATATCTGATGTCAGCTATATTGTTAAAAGACTAGAACTTGATGAGATATTTTTGAGCATCATGTATGCTCTAATGTATTTAATGGCGACTTGACTATAGCATAACGACATTCACAATTATTGTAATTTATAAAATCTAGCTATAAAATAACACTGCTTAAGAATTCAAAAATAAACATTAGAACATGGTTTTTAAGTTCACATTGATTCAATAATATCCAACAAATATTACCAGAACCTATATTTATGAATCCCATGTGGTTTTTGCTTTCAGCTCTTTTTTAGTTGCACTTTTATAGTAAATAAAAATGTAATTGTTAATAACATACAACTTTGGTTTGAAATTGTACTCTTGATATGTTTTGTAAAAGTGTTGTCGTTAGGCATGTTAACTTAACCTTATTTGTACTAGAGTAGTCTACTCAATTCGTCCTGTATCTATAATCAATCAAACAAAATACGATTCTGAAAAGTACCCAATCTGTTGAACTAATCACTTTCTTACAGCAAGCAAAATACCAAAAGATACACGTAGGACACTCTGCCAGCCGAAAATACTGCAGGGCGACGTATAGTTATTATTTTATTTATTTATTTATTATAACACCTTTCGTTATGTAAAATTCTGCACAATAAACTCGCGCATAAAAAAACACTCAAGCTTACGCTTTAGTTTGTCTAAACCAAACTATAACAACCATTATCATTTTCAGAGCGGTTAATCAAATCCTACTTCTACATCGTGCGCAAGTCGATCCAAGACTCGGTCCCCAAGGCCGTGATGCACTTCCTCGTGAACTACGTGAAGGACAACCTGCAGTCAGAGCTGGTGACGCACCTGTACAAGTCCGACCAGGCCGACTCGCTGCTCGACGAGTCGGAGCACATCGCGCAGCGGCGCAAGGAGGCCGCCGACATGCTGCGGGTATGGACCGCTTATTTTACTAACCTTTTCAACGCTATATCGTTCATTGAATGAAAAACGGACACAATCAGAAATGAGTCAGTGTTGCATTTTAAAATTAGAAGCGGTTGGAATACGATTTTTAATGGAAGAGCAAATTATTTTGGAACGTGTCCGTTTTGTATTCAATGAGAGTATCAAAACAAAAGTCGTCACTCACACGCCAAAGAGCTATCGTCAACCTTACCTCATAGACACTCGGGTCCATTTCACGCTGTCAACCGTGACGGATATATCCGTTGTTGGCGCTGAACCAGTTGTGCGTGGAAAAGGTTAACTTTTCTACAGGGCTGTCATATAAGTGACATATAAATACAAATTTTAATGGTATGGAAAAGTAGGTATGTAAAAGAAATGGAAATATTTAGTAATTATTTCAACCCTAAAGTATAAAGATTATTTTAAGTAATTTCAATGTTAAGCCATACCCTACCTGCTAGGATTAAAACGATAGGATTTTTGCATTGAACTTTAAAAAGTTTTCCTTGCAAACGGTTATAGATATTAGGTTGGATTTTTTTTTAAATTAAAAATACATAGTCTCCCATTTTGGTGCCGAGGCGTCGTCCCTTTCCACTCTGTATTGTTTTAATGAATAATAGCGTTCAGCTTCTACCTATTATTAAAATAAATACAATATTGTTTACAGGCTTTGCAGCGAGCGGGTCAGATCATAAGCGAGATCAGAGAGACGCACATGTGGTGATGGCCGCCCGACGGAGATAACTCTAGTCCGTGAATTAGTAAATTGAGCTCACAACGGCTCTGTACATACTCCTTAGCGTAGGTAAAACACGTGCATTAGGCTTCATACTTAACTGTTGCATACATTTGCTTTTACTACGATCACAATGTGTAGCTCTCTTGCTAAGTCTTTAAGTATTATATTAGTAACGATGTCCAGATAATCAACCAAAGGTTTTTAAATTTTCTAACAAAAAATTCAGTACAAGACGAATTTTGTGGAAGCAAATGCAAGTTAGCCGTAATCGTGCACTTATTGAATGTAGCACCGTGAAATGGTAAAACCAACTTATTTCGATTTAGTGAACCAATGTTTCAGAGTATTATTAATTGTTTTTTGGTGCAGGTTTTTCTCATATTTTACGGATCGTACACAAATTGCGAGTGAATGTTACATGGGTCTTTAGATAAGGTGCTCTGAGGATATCGTGCCAATAATTTACATCTTGTCAAGTTGAATTTGTAAATTCTTTTACCACAGCATCATGATATTGGCCTTAATAACTGACTGACTTGTTAGGATTTATTGGGTCTATCAACCTATACCTTTGCTATACTATAGATTTGATATATTATACCGAAAGGCTTTTGACAGGGCCCTTTTCTATATTAAGTATTTTAATGTACACTCACCGGTAAAAATAGTCGCCTACCCGATTGATCGTTTCATTCATGCAACTGTTTACAAAAATATAACTTCTACCAGAGAGTAACATTACCCTTAGAAATATACATACATTCAGAAAACCAATTACAGGTTCTCGCCGATAGAAACCAATCACCAATAATAATTTACATCTCATAAAGCCGACAAGCCGACTTTTACACACGTAACCATTTTTGATATAAATTGCAGTTTTGTTGCTAATTAACTCAGGTGCAAAATTGCCACCAAATATTATTTTTAAAGGTCGTAACGAGGGACCCGACCACCCATTCCCCGATAAAAGCTTTTAAAAGACTTACCTCTCGAAGTACAACGAAGTACAACCCACAAAAGGAATAACCCCTTTGGAAGAAATATACGACTTAGTTTGTTAAACTAGCCATCACATAAGGGAAACCTAAAGAGCAGCAGTAAATTGATATCCTTCTTATTGCATAACCAAATATAAGGGTAACCCTTAAAATTGTCCTTAAAAAGCCAATAGAATGGCTTTTTGTAAGGGTAACCCTTATAAAAAAAATATTTGTACAAAATGTGGTTACAGAATTATCAACAAGTTTTTAAAGTTGTTGGTAATTCTGTAGCTCTGCCTACCCCACTCTGGGAATAAAGGCGTGAGTTTATGTATGTGTATGTATGTAACCCTTATAAATAGCTCTTAAAAATCCAATCGAGCGGCTTTTTTAAGTTAAAGGGATATTGGTATCACTCAAAATATAGCGCTACTAAACCAAAATCGACCAAGACGTACACGAAACTGATTTGGTAAGGGTAACCCTTATAAATAGCACTTTAAAAAGCAAATCGAACGGCTTTCAAGCGATACGGCTTTTCTAAATAAATCCTTATAAAAACCCATTCGAAATCCCTTGAATGGGATAGCGGGCCGGTCCCTGGTCGTAACTCTTTCCAAAGGATGGGTTCCTCAAGATCCATAAATTACATGTTCGTAGTAAATTATTGGCTTTGTACGACTTTAAAATCTAAGGATTTGAGTTCCTTCGGAAAGAGCTTGGGACATTAACAAAAATGCTGGCCTTTATTTATTCATTATTTTTTAAGTTACTCTCTGATTTAAGAATTAATACTTGTTAACAACTTTATGAACAAAATAAGGGTGGGTGGGTTAATTTGCCGGTGGGTGTATTACTCGAAATCGATATTATTCGCTTTCGTAATAGTAACTAGTCGGTTTGTGACATATCCTTAGCTTTCATACCCGTGCACACGACGATTACTCTTTCAGTTACCATTTTTTATTGTATCATGTATTTAAAGTGCACATTTACTAGGTTTACAATCAAGTGTATGTAATTTACTCATTGTTACGATGTTATTTGAAAGCAGTGATATTATGTATTAGATAATAATTCTGATAAATGCAATATGTATTGATATTTGTTCTTTATGACTGGTTGTTTGTGAATTTTCTAGCATGTTTTGATGATTGCGAGTGAGATCAACGTTTGTATCAAACCACTCGGTTTTATTTCGGAATGTCTGAGGACTTTGTTTCGCATACAGGGTTAGTTTAGCTATATGAATGATAGTTACATGTTTTTGATCATAAATTTATAAGAACGTTAGCGCAATTTTTAATTATGCATTCTCTAAAATGAGTTCCTTGTTTGTATATGTAAGTCGGATAACCGCGCATGCTGTGTTAAGCCTTCATAGTTGTGAGGTAGAGTCATTTGGTGTCATGTCTACACGATTCGTAATTTATTTATTTTACTTGAGAGTAGTGTAACGTAGCGAGTATTCCAATGTATTTATTGCTATAGACAAAATGTGTGATTTGCTTTACTATCGATAACCAGTTGAATGTTACATGGAGTAAATTGTATTTAAAAGTCTGTTATAATATTGAAATAGAATAATTTCAAAGTCCGATTGTATTTTATTGAACCCCAAGTCCCATAGGAACCATTAAGACAAAAAATATTAGTTAATATTATATTTATTGCAATTTCAGAAGGTATTTACACTCGGATTACACAAGTCGACAGTGTTTTTTGTTAACAAAGCAAAATTAACATAAATATTCAAGAAACGTATGCTTTTCTCTGTATTAACTAGATCGTGTTTAAACATTTGTGATAACTAAGACGTGTAATATAAAAAAAACTTAAATCAAGAAAAGGTAAACACTGATAAAATCTACCGATCAAACTGGTGTTGGATTGGACTGTGGTTATTAAGACTGGACCGAGCAAACTTCGAGCGTCTAGTGGCGCCCTCATTACTATTATCCTGTTTTCTAATTAACTAAAGAATTTCCTTGCAACCAACCAATTTCAAAAATACTTGAGTTTATTAGTAAACACAATAATAGTAATGAGGGCGCCACTGTACATCCGGCGTACGCTCGGCGCAGTCGTAAAGTTATGTCACTCATCAGGTGGGCTACTGGAAATATTCTACCAACTAAAAACTGAGCTAACTTCATTTAACATCATTCATCAACAATACAAACACCAAAGCACAAACGAATTCAGTTGGCTAACAAAAACAATGGCACGATTAACAAAATGAAGTCCTAACAATATTTTATAAAAAATACCAATACCTAATTAGATGTCACAATAATGCACAGCCAATTAACAGTGAATAAACAACATATACAAAAAGCATCAGAGTATTTTTTAAATTTTGACTTTCAATTACAATTTCGATTAGTGTTTGGTGGTATCTATAACGCGCGTCTTTTGTATATAAAACGCAGATACTACCAAAAAACTTAACAAATCAGTCGCCGACAATAATAATAATTGTGCCCTTATTTTTCCCAAATTTGAAGTTACTTTTGGAATTTATAATTATTACCAATGTTATGTTCTACATCTAAGAGAATACAATTTAGTGGAAGATATTTCACAACACATCAATACAACGTTAAAATTTCCTAACTAGTGTCATGGGCTGTAAATACAGATGGCAAGTGATTTTGTGACTTATCTCGGAGATTACTTTAAGTCTTATTTTACCAACCACAACAATTCAGACTACATGTTGAGGTAAAATTTTTACAAGTTGTAAACACTTTCACAAAATGGTTTTCTAAAATCCGACATTAATATATTACAAATAGATGAGTGAAGAATACTGGGTTTTATATCAAAAATACCGTGAGATTATCGTCGTTAGTTTATAATAGATTCAAGTGCTGATACTTCGATAACAAATTCCTAAAAATATTACTATTAGGTACCATTACGCTATTGGCAATTTTCGTGCTTAAAATTTAGTGATTATTGTAATGGCGAGATTCTGTAAGCATCAATGTGCAATTCTCTAAAGTATTTCTTTATAGAGGAAGTTGCACCCTACTTGTTATTGGCACCATGAACTTTATATGGAGGTGATAGAGGAGAAAATATTTTACCGTTACTAGGTGCCAATATATAGTGTTATGAATGTCAATAATTCGTTATTTTACCCGCTAGTCATAATTTTTGTCATTGTCTTAATATATTAATACCATTAAATAACAGCCACTATACTGGATTATACGGAGCAACGTAGTTTATCCGTCTAGAAATTTAAAAAACATGTACGCTAAAATTTACATTCACATATTTTATATTCAATCAACTATTAGTATTATATCATGAGACAATCTCACACAAATTGACCTAAAACTAAGCTCTAGGCTTGAACTATGGGTACTAGAGTCAAAGGTAAATTTAACATCAAGGAATGAAACTATTATAATACAGCGGTTGCCCGATTGAACTATAGCCACCTTCACTATGGCATAAAACCAGATAGAAAAGCAGAGCGCCTAAACATTTAATTTGTGACTATAACTACGATTAATTTAAACGTGCACTTTTCACGATACCAGGATGTATTATTACATTATTCTATTTTAAACGATTCCACAATTTAATGACGTAATCAGTGTACCAACCAATCAACTATATTAAACAGCCAACTATTAATGGCACTTATTAGGTGAGTTATGGTTCTGGGTGATACTCCGGCGTTTTAACCGCCGTTAATATTGTCTTCTAGATAAAATTTACATCTGAAACTACCACTGGGTATGCTGTTTTTCTACATCAAAAGATGCTGCTAGTCACAAATATCAACTCATAATATTGAAGACAACAATGACAACGGTTGAAATACCCGAATATATACCCTTCTATCTATGACATTCTAGAGCCTCTATTTTACTTTGTTTTAATCTATCTTGCTTCTATATCGTAATCATATTGTTGGCATGATAGCTATTCACTTAACCAGAAGCAAGATGGGGCTAAAACAAAATTGAATAGATCACAAGATCAAGGACTTACGTCAGGTGTACACAAATCTTATAGATATGACTATCACGCCGAGATATTCGTATGTCTAAACGCTTGGGCATTAGCAATGGGTCCGGCCCTGTGTCACGCTAAACACGCATCAGTTGCAATACAACAGTATTAGCCCCGGACGGCGGCAGTTCACACGGGGGTGATGAGTTTGCTGTGCGACCGCACAGCCCGATGCTAGGAAGCCTGCTTCTTTTCATCGCCGTCGAGCATTTTGTCGTCGCTGCAGAATTTCTCGAGCTGCTTCGCGTAATAAGTGTTGAAGTTCAATCTGAAATTGAAGCGGTGTTCATGAATACATTTTATGGCATTTTGTTCAGTTGCGATATTTTATTACATTTTCGCATAAGTGTCATTGATATAGTCACTAGGATGATAATTTATGTACATACTAGCTGTTGCCCGCGTCTTAATCCGCCGTTCAAGCTATCTCCATACCAAGTTCAGCGGTTTAGCCGTGAAACGTAACAAACCGACAAAGTTACTTTAGTATGGATTCTGAAATATCGGCAGTCAACTCTCTGAAAGTAGTTTGCTCTGCCAACTGTGTCGGATTATCCATCGTTGGATGAGAACCACAACATCCTTCAACAAATATACATCCTGACCAACTTCCCTCGCTTCTTCCACACTCATAAGTCTCTTCATACACGTGCGTCAGTTCTTAACCTCCCCCCCTCCGATCTAATAATGGAACAATCGCCTTGGCCTTCCCTTTCCAACATTCCCATTTACATCCAATTTCTTACATCCTTCAAGCACGGACCTAAAAAAAATGCGGGCGTGATCATGCATCAAGTTTAGGTAAATAAAATCTGACTATTCCGATTTCTGTTCGTTATACACGACTTACCGCCCGCACACAGATACACAACAACGTAAGACAACGCGCCGAGCCCCAGTACGAGTGACAGTTCATGTGTCAACTTTTAAGGTACTCCTTTTCTTTTGCGGTATTAAAACTTTCCTGGTGACTTATGGTTAATAATGATGTATGAATATTATAATCAGACCATCAAATTTATGGACCCCACACGTTAAACACCTCAAATATTTTTTAATCATCGAAAAAACCGGATAGCTCAGGGGAAAATGCACTTTTTTCATACAAAACCTAGGGAAAACATCGTCCCCTGCGTTACCAACGATATTATTGTTCAAAACTGTATTATTTTAAGTTAAATAAGTTCAAATGTTAGCCTACTTGTCTAAATAAATTAACATGTAGGCCATGTCGTAAGCAAATACATAGTTTTTCTAAAAACCTGTAATTTGTGAAACTTGTCGAAAAATAGGGAGTACCTTAAAAGTTGATTCACCCGTGTGCGTGTGCACTCACACAGACAGCGATTTTGCATGCTTCACTCATAATCAGGCGAGGTTACTGCCGTATTTTCTTTAGGTCCGTGCCTTCAAGTCGTTGCAAATATGAACCAAAACCAACCTGGAGGATATGTTGAGCAGCTTGTTGGCGTTGGTGTCGCGCACCATCTGGTCGGTGATGGCGAGCACGGACAGCAGCGCGGCCGTGAAGCGCAGCGCGTAGCGCGACACCGAGCGCGAGAACGAGTCCGCCGAGCCGCCGCCCTCCCCGCCGCCGCACCCCGTTTCCTACACACGCATTAATATATTATAAACGGCACCGGATTATTGGCAACCAAATAACAGAGCCTTTATTACAATGTTAATTTAGCACATCTTGACATGTATCGTATCATCTTGTTATCACGTTATGGTAGCTCTTACTGTGAAGTGTCTTGGACAAATGTTTAACAGCACTAGTCTTATTAAGTACACTTTCTGTTACTTCTGATGCGCCACGGTGAAGCAGGCGACATTAAATTTTAAAAACATTCATGCAGCAACTGGGCGTACAGTCAACAGCATAAATAAGTGATCATTTATGTACCTTGTCACTTTAACGTCATGTTTGAAATGTTATACAAAATTGTGAGACGATTGAAATCGACGAGGTACAGAAATGATCATTTATTTATGCTGTTGACTGTACGAGCTACCAGCGGGCCTAGTATGGCTGCGTCTATATCGCGTGTCAACTGTGGATAAAGCATCCGTCACTTTTTGACACGTGTACTTATTTACATGTCAGAAGGTGACGGATGCCTTATCCAAAATTAATCATGCGATAAACGCAGACATATTAGGCCCCCAGAACGTCAATAATACAATATGTGAAAACATGGTGTGCTATAACAAAGTGGAATAGAGGCCCTGTTATCTCCAGCTAATTGTACAATTACCACCTCTATTAACTTAAAATAACTGTCAAGAAGGCATTACCCTAAACTTATTCGATCAGGGTGATGACGGTTCTTTTTGACAAGTAAATGTAAACTGATCAATAGACCTGGCGGTAAAATGCTAAAATCCGCCTGCGAGAAAAATGTGGTGTAAAATTTGGTCACTTCCACAATACAAAAGGCAAATCCAAAATTTCTCGAGCTTACGCAGTGCTCCGCTAATATGATTTATTCAGAACACAAGATAAATCATCGTCAAAGACTACAAACACATACGTAAGTCGCTCAACACCGTCTCCCTGACTAGTATTCGGTAATAAGCGTTTTTTTTAAATGTAGACCACCTAATTTTAACAGTTTAATTAGGTTACAATACGAACGATGATGCATACATATGAAATATCTCTTCGACGTAACTTTTCTATTATATTAGGAAACAAGAACCGTATTCACCCCGCGAGAACCGTGAGCTCATATGGTAACTTCCTAAACTGCATCGAAGGATTTAGCCGGCTATAAAATCTAAATTTACTACTTATTGGCTACACAATCGTTACGACAGGAATTTACGAGGTATTTCAGTTACATAAGTTGTACAGTCAGCCTTATAAGTAGCTGCAAACTTTGACATCTTGTGGCTTTAAGAGGTTACTTAATAATATAATAAAGTCGGTAGTGCTCCGCGATCTGGATCTCAATAAGATCTACGCCTATGTGTCTGTTCTTTGGACATATTGAACTTGGTCATATTTCCTTAAGACTGTTAAAAGTAAAAACACGATTAAAAACAAAATGGTAGATAGTTTTATTTCTCAAACGTAACACCTTTTTCGCATAATTTGTGGTTGAATCTTCGAAACACTAAGTACGATCTTTAACATTATTTTAATTAATGTTATGGTTTTGAAGTAAACAGCAACTATTTGAATTTGACGCTGCAATCAAGGAGCGTGCAAACTATCTCCCTCTCACGTTCTTCGCGCGGAAGTATATAAAGCCATCCCTTTTGATTTTTGTATGGGAGTGGTATGAAGCCTCTTAACACCTTTGACATTTAAGTGCAGCAATTCAACCATGTCACTGCAGTGACAAAGCAGTAACGTGTGCAGCTACTTATAAGCCCAACCGTACCAGACTACCATAAAATTAATCTTCGAACAAGTGCGTAGTACCTAATGAAAGTAACCGTGAGACATATTTTTACTTACAACGTTAACATTATCATTATATTAATTTCTATTATTTTGGTGTTAGTGGTGCCGTAATGACTGTATGAAATTATCACTCAGCACGAATAAACGAAACATTATGTATTAGACACAACTACATTGTAACTCGAAGCTTTTAAAGGCCTGCAATAACCAGAGCGGTTTAAAAAAATTATAATTTAATTTCAGATGAATATCAGAAATCTCGAACTCGTTTTCATGTCGTTCGATCATTTTTGGTCGGAAATGTTCGTATTTATCTTGCTTTTTCAGTCAGCTACGGTACACATCAATAAGCTTATTGAGAAAGCAAGACGACACAAACTTACGTGAAAATACGATGTCGGAATCTCTGGTTAACGCAAAGCCTTCCCCCCTTACTTATAAACGCAGAATAAGCTTGGAAAGTTTATGCCATGGTTTGTCACTATCTATCAGATGCAAATGTAACAATTACAAATAAGGACAAAGCATGGCATAACCTAATACAAGTTTATTCCACGTTTATAATTAAGGTGGTTAGATTAGAACGTAAATTCAACTTCTGTAATAGAAACCATATACTTACCGATGTATTCTAAAAAGAAAAGTCATGAAAGAATAATAGAAGCGTACATTAATGAATTTGTCGTCACAAATACTACATGGAAGCATTACACATGACAGAGCTCTAACAACCCAGTGTGACCACAGCCATTGACAGCCATTGACAGGTGTTCAATATTGAATCAATATTATAATTTTGATGTTTGCATTTATAATATTAGTGCGAATTAGTGGGATACTCGGTATTTTATTTATTCCTTAATCCCATTTTCAACCTTACCATCATGGGCTTATGTCACGAGTAAAAAATGTATTACTTTTCTGCGACAAGTAGAGGCTCAACAATAAAAGTCCTTAAATGAACTAACTTCATTGGAATCCCCAATGCAAGAGTTAACTTATAGCCCATAACATAGTGAAAGTAATTAATAACCAGGGATGGGAAATGCTTGCTTATTTACCCAAACTTTGACTTCTGTGTAGGTATTTGAATAATATGGAAACGGTTTAATATAATTTTGTTAATTAATTTCCCGGGATTTCTGAATTTAACATATACCTTAAGTATTTAAACGAACTAGGTACCTATTTGTAGTTATTTCCATCTACCAAATATTATTTAATAAATTTTGGAGAAAATAAGATACATTCGATTTTATCATAATCAAACAAATGCTTTTTCCTAGAGGGCGTCGTCGGCTAATGGTAAGTAAATAAATATGGTTGATAGTGATATTAGCGTAACGTAGTTCTGTTTTGTATGAAATAAAAGTAATGTAATTTGATGTGTAAAAAATTATGATACAACTTTCATAGTGTTTCCTACGACATAACAATAATTTATAGTTGAATTTTGCTACGTAAATAGAATACTTTCACTACATTATATACCCCAAACTGATTGTGCATAAGGGTAAAGCTGCGCGTCCACGGCTTGGAATCGAAGCGTACGAAGCGGACGGATTTGTTGCTTTAGGTATATTGATTTGATTTATATGGTAGCGTGCACTGGATAGGCATATCGTCGGTGACACTGCAAAACCGCAATTTTTAATAAGGAGCAAAATGAACTTTTTTAATAAGAAAGTAAGGTTTATTTGCTTTATCATAAATTTGTTACTTACACGGTTTTGCAGTATCACAGCCGATATTTTAATGAATATTAGGCAACAAATCCGTCCGCTCCGTACCGTCCGATTCGGAGCTAGTGGACGCGCAGCTTAAGTCTCTAGCACTGGAACTCTAAAATAATGTTCGTAGTATTGATTCTCAATTAGGCACCAAACGTCATCAACAATAAGGCTGTGTTCACACGACACATATGACATCACGTGAAACGTGTTTCAGTGCGCTCGTGTATCAAGTGCTAACGATATGGTGTATACCTCGTTGTAGTCAGTATTGTCATACGTCGAGCCGAGCATACTGTTAAGCTCTGCGTCCACGAAGTACTTATGCATCTCCTTGCCAATTATCGTGTATCGGTAGCGTTAAACAAAACAAAATAAGTTCACGTTAGAAAATGCAGCTACAAAAGCAACTAAATCATAAAATAGACTGCATATTGTAAAGGGATTTGTATAAAAAATTGTCTGTAAATAAAAATATTAAAATGCATATTTTTTTGATTAAATATATGGAGTACACAACATCAAGATATAAAGTAATTAAAAAACAGCTATAACATCGTAAGGCCCAAAGTAGCACAAAATGTAGGTACGAAATATTTGGATGGATCAAAATAAATATTCAATTCGGTAATGAAAGATATCAAAACAGCAATGGCTTCTTCAAATTAGTTATTTTTTTAAATGACGGGCCTTACAAGTCCTTTATCAATCAACTATGTAAAGATGCAAAGTTCGTTTTAAAATAAAATCTAATATTACATTATTATAAAGTTTACAGACTTAACTAGGTAAAAAAAAACGATTTCTTTTTACAGTCCCTACGTGATTCGTTAGGTAGAGGAAGCACTGACACAAAAGCCGTGTCGTTATATCTTAACTGCAAAGTGCTTTTCATTGTTCTACACAACCAGCTTTGCTGATAGCCCGGCTCGGAGCGACATTATACGAGAGCATAGCATTGTGCAGTCAGAGTGTAACTGAGGCTCTATTCTACTCGGTAAAACCATATCACTTTTGACATGTTATCGTATTGTCAACCGTTAGGATAGCTCTTATTTACTTGCCGGTAAGAGTTAAAAATAATACGATAAGGGTTTCCCAAGACGGCAAGAACGGGTCCAATAAGCTTTATGTCCATGCAATAAGAGAGAAAATGACGTCGTCCTGTTCGCAACGCCGAATTTACCGATACGAATGACGCCTTTTTCACTCGTACTGCAAGGACATCAATCTTTTTCTTCCCGGCTGAAGCCAATTCCGCGTGGATATGTCTAACATGTCAAACGCAATATGGTTTTACGGAGTACAATAGCGCCCCTGAGCGAACCAGATAGCCAGTCACCATCAGAAAAAATATATTATCCAACAAGGTTTTCATTACCAGAGGCATAAGAGCGTGTAAATTTTATTTCAATTTATGATAATATATTATGACCGGAGACTACTACAGAATCAGATTAAACGTTGTGCCCACACAGCTATATTACATCAACAATGGTAACAAATTCTTTCTCTGTGCAAATTAATTGTATCGATAAATAGGCTAATGTCACACATAGAGCCCATTTAGAGAAAATAATCACATTGACACATTGACATATCATATAAGCGTGACTTATTTAATCAAATAAGAAAAACATCCAGCACCATTATTAAAACTGGGTGGGAGGGAAACCACACTCCTGTCTGATATTCTACAAATTCATTGCTTATTAAAACGTTAAAAACACCTCCGTTGAATCGTACGCTCACTTAATATACTAGTTAGAGCTACTGTCTATAACGTCATCAATCTATGTAACAATATGACTACGATGTAAAATCAAGATGATCCTTAAATTGGAATATACCTTCTTATCCTTCCGGTATATTCAAGGAAAGGTTCCAAATGAAAGAAAATCATGAACGTAGTTTTTTAAATCCCTAAAATTTTGTTAGATTGTCTCCCTAGAGGGTCGCTAGAATATTTTAACTTAGGGTACCGTCAACTGGGGTTACTTTGATTTACGGGGTAACATTGCCCACCCCAAAAACTAGTTTTAATATTCAATTATTCTATTAAATGTTTCATCAGGAGCAAGCTACTTATACAGTTATACAATTATTTAAATAATTTAAGAAGATTACCACTAAAATTGTTATCGTTTTAAGGGTGAGCAATGTTACCCCGTAAATCAAAATAACCCCAGTTAACCGGTATTCAAAAATATTGAATAACACTGAACTAGATGAGTGGCGCCTGATCATAAAAAGGATAATGCGGTAAAGCACATGTAAATCCGCGCCATCGAATGTAACATGGGACAAGTCTAAGGACATTTTTACACCAATATCACAAGTTAATTTATAACAGGTTCTGAGCTCATATTAGCTTTAAAAACCTCTGATAGAGCTAAATCTCTGTCCGTTTCACTGCTTGGTTTTTATTAATTTCCCACAGGTTATGAACGGCTCGGGTCTTCTTCTAACTGTAATGTTTATATCTACCGTACCTGTATGAAAGTGCAGAACTGCACGCAGACCTGGCACAGGGTGGTGACGGCCTTCAGGAGCTGCGGGCTCGTCAGCATGCAGTCGCCGAGACACTGTTCCAGAAAGTCGCTGTGTCGCTCCAGAACCTCATCCACATTGTTCACCTGAAAACAAAAATATTTTTCGAGTTATACAGGGTGACACCTAAGACGTAATACAACATTTTATTTTCTAGATCTACTCATCAGTACGATCAACTTTTACTATGGGACTAATATCGAAATCGGTAGAAAAAATTTTAATCTCCCATACTAAAAGCAATCAGCTGGTTTCACAATTTGTATGGAGACGTCGATTTTGTGTTTACGTTTTCGAAGTTGGTCCCATATTAATAGTTGATTGTAATCATGAGTAGATTCGGAAAATTACATTTTGTATTACGTCTTAAGTGTCACCTAGTATATAAATTAGTCGGATAATCTAATATCTAGGTGTTCAGTGTTCTGGATAGTTGAGGTTATTAAAACAATTGAAAAGTAACCAGGCAACCGTAGACATTCGTCAATAGTTCTTTCACTCGGTTCCAGATGATGCTCCTGTTTTCCATTAGTAGGTATATCCAAGGATTGCTTTAATGTTTCTTATACATTTTCGCAATATAACTTTAGAATCAGTTCAAAATTTGCAATCTTTTCTAAACAATGAAATAATATGTAGGAAATTAAACCAAGTAGCAACCCTGAAATATTTTCCACAATGATTCTTTGTGGATGCAAGTGAAACATTTGAATTGAATTAAGCCGAGCAATGAGTAATCTAACCTTGCGAGGCGAGAGCTAAGGGTACCGCCTACGAATAAACCACTCGCTCCGCCCACTGCAAAAACTTTAAGGCTAACAAAATATCCAACATGACTGACCAATGATTTTCACCAACATTGGTTTATTCAGTGTTTGACCTCAATTTAATACATAATATGAAACAGGTTAGGCTTGCTTCAAGGTCAACCGCAAGGTTTTTTTATCAAAAACCCATCTTCCTATGCTATGTTTGGCAATACTTTCTCATCATGATATCAACAAGGCCATCGGCCGCATCAATAAAAACCAGATCATAGTAATTTTGGAACAGTGAATCTTTTACCACTCTATGTAGGTATTTTAAGTTAGGTGCACTTTGAAAATCACAAACTTTATCTCAAACAAAACTTTTGTAATCAAATAATGAGTAAAGCTAGCCATTAGGTATCTGTTGGTCATTAATGCAGCATGGCCGATAATTGGCGGCGGTGGCAGGATCGCCTCCCACAGTCGCGCTCACTCCGACGAATCCGAGCGGCGCGGGCGCACCGCCGCTATGCGAAGCAAGTGAACAGTGACAGAGTGATTGTGACGAGTGAATTACTGTGGAAATTTGTGTAACCATAGGTGGGTTTTCAAATTAAAATATGCGCTATTAATTTAACAAAATAAAGCAGACAGATATTTTTGAGAAACATTAAAAAATACATGTACGTCGCAATTTGAAACCCGCGCTACCGTTTATCGCCGTCATATACTCAGGTATCTATCAGACGTTTATCCAGAAGCATCTTAATGATTCTTGTAATCTGGTCATATGGCTAGTGCTCAATTTAAAAGCTATTTTAAGTTTGTTTATATACGTAAACATTGCAAATTTGAACCGACACATATTAAGATAGCAGATAGTAGGTATTAAAACTTTTTAATTATTAATATTTTTCCATAATTAAATATCACCAACAAGGGTATTAAATAACTTCCGTAAACAGAGAATAACGTTGCTTCGGCCTTGTACAGTCAACAAGTTTAAACTTCAAAGCGGTCAGAACATATAACATAATGTGGGTGTCAACATAAAGAGATCATCACATGTGTGGACCGTCGAGCCCTCGGACAAGGTCGCAATGACGTCACTGCGATGATGCGGGACACATACATAGACCACGGGAAGCAGGGCATGATGAGGATAATTGATAAATTGCCACAAGTTACAATATTGCAGCGGACAGGCGCATCCGGTGAAGGTTTAAATATATTTCTAACACAATGAACCCGAGCCGTTTGATTGCAAATGCGCTTTGCAATGCAAGTTTGCGGTTATACAGGTATCGGGTTGAGCGGAACTGGTTTGCTTAGGTTTGTATATGATGCTTTGACTGTTCACGGCGGTGTAGGTATATCTTCTTAAGCCTGTATAGCCTGAGTTGGACAAAGTACCAACATAGACCGGTAAACTCAAAGTATGTTTCGGTTGGCGGTTACGTTTCATTATTACAAAATATCCATCATGCATCGAAAATAACAAAAACTTTTTTCGATGAAACTCAATTTCGTATTTTGAAACAAATGTTTTTCACCGCGCGTTAAAAAGTCAAGAACATTTATTATTACATCAATTTATTTGCGTGAATGTAGCCGAGGGTACTAAATATTTCACAACAGCTAGATTGATAGTCAAACCGACAGGTGAAAAAAAATTAAACACTAACTTGACGGACGCGAAGTGACCCGGGTCGACCTATTATACAAGCAGGCCGCTTATACGAGTATTGAAGAGTCATCAATAAAAATCGATTTAATCATCCATGTACCAGATTACCGGGCAACCTCAAATACTGTTATCTAATGTGCACATTTACAAACTGGTCAAACAACGAGCCGTTTGTAAAGATTAAATTGAGAATTATGCGTGAAGCACTTTTAAGTTACCTATGCGTAACGAATAACAGAGATTTGTTTGGTTCAAGATCATTTTAAATTTATCTACTTGACAAATGGTAATAATGTATTGCCACCTAATCCGCACAATACCTGTCTCGGTTTGAATCAGATTACATAAGAACGGGAAGGAAAGGCACATCTGCATATTTCCATATTCAATATCAGTTGACGATGGACTCAAATATACGAACGGTGCAAATGTTGACAAAATGGTGACGCCATTCGCCTACACGTCCCGGCGTCGTTACGCCAAATAGGGACCTCCGGCTGATTCTTAGACATAATATATTCACACTGGTCCTTAAATAAATTATCGACTTCCATATATTACCCGGTAAACGGTTTCTCTAAAAAGGACATAATTTGGTAGAGATTACTTATCGCCTCATAATATTTGGTAGCTTCTAACTAAATAGTTCGATTGTATTGGATGTGTTAAAGGCAACTGTAAGGAAGGTAATTTTAGTCGCAAACAGAATCAGCAATAATGCGTAATACCTACCTACCTGTTTATGGGCTTCAGAGCCCATTGCACGTAATATTAGATGGCCTGTGTGCTTGTTTGCCTTCTTCATAGCACAACACTATTGCGGGGTCCCGCAATAATAAAGTAAATGGGCCATTCTACTTTTCGTTGTACATAACTTTTAGCCACGCTCTCACTAAACTATTTTTATTTCAACAAACGGTAAAGTGCTGCTTTTTCTAACTTAAAACTAGAAAAGGGACGTCAATAAGCTTATACACTCGGCGTCAAAAATATCGCACCTTCGGGAAAAATATGTTCAACCGACATTATACCCTATTTAATCAAGGGTAAAGGTATGACTGTTAGGTATTATTTGAAAGGTAATAAAATATACTTTTTAAAAAAGCTAAAAAAAATGTAATTATTGTAACCAGATTTAAAAAAAAATAAGTTTAATGCGAGGACAAGAAAAATGTTTATTAAATTGTAAATTAACATCAATGAAATGGTTAACAAACAAACAAAAAAGACACTTAAAAGTAACCTTAAACCTAGTTTTACCCCCCCTTGCCCTAACTACTGCTTCCATGCGGTCTTTCATTGACCGAACCAACTTCACTACGTCCGTCTGAGGAATGAGGTTCCATTCTTCAATCACGGCGTCCTGGAGGTCTTGGAGAGTGGTAGGGATGGCATCACGTGACCGAACACGTCGCTTCAGCTCGTCCCAAAGGTGTTCGATTGGGTTCAAGTCGGGACTTCTCGCTGGCCACTGCATAACAGGGATCCCAACCTCTCCCAGGTAATCACGAACGAGCAATGCAGTGTGGTTGCGGGCGTTGTCGTGCATTAAAGTGAATCCAGTGCCGACAAAACCCGCATATGGGACCACATGCTCTTCCAGGATCTCCGTGACGTCCCGGTGAGCAGTCAGAGACCCCTGCCCGCGAGTGCCCGCCGTCCGGGAGACGCACAGAAGGTCGGTCTTGCCATCTGTGGACATACCGCCCCAGAACATGCACGAACCACCTCCGTAGGCCACCGTTTCTTCAATGCAGGCTTGAGCAAATCGTTCTCCCGACCTTCTGTAGACTCTTCTACGCCTGTCGTTGCAATAGAGGCAGACCCTCGTCTCATCGGAGAAGAGAACCTGCCTCCACTGGTCGAATGTCCAATCGACGTGAGCACGAGCAAACTGCAGGCAGTCTCTGCGATGCTGTGCGGTCAGTTGGGGACCTGTAGCAGCCCTGCGGGTCACAATCTTCTTCTCCCGCAACCTTCTCCTAATGGTGGAGGTGCTAACAGAGGTCGTCCGAGCTTCTCGGAGACGCTGTTGCACCTCAACAGCATTGGAGAAGCGATTGCGTAGAGACGACGACACAATAAAGCGGTCGTCTCTTTCAGATGTGCAGCGTCAGCGGCCAGCTCCATGCCTCCTAATGAAGCCTCCAGTCTCCTGGAACCGCAGGTATACTCGGCGGACAGCAAACCGGCTTAAATTCAGTTGCCGAGCGATATCACATTGCTTGGAGCAGTGCGACCACCTGGGTTGATTCAGCAGCAGTGGTTTCCATTTTTGAGGGTAGTTTTTTTGCTTCAGCTCCTTAGATGTGTTCTCTTTAACGTCTGGATAGCGAATTATTGACATTTGACCTTTACCAGACTTTTTATACACCTGGAACACGGCACAACTCGCGACCATTCAAACGCGTAATTTGGCACTTTTTTTTCGAAACTCTCAGTTTGCGAAAACACTTTTTTTTTCTTTAAATTAAATATTGTTAATTTAAAACACATTAAACGTGCTTTCGATTGATACTAATATTTACGAGGTGGGACAATTTTACTAAGGGCTAGATTTGATTGAATCTGATTTTCAACGAGGTGCGATATTTTTGACGCCGAGTGTATATAGAATTAACCTAATTCATAAAAAGTTATTTGTAATAACTATAAAGTGAGTAACGCAGTGGACGTTGATGTCCCCGCCTTTTCTATGGAAAATGTGCAATTTACCATTGAGTTACCAAGATTCTTCAGCGATAATTGAGTAATTTAGGATATTTTTTTTTGAAAATCGTTAAACGTAAACACTCTAAGTTCACGTTAATTGTTTATTCGCGGATTCATCATTTGGTATACTTTTTATCGGACGATAGCAAAAATGTACACTGAAAAGTAGAATGGCCCAAATATATAACTAATAAAAAAAACGAAGCAGGTTTAATTTACCGTACAGTCCACAAACATTTCAGCTCACGACTAAAACAAAAGTGTGTTTACAAAGCACAGAAGCGATACCAGGTAGCGATTGCGTTCAATGCAACAATGTAACGCTAGCAAACTCGCGACGTGCGTAACAACTTTCCGAAAGTGTTGAAGATTATAAATAAGAATAAAAACAGCAAAGATCATGGCAAAAACTGTTAATCACAGGTACTAGCGCAGCGCGCTCGCCGGTCCAGCGAATCGAAATAGCTCAAAGAGTTAAAACGCTCTCTCTCGCAGGTACTTCAGTTCAGGGTGTCGTAAATGACCAAGCAGATTGCTCGTTCTTTATGGGCTATTACGGGCGCTTATAACGTACGGAGAGTTGATTTGGAATAAAGCGATTAATACAAGCTTTCCGGTCGCACTTTTGATGCACGCCTCGAAATAAACACTTCAACGCGTCTTCACTGCGTCTGTTTACGAACAGAATTGTTTATTTATCAACATCATACTTAACGGATAACATCAGCCACTAATTTTCCGAACAGAATATGGCAATATTTTAGAAACTCCACTTGACGATTTCTTAGAAAGGCAACAGTCGACTCTGTATTAACGGCGAAGCAAATTAAGCACGAAGTTGACAAAAAGCCGCCCGTACGTATTTGAGGTTGGATACGCGTGTTGAAATTAAAATTTCGTGTGTGGAACGGAAGGCTTTTTCTGTTTAGTTGGTCAAGTACCGGATGTAAAGAAATGGTTACGAGCACGACCGGCGCAAATCTCTAGTTGCTTAAACCCATATAACTATCTACATTCATCATTACAAAATTCTTATTATCGTTTTGGCTTTATGGCAGATTCTACGTCACGGTTTAGACATAACCATAAAGATCTTTACAATCATATAGTAAGCAAATTATGCGCGGAGGCGCTCAGCACAAGACATTTCGTAATATAAAATTCTACCTTCGTTAGCTTAAGTGGTTTATTTATCTAATAAAATGAGGCTAAAGGTTTTCTAAACATAATTAAGAACCTTTATGTTAACTAGTTGCTCAAGAACATTAAGCTCGCAGTAACCATAACACGAAACTTAATTTTTAAAGTGTGTCGCTATGATTCACTTGACGACTAAAACTTGTATCTAGAATAATCTTCACTGCGTTGCAATGCAGTGAATGCAATTTACAGAATTATTGTAGGTTAAATAAACAGTTTATTTATAATATAATACAATACAAAAATACTTTATAAAACACCACACACAGGATACAGGTTCAACAAAGAGCAGAAAATAAAAAATAAATGCTACGTAAATCAACAGTAGGTACTTTCAAAGTTCACCTTTGTATCCATATTTTATTTTTATTGCATTGTTTTCCTTTTTAATGTTTTACAACAATGTGTTAACATACATACAAAGAAGAGAAGTTAAAAACAAACTGCAGATATTTGACAAGCGCCATATTTTCCCGAATTTGTCGCCTAAACTCATAACAGCAATGGGTTATTTAAACCTTTATTTATTTTCATTTCACCAGCTTTTTTTATCAGGGGATAATCTTACACTAATCTTGAATGGTCCGAGCGCCAGACTAACCTCAGCTAGGGCTCAGAAAACCGGTATAACATTGATAATCTTATTGCACTCAACGATCCTGATAGCGAAACTGGTCAAGGTGATCAACATGCAAGTTGACTGAGAATGCAATATTTTTTACCTCATGTCCCCGAAAAACTTGTACACCCACGCCTGAATGTGACTCACAGTGACAATCCGTCACATATCCTCGACAATTAACTAGCTAAATAGAGATGAAGTATTAAATCGTCAATGTGAATCATGAGTGTTCCAGCTTTGAATACAATTGACAAGTATAGTAACCAATCTATATCAATACGTTAGTCATTGACAGGCTACCAAGTAAAGCAAGGCGTGGTCATGGTCATTAAACAGAAGTCAACAAGTGGACTAACGAACGTGGAATAGCTAATAAACGTGGGGTTTACAGAGTTAACTGTGCTATCGCAATTCTCAAATATTATACTGATGACTTAATTTATGAAGTTGCAACCAATTATTTTATTCAAATTGAATTACAGCAGTATATTGAATCACGTTCTTAATTCAATTTTGTAAAACGTGCGCCGTTCGTATAATCCCATTATATTAATTTAAGCCCGCTTTCACTTCCTCAGTGGCGATATGATTGTGTTCATATAGGTACATGTAAGTAGAGGGCTAGCTTCAGTTTTTTGTTAATTTATAACAGACGCAATTTCACCGTGGTTTGTAGAGGCGTTGCTCGACAATTAGGGCGTAGCGTCGGCCGGTCGGTAGCGCCGAGATAAAACCCGCTTACTGATATCATTGAGAAACAACGGAAGGGGCTAATTACGAGCACCATTAGAGAATACAACAAATTAAAAAAGAGCAACATTGAAAAGAGAACCGATACATTTCATACTAAAGTTAACATATTTATTTCGTAGAATAGTTCTTTTGTGCACTCGGAAACACCGATTAAAACGTAAATCAAATAACGTTTGACGTGTTGTATAAACATGTTCACTATATAAATAAAAGCGATGAACGCTATTGAAAGATAGATACGCCAATAAAAATCATGTTTCAGCATTTTTCCCCATAAATTCGTAGAATAGAGGAGATTGTTGAACTTAGTTATCTACTAGCTTCTGCCCGTGACTTCGTCCGCATAGATTTCGATTATCGTTAATATGTGTCGTTAATCTAGGTTATACAGGGTGTTTGGCAGTCGGGTGTAGGGGTTTTAAGGGATGATAGTAAGGGTCATTCTGAACATTTTTGACCACATTTACTATTATGCTAAGTTTCACGGTTTCCGAGATATTGATCATTTTAATAGGATTTTTTGTCATTTTTCCTTATGTCCGTGATACGAAAAACCCCTTAATTCAAGTATTAATTTAAAAAAAAAACAGTGTTATGAAATAAGGAAGTTTTAAAGCTACATGCCATTTTTTTTTTCCTTACAACTTTTTGAGTAACCTCACAAAATTGGTTTTTCCATACTTGGTGAAAAACAAACGCGGGGTTCTCTTAGTATGGAGAAAGTAACTCTTGCGCGTTTACTCAAAATTTTGTAAAGAAAAAAAAATGGCATGTAGCTTTAAAACTTCCTTATTTCATAGTGATTCAAGTCATGCAAGAAAACACTGTTTTTTTTTTAAAATTAATACTTGAATTAAGGGGTTTTTCGTATCACGGACATTAGGAAAAGTGACAAAAAATCCTATTAAAATGATCAATATCTCGGAAACCGTGGAACTTAGCATAATAGTAAATGTGGTCAAAAATGTTCAGAATGACCCTTACTATCATCCCTTAAAACCCCTACACCCGACTGCCAAACACCCTGTATAAGCTATCTGCATTTCAAATTGCATCCTAATCCAGTAGTTGCAGTGTAAAGGAGTAACAAACTAACACACACATAAACTATCGCATTTATAATATTAGTAGGATATAATATAAAAGAAGAAACTGTCTGACTGATTGATCAACCGAAACCGCTGGACTTAGGTACTTGAAATTAGGAGGGAACATTCCTTAGATATCCTACGGGTGTATTAAGAAGGGATTTTTGGAAATTAATCCCCTAAGGGGTTAAAATAAGGGGGAGCAGCGGGAAACATATTTTACGCGTACTAAGTCGCGGGCGTCCTGTAGTTTATTAATAAAGAAGTAAACTTTATTACTTTTACATGGCTTAAAAGCACTTTAACAGCAGTTTATCGCATCGTTTAAATAAATTTGTAATCAGGAAATCAATCTAAACGATAATAGTCAAAAAGGTCAATTTTGAAACTTGAAAGACATGCAGCATAATTGAAGGGCGCTTAAATGCCAAATATCAGATAGCCGAAGGTATCTCTTCAAGTAAGATTTGAACGCTACAAAGAACGAATTTATTTAATCAAGTGAGATACTCGGCTCTAACAAACGAGTTAGCGTATTGTTATCGGCTATTCGGCATGCACGTCATAATGCGCCGATAATCTATTTAGCTTATTGTATTTATTCATTACCACATTTGGTTAACAATTGGAAAAGAGCTGTACCCGCTGCGAAAGGTAAAGGCTGTGTATTATTCGCAATTCTAGTGCCAACCCTACCAAGTTCAAGCACGTAATAAAGTTAAAATTCACCAATTTACAAAGGTCGAGGTAGCATTAGCAAAAATGTTATTTATAGTAAATGGCTAAGAAACTTCGATATCTGCATATGATATGACATGACTAAAACAAAAATATTTTCTGTGTAATCGCCATACGAATAAATATATAAATAAATAGTAAAGCAAAAGCAACGTATCGCTACCGATTGGTAATTTATTTCTAATCACAAAAGTTACATTGATGACCAACAGCCAATGAGGCATGGCACTATATGAAGTAGGTATCTGAACCCTTACTCAGCTTATACAAGCGTCAATACAAAGACACATTCAGATGCCAACTACTCGAGACCGTGTCAATTTTGTATCACAATCGGAGAGCTTAGCACTGAAACTGTTAATACGTGATCAAGGGCCGACACATAATGTTTATTTAATCTAAGCTTTCAACAGAGCGCGTAGAGTTTGTGACGGTTGCTGCAGGCGAAACGGGAGCTATAATAATGAGGGGGCAATCGCTCCAAATTTCTCCTAGACCATTAAATTAATGCTACTCGCGTCTCTCTCGCTAGAAACAAGTAATTGGACCGATTTACGCACTACATTATGTTATTTCTTACTAACCACAACCAAAAATGAACCTTGAAATCATGTAGTTTATTACAAAGGAGCTCGTTTTCGCTTTAACGTTTCCTAGCGGTTAATTTGGGCAAGATTTTATAGCAGTATAATTGTTGTTAGTGAAGTATTGATGAATCGATGAGCTACAGTACGTGTGCTTTGTTTTACAATTTGCATACTAAGCACCCACATGTGCTGTTGTAAACTTGTAAACTTTCATCAATAGCAAATTAAAATACCAACTTTATTGTTGGCAACGGTGTTTAAGAAAAACGGATACCATCTCGTTGATGTATAGTCTAGTCAGTAGTCACGGTAAGAAAAAAGTCGTCACTTTTAGATCTTTGAAATGAAGTCGAAAAGTGACAAACCTTGTTTACATATGACTAGCCTCTATAAATATGTATTCAATAACCGATTAAGATAGGCCTAAGCAAAGAGTCCTTATTTATCGCTAATCAAATATCAAGCATAATTTATTTTTTTAGGAAAAATTTGGTCATAAAAGAGCTCCCAAACTATACAAGATTATGCTTAACACCAGTATGGCATTTTTAACTGTAATAATAAATAGCATGGGACAGTAAATGTTTCGTTGCGGCAATTTTACAAGATTTCCAAGAGATTCTCAGAGCAGCTTTGAATAATCCTCAATTAGTTCACGGTGCTCAATTGGCTACGCTAGCCGGTCTTGTTAGGATAATATTTGTCTTCGGCTTAGCTGTTATATTATGTAGCTACTAACCAGTGAGCCGATGACTAACGTTCATAACGTAGCTGCAGAAAATATAATACCAAAAGTCACAGTTTTCCGTTATACTCCTCAACTTTATTAACGAGTATTTTTATGTTGTCCAGACACATATGTAATTACTTATAATTAGGGGTTAGGCATTTATAAATATTTCAAATTGTTTGTTAATGTTCTATTGTTAAAGTATCAGCTTGACAAATTATTTGACTCGTAGAGATACCTTAAGGCATGAAGTCCGTCATTTGTACCGCATTGGTTTACTTAAAAACGTTTTAATAATGAGGTTCATTAATACGAAAGAAAAAACGCGCCGCCATTTCTCGTGAGTTTCATGCAAATAACATAAATACTTATTTCTTGTTTCGAAAAATAAATGCCACAGCAGCTATTTAACCTTTTATAATCCCAAACTTCTGTAGACAGCAAGGAATTTAACAGTAACTAAACACCAGTTGGCCTTTTCGCTTCGACACGCCGCACGGATCCAAAATAAAGATGAAAACGTAAAGTTCAAAGAGCCATAAAGTGCCCGAACAATACAAGTGCTCGGTCATCGGAACGCAATGAGATACTCCATGTGTTCCAGTGAGCGTTATAGTACAATAATAACGCACATAATTGCATCGCAAGTGGTTTTCTTTAACAGCTACTATAAAGAGGATCCCTTCCGGTAGGAAGGTGAAGGTATATACGAAGTTGATGACATTAAGACGTGAGTCAGTCGTATTTGTATTCTATTTAAATACATAATGAATCACGCGAACCAATTTAATTTAAAGTCCGTAGTCTAAATAATAGGAACATTGACGGGGACTTGACAGAACAATTAAAAATTGATAATAAATAACCATCCCTCATTTACAATTGATTCATCTTGAAATTCTTAATACAGTGTCCCTGGAAGTTCGGATCGAATAGGGAGGTTAACGATATCCAAGTTATCAAGAGTGATCGTAATCAATGTTCTGCAATTATTTACAGTTCGAAATCTAGTATATTTTTTGTGAATATTCAGTAAGTAGGTAACACCTACAGTATTCACTTTGTACCTACTGAAAATTCCATGCTCTACGGGTTTAATTTAAAACAGTGGCCAAAGATGTTTAGGCGTGATAGGTTAATACTATCGGCTTTGTTACTTACTGTGTATTTGCTATTTAGTAGTTAGCCTACCGAGGGGCGATCTAACCGCAGCTCTCCCCTGTTACACATCTGTAAAGTTATAACAATCTAACGCGAGATCAACGTCGATTCAATCTACGGTTAATATATATAGAAAACAATACCGCATTGTATAGGTACTCCTTTAGTCAATTTCTTAATCGCTTACAACTTGGATTTGCAAATGTGTGAGTACACACTGTATGAATAGATGACTAACGTATTTTACATACAATTTCACACAAACGCACTTACACTAGTCAGTATATCAATTTCGTTCTTAATTATTGTAGCAGTGGCTTTACCACTACACCTAAAGATATCACCTCTCGAATGATTTATCTATACTATTGTGTTTGACAACGGTTCCACCTGTTCATAGTCAGCCGATCAGCCGACTTTTATACTGCCCATTGATTAATCGACTAAGACCGGTCCGAGAATATATCGTGTTAATTTACCGTAAATAATTCCATTTGTATTCGAGTTGTAAAGATAAATTATACTCCGCGTCAGTTTCGTTCCTAAAAAAATATTCAACAGAAAACTTTGAAAAAGACTCTTTACTGAATTCTAAGTACACACTTTAAAACTTCTCAATTAAGATAGTTTAGTAGATTTGATAATTTACGTTGTGATCTAAGTTAAAAACTTTTTAATGCCAAATATTGAATTCTCCATAAATAAACATTATTAAGAGGTAATGACGATTTCATGATAAAATAATGATATGTTAAAATAAATAACAGATCACTGCACGTAGTTGCAATCTTAAACCTTATACCATTTGCAATTCCAATAAATGTTTTGATGTTTAAGCATACCTTTATAATAATGAACATTTTGACGAACGAAGTGTTAATATTTGGAGTGTGAGCGCCGTTAACACATCCAACAAAAGATTATAGACAACTAACGATGCCGCTGCAGTACCACGGTCACTTCTCACGAATGTTTGCGCAATCGATTAGCACTTTTCATTAAAAATCTTGTTGACTCAACAAATTACTGAAAGAAGTAAAGTCTAAATACAACGACGCTCGCAGCCATGAGAAAGTACGCCAGATGTAACATACGAAAGTGAATTCAATTAAATAATCGGTGTAACGAGTAGTAATACTATACAACAGTTTTAAAACAATTTGGCTCAACAAGATAATTGTTTGGGCACTTATTATTTAAGCTATTGTTTTTTTTACAGATGCCAGTGCGGCGTGAACTATGACGCGGGACACTTACGAGATGGACGCGCGACAGTTGAGCCGGGGAAGCTCGCTGTTCGGCACAGACCCTCAAATCCAACTCAGAACTGCGTTGCGTACCAACGACTTCACATCATTTAAGAAGTTACTCAGCTACGGCTCCGTCGACTTAGAATGTGTTAACCCTTACCCAGATCACAAAACATACCTCGAACTAGCGATATCGGACCCTAGCAAACTGCCATATTTAAAACTCTTACTCCAACATGAAGTCGAAGTGAACAAAGTGAACGAAACGTTCGCTTGCGCACCGATCCATTTCGCAGTTGAACATGGCAACATTGAGGGTTTAAAGGCACTTTTGGACGACGACAGAATAGACGTCAATATCAGAAGCAAAGGCAACAATACAGCTTTATTGCTTGCGATAAAGAAGATTGAAGATTTAGAGGATGATCGAGAAAGGGATCTTGCAACTTACGAAGATATAATAGAGCTGTTATTAAAAGCAGAATGTGACGCAAACGCGTCTGATCTAAAAGGAATTACACCAGTTTATTCCGCAGCCAAACAAGGACTTGAAAGGGTTATAACTATGATAATCGATTACGCAAGAAACCCAGTAGACATCGATACATATAAAGATAGAAGGGGCAAAACAGCTCGTTACTTCTTGAAAGAGGCATTTCCGCATTTAGTGGACAAATTTGACACTTCGGCTGAAACAGAGAAGGTAATCAACAGCGATAAGCTGTTTTCGTATCTAAGTCGACATGACGAGAGCAATTTTATTCGCGATTTCACTTTACTCGTTAAGAACAACGAGCATCGTTCAGCGCTAGCTGCCAACAATGGTACGTTTACGATGTTGCAGCTTGCAACAGACAAAGGTTTCCAAAAAGTGGTCGAGACGCTACTCAACGCAGGTGCAGACCCTAATGCAACTTGTTCAGGTGAGACCAGCCGTCCAGTGTCACTCGCTTGCAAAAATGGGTACTCCAACATACTTAAAATGTTCACTGACAACGAATCTACGTTATTTGAACCTGTTAACGGTGAATCTTTAATTCAGATTACTGTCAAGAATATGAGATCATATTCAAATAATCCTTACGCTGACTTCAAAGGATGTTTAAAATTATTACTGAAGAATAATAATTCCAAAATCAACATTAATGTCAACCATCCAGACATGAAAAATAACACTGCACTACATTACGCGGCTAGAAATGGGGACAATGAAACAGTATTGGAACTGCTGAGGCATGGAGCCTGCGTGGGCCTACGTAATAGATTCAACGAACCGCCTCTAGCAGATATCAACGCAAAAACACTGGAGACCTATTTGGACGAGTGTATCACAACCAACGGCGAACGACCAAGCGATGACGACTACGAAATTCATATAAAGTACAGCTTCCTTGTTTACCCTAACAATTCCGTTGAAAACGAAGTATGCAAGGTTCCGCTTATCGACACTTCAAACAATAACGTAAAAGAGTGTGACGCAATTCTGGCTTCGGAAACTGATGCTCTTTTGTACATGACGAGAAATGAAGAGTTAAGACCCCTCTTAAAACATCCAGTTATAACCAGTTTTCTTTACTTAAAATGGCAAAGGATAAGCTGTTTGTTTTATGCGAACATAACCTTCTATTCTCTCTTATGGTTGTGCTTGATTCTCTACATTATACTTGGATATGGTGTAGATAAGAAACAATCAAGTTCCATCGAGGCATTGAACGTCGTAACGTATATTGGCTCAGCTATCGGTTTGATTCTCTTGATAATACGAGAACTATTTCAAATGTTAGTCTCACCGAGGAGATATTTTCAAAGTATCGAAAACTGGATGGAAATATTTCTGATATTTGTGACAGCTTTTATCGTGTGCAACACAGCTGTGGAATCGTCAAAGCAACAACTGTCTGCAGTCGCCATTTTACTGTCGTCGGCTGAATTAGTTCTCTTGATCGGCCAGTTCCCCACGTTATCAACGAACATAGTCATGTTAAAAACTGTCTCCTGGAACTTCTTTAAATTCTTACTTTGGTATTGCATTTTGATAATCGCGTTCGCCTTGAGCTTTTATACATTATTCAGGAAAGAGACAGAAAGTGACAAGCAAGCACCGGACCCTAATGCCGCGGGCAACGGAGAGGAAGAAGAGGAAGATTTCTTCGAAGATCCAGGTCGATCGTTGTTCAAGACCATAGTCATGTTGACCGGAGAATTCGACGCCGGGTCTATCAAATTCAGCACATTTCCAATAACAAGTCATATCATATTTATCATATTTGTCTTTATGATTCCTATTGTTTTGTTTAATTTGCTAAACGGTTTAGCTGTGAGCGACACCCAAGAAATTAGGGCTGACGCTGAGCTTGTCGGCCATATCTCCAGAGTTAAATTAATTTCATACTTCGAAAGTGTTCTTATTGGAAACACTGGAACATACTCAAAACCTTACTTTTTCTGTGCGTGCATGCCGGATATGAACTTTATAAAACCAAAGACTTTGTGCCTGAAACCGTTTGCTAAACGAATATCGCTGTTCCCGCACTTCTTACCGAAGTACAGAATACTTGTGAAGCCAAATAAGGATAATACCATAGAAATACCGCATGCGGAGCCAATTGGCAAATTTGGTGATGACTACGAAGACATTGAAGGCGGTGGGTGCTGTTTCGAGAAATGCCAGAATTATAGGCTCGACAGGAAAATCGTGAAGAATGCTAAAATTGTCATCAGTAAAAAAACCAACATATCAGAAATCGATGAATTAAAAGCTAAAATAGATGACCTACGTCAAATGCTAAAAGACTCTTTACAGAGTCGGCAGTAAAGCGGAATGTTTTACAACATATTCAGGTCCGTCGATACGAAAGTTAAAAGTTAAGAAGAATATAACTATTATGAATACTTTTCATAACATTTATAACACTAGCTTATGCATTTTGTCTAGAATAAAGACATTTAACATTTATGTTTAGTCAGATAAGCGTTTAACTTTAAAACTTTTATAAAATCATTATTATTAAGTGTTGCAATGTTAAGAATCTCATATTTAAAACTGCCTTCCATAACTGGTAATAGATATTAAAAATAAAAATCTTTTGTAACTGGTTTATTATTTTATGATTCAATTTACCAATGATATTTGTTAATAATTTTTGACCTTGATTTGAGTTTATTTATTTATTTATTTATTTATTTATTTGATAAAAATGTTTACATGACATTACAGTTTAACCAATGCGTCACTAAACTTAGATTAACAATTAAGGATTAAAAAATTCACAATAATAGGTAACAAATCAAATTGGAATAGTTGAGCACCTAGCATCCTTCGCCTCACAGAATCTCAAGCATTCACTACACACTGCCGCCCATCGCCACGCAAACAAGTCGCACTCGGGTGTCGATGCCAGGAGCGCATTGAGCTGTGCGCAGGCGCGGGGCAGCGGCGAGTTCCTGCACGACACGGTGCGCGCCGGCGGCACGGCCAGCAGGTCGCGTCGTCGTGGTCTGAGGGCGATCCTCGGGACATCCGGAACAAGCAGTCTCACGAGACGCTCAACAAGTTCGGGGCAGTCCGACTCACCACGCAAGGCTCGACATGCCGTGGTCATGAGTCGACAATTCCGCCTTACCTCCAAGGAGTTGTACCCAAGAGAGCCAAGTAGATACTTTGTTGGGTACAAATAAGGGTAGACTCCAAATGATTTTTTATAAAGGAATCTCAAAAACGCCTTCTGAACCTTCTCAAGCATTAAGACATACGTCGATTCGTAGGGGTTCCATACGATCGACGAATTGTCTAGCTTACTCCTTACTAAGGCATTATAAACCATTTTTATGGCCACTGGGTCATGAAAATGGCGAAGATTTCGGATAACGAAACCCAGTTTTCGGAAGCAGCTCGTGGCGGGAGAAGAAATATGCTCGTGAAAAGTGAGCCGCGCATCGAACACCACGCCCAGATCCTTGACGGAGAAGACACGATTTATCGGCTGTGACCCTAACATATATTGAGCATATATAGCGGTACGAGAGCGGCCAAATGTACACACACTACACTTAGCTGGGTTAAAAAGAAGCTTATTCTCCATACTCCACCGAAACACCAAGTCGATGTCCCCTTGCAACGTCTCGCAATCAGCTCTTTGCTCTACCCCGTATACCAACTTTAGATCATCAGCATACAAGAGACACTGAGCCGCCCGAAGAACCGATTGGAGATCGTTAATCATGATACCGAATAGCAAGGGCCCTAGGATGGAGCCTTGACTTACGCCAGACCGGGTATGGTAAGGAGTCGAGACAAAACAACCATGTCGGACGAACTGCTGCCGATCACGCAGATAACTGGCAAAAAAGGTTAGCAACTTGGGAGAGAAACCAATTTCATCAAGTTTCTTAAGCAGCACGTCATTATCCACGCGATCAAAAGCTTTCGCGAAATCGAAATAGAGGACATCGACCTGAATTCCTCTATCAAGATGCTCAGCAATGTTGTCCGTTAGTATTAAGAGATTAGTGTCGACCGAGCGACTAGGCCGAAAGCCATGCTGCGCGTCACACAAAAAGGGGCGAACCTGTGAGGACAGGTTTCGGTGAAGTATGGCCTCAAACAGCTTACCGAGGGTGGGAAGAACGGCTATGGGTCTGTAATTCTCAACGACGGAAGAGTCGCTCGCCTTCGGGATCGGTCTCACTCTAGACACCTTCCAACTTCGAGGATATGACCCCGAGGAGAGCGCCAGGTTAAAAATATATTGTATCGGGATCTTAAGGAACTCCATACAGCCCTTTACAATATACGCCGGCAAGTTATCTGGTCCGACGGAGCTATTGGCTTTTAGGCGTTTAATCCCAGTTTCAACCTCCTCCAATGTGATTGATTTAATATCAATGCAGTTGAGGCTAGGCTTCCGATCAGCATTTTCTAAAAGGTTTGGATCAAGAAACGGAATGTCAGGTAGAAAAACTTCTGAGAAATAGTTAGTTATCTTAATCGCTCGTATTGCCAGCAGTTAAACAGCCCGATTTTTAAACATTAAGAACGTCCCACGACCCGCAATGGCAGACATGTCGTTTTTGCATGTCATTCTTAAAACATAGTAGGTAGAATTATCTGCTAGGCTTTCTTACCAGAGCCCCAGAGCAAGATAGCTTTAAGGAGCTGTATGACTCGATACGCCCGTCAGTTCGGTTTGGCATAAATATAACCATTAATTGTGAACAGGATCCTGCGCGCTCAATCAAAGAATTGCTTGGAGACACTTCAAATTAAAGACGTTTAAAGACGAGATGTTACCTTTGTACAGACTTATTATCACAAATCAAATTGTTCAGTTTCCCAAAAAAAAGGTGTAATTATTATTAACCTGTAAAATTATACAGTTTTGTGGATTAGGGGCAAGTTTTCCAGAGGTAGAGCCACAAAAATAGAATGATTGCTCCGTAAACGACGAGCTTTCTGTATAGCGAGTATGAGGTTCATTTCCTAACTAGTTTGTTTAGTCCATCAGTGGCTAATAGTCAAACAGAAGTTTTATTAGTGAGAATAAGGAACTTCCTGCCGATATTAATGTAGGTATCGATAACTTATGTTTAAATCATTATAAAGAAAGATAAGACGACGTTTCAGTAAGACTACCGTATCGACTCGAGAATAGACCTCAGCAATATTTTATTTATTATTAACTGAAACACTTTTTTGCCGTCTGTCCTTCTGACAGATTATACTTAGTATTTATGTAACTTTATTGTACAAAAGACAAAAACAATAGTGTTTTCAATCCACGACGTCGGCCCAACTATCTATTTTAAGTGTACATTGAACTAACGGCGGCGTAGTAAATTTGACTGGTGGGGCGGGGTTTTGTGTCCCGGGGGTGACAGGCGTCAGTATCTCAAACACGCATGTAAATGTCAAATCAGATATCTGACTCGTTTTGGGTTCCTAATCGAAAATTGATGAATTCAAAATGCCGAATTGTGTTGTTCTGAAATCGGTGAGACTGTGCTTGCCAAATATATTACTATTATGACTTTTTATTTGTCCGACCTCATCTATCCAATACTGCGATTAGTCTAACATACATAACAATATAAAACTTAAAAACTAACACCGAGGTGACAGAGCTGCGTGGTCCTGTTTAAAGTCGCTCAGCGGGCTATGGAGCGTGCAATGCTCCGAGTTTCTCTGAAGGATAAACTCCGTAACGATGTTAGCCGACAGAGAACCAAAGTAACCGAAACAACGTAGATAATTAGCAAGCAGAAGTGGTAATGGGCTGGTACCCGATAACCGTTGGGGTAGACGTGTTTTTGAGTGGAGACCGTAACTCGGCAATCGTAGTGTAATGCCCGACGGCGAGATGGAGTGATGATTTGCAAAACTCTGCTGGCATGTTGGATGCTACATGATGTTGAATTTACCTTAAGTTCGTAAACGGATATAATTCAGAGTGGTTACAAGCGGGTCAAATATTAAATTATTTTTACTAAAGCTAGGATTTCCAGTATTTTTCAGGTATATAAGTCGTATTGCTAAATATGCATAGATTTACTCACAGTACGGGATATTTAATGTTAATTTGTGGTAAAACGACCCTGTAAATGAGTCATTTTGACACCTGTTTTAAATTATTTCATCTTTTGCAATACGATTATAGGAGTATTCTTTAAAACCTTATTTTGCAGAGATAAAGAATCCAAAAATTTTAGGCCCTTTTGCCAACTTTAGGAAAATTAGCTCTACCTATTCACTGATGAGGATGATCTAGTTGTCTAAATCAATGACTAGCAGCCGTCTGAACCCCTTCAACTTTTTAGTTCTCGATTATCGGGTCTTTCTAGACCAGTTAGTTCCTACCACTGACCTTCTCAAGGTTCTGAATGAGATGGCACCAGGAGGGCTCGATGACCTCGACGCACATGTAGTACTGCAGGTGCTGGACGCAGCTCAGCATGCGCTGGCGCAGCGCGAACGCGTCGGCGTACAGCCGCGCCTCCGAGAACCGCTTTACCACCTTGTTGTATAGCCACACTCTGGAAACAACACACCCGTCAACACGACATAATTTTGTTGTTTTTAGCGACAGCTAGAACGGTTACGATTTTTGCGCTTATCTATGTATGTATGTAACATTCTTTATTATCTCGTATCATACAAACGGCTGAACGGATTTGTAAACTTTATGTATCGTTAGGATTTGGTCGCGGCAACCTGTGTCGGTTTACTCTTGAATCACCGAAACTCATTTCATATAATGTTTTAGTTCGCAGGAGAAATAATTTTTTGGTGGTCACAGGTCTTACCCTTTTTTCTTCTTTTTTTTTCACGGAGAGGAAATTCATTTACGCATCGTAGAGAAGCAGTGGAAGCTGTTACACACATCCCAACACATTGTATTTATAATTAGGAAGTGATTTTTTACTTACAATAACGACGGAACGGGATATTCGAGTACTTGACCGAATACAGTGTAATTTTAGCAGATTGACATAATACGTAAATTTGCCGGGTTATAAATTTTGTGTTGTTAGCGTGTTACGTCGAGAATTTTATTCTCCTGACGACAAGACTTCAAAGAAGTTTAGATATAATAAATAAACATGTCTTGTAATGTAATTGTTTATGTGCAATAAAGAGTTTACATACATACACAAATATCAGAGGACAATCAGAACTAGGCTTGTACTACTAGACAATGATATAAATACTTATATGTATAGAAAAATAAATATTTAATAAATAGAAAACATCATAGACAGAAAACAGGGTCCAAACCAACTAAGCCAACAAATCTTCAAATTGCTACACTATTAAATTTGTCTAAGGCGTTATATGAATTTAAATGTATGTAGTTTGTAAATACGGATCTTCGCGACGGTATAACAACATTGCTTGATGGTACAAGAGTACAACTCACTTGCAGAGCAGCCTCTCGACGTGTTTGCAGTAGAAGAGGTGTCGGAATATCATCTGGTAGCAGGCGATCGCCTTGTGGTTGAGGATGAGCGACACCGGCCACTTCACCTCCAGACCGAACGTGAACGTCTCGATACCGGTCAGGGGCGGACTGTCCTTGTTCTGTTTGTATTCTGTAACAACCAAACGGGTTGTTTATAAAATTAAAATAAACTGGTCAAGTTCGAGTCGGACGAAGGGTACCGTTGTTTCGTACTATTATTATGTAGGGGCCCCTTAATTTTTTCATTTGTTTTATTGCATTGTTATAAGTGCTGAAAATTTATTTGGTCTATCTATTACGATCCAAGATATAAAGCGATTTATAAGGTCCAGCAAAAAACGCTATAAAGACATCGCACCTAATCATACCGTCACTAAACAAAAAAATGCTTCATTTGAAATCCAACTTCATTTTGATGGCAATATTGTCATTATTCGAACTCTTATAGGTATATAATATTTTGTTTAGTGACGGTTTGATTATCAAGGTACGACATGTCTTTTGTAACATTTTTAACTTTATTTGATTTTTTATTATTTTTCGTTATGTTATAGCGGCTAAAGTAATACACACTCTGTAAAAGTTAGTTATCATAGTTCCTGAGATACAGCCCGCTGGCAAGCAGACGGACGGACGGTCGGACGGACGGACGGAGTCATTTTTTTATGAATAGTTTTTATATACCTTTTTCGTCTTCTGTCTCTATGTAGAGTATCTTGAACATTTGGAACTGGAGGTCGTACGGTAACAGCTCCACTCTCATATCTTCATTGTACGGATCATGACTGGCCGCTGATAGCCTGGAATAAGAAAAATAAGAATGGGGTTGATTGGGGTTTCGGCCTTTGAACTTTATTTAGTATCGAAGTTGTTGTGTATACTCTAAAGGGCATGCACAGGATCATTGCAGCAATGCTTGGAGAATATCAGCCTTGGACGTGTTTCGACCTGTTAAACGTTTTTAACGCCACACTTGCTCTGGCTGACAACTAAAAGTCGTGCCAGTGACGCCACAACCGGCCAAAGCCACGCTTTGCAAAGAGACTTTGTTTCGTATGAATTAAGTTGTTTTTCCATAGCATATTAAAAAAAAAGGACAAAAAGGCGAAACAATCATAATCAATTATCCATAATATTAGTATGACTACATAATCCCATGAGATCCACCACCCGGTAAGTTATTTTTTTTAAAGTAACATACCTCAAACAAAGTCCCAACAGCGACTCCAGTTTGGACGGTATAATGTCATCGATTTTCTTGGACAACTCTTGTTCAGTCGCATCCATGAATTGCACGATGAAGTCTCCTTGGCACATGAAGAAGTAGTTCTTGACGGACTTGAGCCGGCCCATCAAGTCGTACTCCTTGAGTAGCAGCTCTAGAAGCGACTTGCTGGCAAATGCGAAGGCTTTTTGTACGACGCCACTGTAGTTTTGTTCTATGAGTGAGTATTTTATCTCTTCGACATTCGTTTTCATTATTGCGTTGCCTGAAAAGAAGTAAAGTATAATTAGACCATTCTATATGGTCATATAATGTAACCTTAGCAAGTACGGATTAAAAAAGATACCAAATAGTAATACTAATTAGTTGGAAATTACTGCATGTTTTCCCTAGAAAATGGTATGATTATGTAGCGACCTAGCGACAAATTGTAACAACTAGCTATGTCTGTATCTAACTGACATATGACAGTGCGTTACAACGCACTATCGAAGTTTCCTCGGTCAGTTGATACACATACAACTTCCAACCTCATACCATTGGACTTCGGATAAGTTTCTCTCTCTCCCCCCTATTTGCACCCCTAGATGATGAATTACCAAAAATCTTTTCTTAGTGCTGTCTTACATCATGAAAGGAACCCCTGTACCAAATTTCAAGTTTCTAGGTACAGTCACGACATTTAATTTGGTACCCACCTTAGGTCCAAAGTCAATCTGACATTCTACATCAATAAGGTTGAGTTTCTTAACAGTTACAAATGACTTAACATCTCTAATGACACTGACAACTTCAAGCATATTTTTCTTGAAATGGGTCCCAAATTAACGCTCGTGACCGTAAAGTAGTTTATGCTGTGCGTTGATATGTGTCAGAACACACGCATCCTTACCGCATTGGCTGATGACATTCAAGTACTTCCCAGTCCGGAGTATAATGTCGGTGTACTTCTCAAGGAACTTCGGTACTCTGTCCTTTTGTACGCTGTACCGCTTCTCCCAATAGTCGGCCGAGTAGTCCACGGGCAACTCTTCCTTGTTCACCAGCTCGTTATCGTCGATCATAAACTCCTAAACAAGTCAGACAAAGTTATTAAAGCACAAGAAGACGACATAAGGTAAGCCCCATATATCACAAAGCTGATAGGAGCGATAGATCATATTCAGTGTCCATAACAACGTCGACAAGTTTCATATAAGTACACCGACTTGTTACTGATCATCTGAGCTTGTAAGTAGTATGATGATGATGATGATGAGTGGGGACGCGGCCGAGGCAGACGGGCGGTCGAGTGGCTCTCCAGTCATTCGGCCCTTGTAAGTAGTAGGTGCCTCAGTATTTTTTTAGATGGAATAAATCAGAGTTGAGTGTAAATAGATGTCGTATTTCATGAAGCGGGCTCAAATTTGACGACGCGCTAGCCTAGTGGGTAGTGACCCTGCGTACGAAGCTAGCGGTCCTGGGTTCGAATCCCGGTAAGGGCAGATATTTACGTGAGGAGCTCGAATATTTGTTCCCGAGTCACTGATGTTTTCTATGTATTTAAGTATATATTTATCTATATAAGTATTTATATCGTTGTCTAGTACCCATAGTACAAGCCTAGAGCTTAGTTTGGGACTAGGTCAATTGGTGTGAGATTGTCCCCTTATATTTATTTATTTATAACATAAGGGCCTGTTTACGGAGTCGCGGGGCATCGCGCGTAGCATTGGGCGGTGCGGTCTGCACTAAATTCAAACATTGTGGCGTTGTATGAAAGCGTTTACGGGTTTGTTCTAAAGTTTCCGAGGGAACAACGATAATCGAAATCTACGCGGACGAAGCCGCGGGCAGAACCTAGTAATAAGTAAATAAATAATAATTACCTGAAATGGATCAACGATGACGCCCTTATGTATCCACTGGTCCAGAATGCAGAAGAATGGCTTGCAGGCTCGTTCAGTGAGGAACAGCGATATCTCCTGCGCGCGCGTGTCGCCGAGGAGCTTGTTGGTCTTGTCGTGCAGCGCCGTCAGCACGCTGCCGCCTCGAAGTTCACTCTGGAATGGAGATACATTCACTAACTGCGGAAAAATGCCAGTACTAAAATAAAATACGTCAGTTAAAGTAACCGTCAAGTTATAAAAAACTGTCATTCCCGACGCGCCGTGAGACGGACTTTTTACTCAAGCTAGATCAAATTAATAATAATCTTAAATATTTACTAAGGTCGTAGGTGAATAAATAAGTCAAATTATACCCGCCTGATTCCGAGCAATTACATACTTTGCGTAATTATGAAATTTTGAATCTAGCACATGAGATGAGGTGTAGAAAGATGTTTTATACGATGGGAAATTGTTACTTCAAAAAATGAAAATCCCCAGGAATTGAGAACCTCCTCTTTTTTTTTAAGTTGGTTAAAAAGAAGCGAAAACATTCTCGCGAAATATCTTTTGCTCATGACGAATATACCTTTATTTATCTTTACAACAAACATAGGTCTGTGGGATGCATTGTATTTTTACTGCAAACATACAACTCACACCTTCGTTCCCAGAGTGGGGTAGGCAGAGTTACAGAATTACCAGCAACTCTAAAAACTTGTTGATAATTCTGTAACCGCATTATGCACAATTAGGCTAAGATGATTACCAGCGTATGTGACAGGTTGCAAGCCCATCGCCTAACAGTACTACAATCCTCTATCCCCTTATATTTTTATATTTTTACTTTGTATGATTAGTCAAACACTATTTCATGCCATGTCGCAAAATACCTCGTAATTGATCATATCAATTTTACCTGTCCGATATGGGTGACAATAGCAGCAAGGACCTGCATAGTGTGCATGGTTGGCAACACAAAGTACCACAGCTTCTGAAGTGATAGGTCTCCGGACATGTGCTCTGTCTCCAACTGGGCTATCATTGTCTGCAATCACATGAGGAAAATATATTTATTATTTATTATTGTTATTATTGTTTATTTATTAACCAAAAATTACATATTTTTCTTCAAAAATTGTCTGCAAAACTGTCACAACAGTTATAATTATTCAACTTATTTTCATGTAAGTGAGAGTGGGAAACTCATCCAGGTCCAGTTTAAAAAAATACCTATCAATAATTAAAATCTGAAGAAGCACTGGAATGTTGTTGTGGGAAATTTATAGAGATCTTAGGCCCGTATTAATAAACTAATCTCAACTCTAATGCTTCGTCTCGAGATGTGTCAAAAATGTCAGTGTTCTATGGTTTGACGTTTACTTTGACGTATCTTGTGACCGACATCTCAGCCAAGATGAGTTTATTAATACGGGCCTTAGACTCCAAAATATTAACCAATACGTCATACGAATCATCTATGAAACTCTTTACTATTTGACTGATTGCTTCAATTGAATATATTCAGCTGTAAGTGGCCTAAGGGCTGTATTCTACTTGGTAAAACCATATTGCTTTTGACATGTTATTGAAATATCTTTACTTGCTTAGCTTGGTTGTATTTGAAAGTCAGCAATGCTGGTGATACTTGAAAGGAGATTAAAATTGTCAGGATATCGATTCATTGAAAAAGGTGTAAAAGGGTGAATTAACTTTTTGTTGTTGTTATTCTGTCCCGTAAGCCAGGAGACAACAGTGATAGTTTCTTAAAAAATGGTTGTAATATACACTACTAATACGCTTGGAAGAAAACTCGTAAGAGAATGGGTTTGTAATTGTCACAAAAACTGATGTTTGCCGGATTTATATATGTTAAAATCGTGGTTTTCAAGAGTGACCCAAGAGACGTAACCATGGCAACGAGCTACAAAGAAAAGTTGATTGTCCCAAAAAGTATGTAAGTCCCAAAATTCTCATTAGTATTGATTAATACCTTGATGTCATATAAATTAGTCTTAACTTTATTAATACAAAATTGTTTAAAACAATGATTTACAATGTGTTTTGTCATTTTTGCAATTTGATGTACATATTACTTTATAACTATTAAGTATGAACTGTCATAAGCGTAGTTTATAATTTCTCATAGTTACTTACATAATAATCTTTCAACAGTATCTCAATGGCTGCTACCAATGCATGCAACACCTGGCCAGACCACATGTCACAATGTTCAATGAACCTCCTCACTATTGAGTAGTTTGAAGCCAGCGGCAGCATCTGCTGAACCATCTGCCGTAAAGCATCATCTAAGTCTTCCGATATGGTGAAGTTCCTAGGCTCATAGGTGTCCTTAGTTGGCTGGTGGACTATGTAGTTTCCAGGTACACCAGAGAATAGATACAGGAGATCATCAATGATTATGTTTTCTTGGGAAACTAATGGAATACCAGCTGAAAAATAAATTTACTTATGGTTAATTGTTGTCACACTTCTTTTGAGTGAGAGTATAATCAATAAAGGAAATAAACCAAAATCGTCTATCTTCCCTCCTTAAAGAATACCAGACATGTTTTGATTCTGTCACACTTGTAAATTAAGGTCAATCTGCCAAGAATTTGAGTTTGTATATGTACAATGAGTCTTTATAATAGGCCATTATTAGAAACTGGTAGAGCTTTTGTGCTTTGTATGTACAGACATGATAGATTAATTCTGGTGAAATTGTGTAAAGAAAGTACTAACATAATGATGCAACAATAGGTGCAGCCTCCTTGGGGAAGTCCCATGACATGGCAGGATGGTCTTTCTGCCAATTAGGCAGGTCCAAACTGCTGTACCAGTTGGGGCGTAGCTTCGCTTCCTTCTCCTCAAAAGACTTCATGACATACTTTTTACTCTCATCAACAGCTTTAAGTAATTTGTCTTTGATCTGCAATATAATAAAAAGCATTTTATTATACAATGTCAATTTGATCTAGTTTTGATTTCCATGTACTTAATTAATAAACCAATCAACACTATTTGTACTATTGCCTGCATTTGCAGTGTTCAACCTTCAGGGTGATAATCGTTTGAATATAGCTTGTGCTCAAAAGAGATTACATGGCTGATGTGGCCAATAGAATACAAAGATCTTTTTTCTCAAGTGGTACACTGCCAATGGGCGATGGTACTACTTTATCAGTTTCAAACTTATGTCAGTCAGTGTTTTGACCATTAAATTAAACCCTCATTTATTTAGGACTGATTTTAGCTAGATTTACAGGAAATCAGTTGGGCCATTCCAAGCAATTATATGCCTAAATGCAGTGCATTTCAATCAAATGGAAAAAAATATTTTCGAATTTTATTGTAATATCTGGTGCAGTTTGATTACTTCTATACTAATTCTTATTAACATGCAAATAATAACAGTCAATTTTGCACACATTTCCTTTAATAATGCAGATAATATATTAATAATTATAATTAATCTAGATAAAAGTGAAAAATATTAGTCAAGATATTCTAATTTTCCGCTAGACCGCCATTAATAAAAAAAGAAGAAGAGAGAGGAAGTCTAAGGACTGATTGCATTGATAATAGAAAAAAACATAGTGCATTTGATTTTCAAAACCCCTATCTTAATGCACCACTTTATTAATACAGGAGTACATGATGACAATCCTAACCTATCCAAAATTTTATATTTATGTCTAGTGCCCATCTTTGTGGCAATGACTTCACAATAGGGTAATTTGGGGAATAAATGGAATGGTGTTAATTAATACCGCAACGTAGTCTATAGGTGTTCAATGAAATATTTTTTTTATTATCGGGCATCCACAATATAAATTGCCTATTAGACAATTGTCAATTAATCAATTTATCAACATTGTTCTTTCATTAACTGACTCTTCGTAACAGATCAAAAGCTGTTCTAACGGACTTGCAGTAATAAACATATTTTTTTATTGTAAATGCCTATTTAATAAAAAATATTCAGTTAAAAAGGTATTAATTAACAAATTGTTTTAGCTAACCATATTTCTTTTACTCCCCAAACTACCCTATTGTGAGTCAATGTGTTTCAGATTGGTTTGATGTCTTGAGAGGTTATGACGCAGAATATTCACCTGAGGAAGATCTTCTTTGGTTATCTGATGTTTATTGTCACCCAAAACTGGCTTTGGAGCTACTTTTGGTTTTGAAACTTTTGTTCTTTTTTCCTCAAAGACCAATTTGTAGAACAACAAGATGATATCTGCCAGATTATCAGTGCTGAAATTGTAAATATGTATGTATTAGAACGGCGCTTGGAGCTTACCAGAAAACGGGATTTGTAAATTCGTAAAATAATGAACAAAATCTCACTTTCGATTTTTAAGTTCTTCGTACTTCTTTATAAAGCCCTTAGCGTTGGTAGACTTCAGTGCCAATCTCTGCACGTAGTCATTAGCTTGTTTGGAAGAGAGATGACTGTTGCCATAGTTAGGGTCATTCTGAATATATTCCAGTACCGTGTCCGAGTCCAAGCTGCATCTGTAAACAAATAACAAACGTTTATCACCGAGACAACCCAAAACGTTACATTAGTAAAAACACTTCCTAATTTACCACATACCCAAGGGCATCAAGGAGCTCCTTGATTGTGCTCTGCATTCTATCTTGGGGAAGAATCCAATTTTGAAACATTTGTAGCTATACTATTAGTTAAAATTAAAAGTTAGGCATTATTTCCGTCCAAGCGATAATTTGACAGATGACATTTATTTAACGTAAAAAAGCTACGCAAGTCAACGACGGTCCAAATTGTGCTTAGATAACCGTATATTTAACTTCGAAAAGGTTCATTTATTCATTATTTATTATTATTACCTATTTTATTAATATTTATGCATTCAACAGAAAAAACAGAAAACAATTGGATGTAATTTTTATAATAACTGTCCAGATGGGAGGTACCCAAAAATCTAATCATTTGGCTACTCATCAATAGGTGTCGCTGTTGGACTGAATTCACCAGTTGTAGCTACTAAGCAACAGATGTCGCTGTAACTCCGATAAGTTCCGTTAAGTTATTTAGTGTTATTTTTCTATGAGTAAATAATGTTCAATTTAAGCATCTTTGAACTAGTGACTGCCATGTGCCCGATTCCAATACTCAATAAGTAGATATAGATACCTAGTAAACTGTTTCCAATCCAACAAGTGTTTCGCTCAACTTGACATTGTACGGTTGTGTCGCTTAGCTTCGGTTTATGTGAGTTTTCTGTAACAACCGTACATAAAACAGAATTTATTATACATAAAAACCGTAAACCTTCCACTTGAATTATTCTATCTATTGCAAAAACCCGCATCAAAATCTGTTGCGTAGTTTTAAAGACCTAAGCATACATTGGGATAGAGAGACAGCGGGAAGCGACTTTGTTTTATAATATGTGTGATACGCTGGTTGTCGCGGATTGTAAACATTATACTTTGACGACACGGTTGGCATACTACCGTGATACTGATAGTTAGGTACCCAGCCTACGAAGCTAGCGGTCTCGGGTGCGATTCCCGGTGAGGGCAAATATTTGTGCCATGATTACGAATACTTGTTCCTTAGATTATCTTACCGTATCTTGTCTCCATTTGCATAATTTTAACTTTTTTATTATTATTTCTTGTTACGTGCTTGTTACTAAGTTCTTGTGAAAATTCGGAGTTTTGACACATTTTCCTGCTCAACTACTTACGCATGAAATTTTTAATTTTATGTTAGATTCATCGTTTCATATAAATAATGCTACCTACGTTAAGTTTTATAATTGTATAATATCATACATACATATATACATACAAACCTTTAGGCCTATAATCCCAGAGTGGGGTAGGCAGAACTACTCTCTTCTTCTCAGTCGATGCACTCTTTACAGAGCGGTCGTGGTCAACTGCTAGTACTATCCGGTACAGATGTCGCTCGCCGTATGATATCTCGCCACTTCTCCCGGTTCGCAGACATTCTGGTACATTCATGCAAGGGTCCGCCCACTGCAGATTTGATTTGGTCGGTCCATCGCATGGGCGACCTCCCACGTGGCCTTGTTCCTTCTACTTTGCCCTGGACGACCAGACGTTCAACGGAGTCATTGCCACGCCTTGATACATGGCCGAAGAATTTTAGTATTCGAGTCTGAACTAGTGTAGATAGACGCTGCTTGATACCGAGCTCTTCAAGGATGGACACGTTGGTTCGAAATTCAGTCCATGATATTCCGAGCATTCTTCTCCAGCACCACATCTCTAGAGCGTCTATCTTTTTCTTCTCAATTTCTCGAAGCGTCCATGTCTCGGCAGCGTATAAAAATATGGGGAATATGAGCGTTCGGACGAGCCGGATCTTAGTATTTCTAGTAATATTCCTATTCTTCCATATTTTTTTCATTTTGTCCATTGCAGTTCTCGAATCGTCATACCCATACGCCGCTTCACTTCATCCACGCAACCGCCACAGTTTGATATTAAAGCTCCCAGATAGATGTAGGAACTACAGACTTACCTAAAAATGTGAATAATTCTGTAACCACATTTTGCACAATAAGGCTAAGATGTTTACCAGCGTATTAGTGACAGGTTGCAAGCCCGTCGCCTAACAGTACTACAAGCCTTTATTCCCTTAGTCAACTTTTACGACATCCACGGGAAGACATGGAGTGGCCCTATTCTAATCCGGCAACCACAGCACGGGGTGTATAATATCATAAGCAATATTTAAAAAACGATCGACTGTTGAGTTTCTTGCTGCGTTTCTTCTCAGCAGTGCAGATTTTTGACGAGTATAAGTGCCCGTGCGGCTGGCCGCAAGTGTACCGCTGTATTGCTGATTTCGGATGGTCCTGGATGTCAATTCTCGGGTCGTTCGAGATGAATCTCTATCGTGCATCTGCATAGAACGACAGCGTAACTTCTATGGAATCTCGAATAGGGATTCATCTTGATCGCGACCCTGAATCGCCTTACAGCTGACTGAGGCTTGTCATTATACGTATAGTCACGCCGTTGTTCTAAATGCCGTATTAATAAACCAATCTCAACTCTAATTTTAGTCTCGAGATGCATCAAAAATGACAGTGTTGTATGGTTTGACGTTTACTTTGACGTATCTTGTGACGGGCCTCTCAGCCAAGATGAGATTATTAATATACTTAACCGTCAAATCAGTACAAAATATGTATAGCTCTTAATAACCGCCGTGCAACACTTGCAGTTGGAAGAAATCGTCAGTCGTGAACGTAAATAGGTATACATTATCGGAAGAGATTACTAGAAAAATTATGACTTATTTCTCATACATAGAACAGAGGCCACTCACAACTATGTATGTTATTCAGCGTGTAAGTAATTTCTACGCAAACATTAATATACTTAATATTATCATATCTTAAATTTCCGCTTAACAATAAACATATATTTACATAGGTATAGCGCGAAAATATTATTTCAGTATTTTGCAACGGAGGTACTTTGCAGCGAGACAGACAGACATTTTTTCTGATGTGCGTATTAACCAGCTATGACGCGCTCCAAAAGGATTTAAAAACCAATTTCACACAATGTCAATCTCTATACATCTTTAGGGTCTGAATACCTAACTACTTTACAGAATCCAAAACTCTAAAAAAAATGATCTTAACGGGAACTTAACCAGCTTTTTCTAATAAAAGCACAAGTGCTGTGATAACCGGTGATATTGTGTCTTACGGTGTGGACATCGTGATTAAAACCTGCACAATCTGCTCATTCAAGCATAGAGGTAAAAAGGATACATTAAGGTAACTTGTGAATAGTAGGTAAATTGATTAAACAGACGTACGTGTTTCTATTTCTATTAAACTACATCCGAAATAATGGAATTGTGAAAAAAAAAGTTAATTCAACCCAAAACCGCCTAAAATGGTGTAAACGTGAAATGGTACTCACATAAAGGGCACAATAGATCTTTTCACATGAACGATAATCCGATTTTTATACAGAAATATAACAAACAAAACCTTATAGGAAATAGCGTAAAAAGCGGTTTCTCACAGAAGATAAATGTTGTGTCATAAGCGTACAACGTTTTTTCGGTATCGTCGGCGTATCACAAAAGCGCTGACAAAAGTTCGGCAACCGTTTGTAGTACAAAGCAACTCGAGTCCTGTTTTGATTGTTTGATAGGAAAACTAAAGATCCGGCACTTGTACAATAATGTCGATTGATGACAGAAATAAAAATGTTGTGATTGTGTTGTCAAACAATGCAGTCGCCACGTGTGAAATTCGAATAGGTAAGTACTTACTACCGGTTTTTGCCAGCCTCCAATTTCAGAAGTTGCGAAATCAATGTGTGATTGACAGCTTTGAATCGTCAATACGGGTGGGTACAGTCAAAAGAAACTGATGACATAGGGTCTCAAAATAGTATGAGTATACTAAACATATACAATAAATTAAGTCAGAGGTCAATGATTATTATAGTTCAGCACATGTAAATTAACTCGTAAGGTGTCATAAGTAAGTGGCATGCCATTCAAACAGCTAAAGTTATAATTATAACTGAGTGTTTCAAAAATAGCAAAAGTCAGTACAGTACGATTACTTATTTCCACTTTGACACACACAAACACAAAAACTTTCGCATTAATAATATTGGTAGGATAGGATAATGCGGGAGAAGGGGAGAGGATTATCTTTAAAGATAGGTAAGTAAAAAATGCGTAAAAATACACATTTTTGTGTTAATTTCTAACGGTTAATTCCTTATAAAAATAAGCCAAAAAAAATGACGTCGCCCATAAACACCTGAGTTTATGGACCGAATGAAAAACGATGTCTTAAGAAATCCGCTCCTCTGATGTTGGACAGGATTCGGCCCATTCTTTTTCCTCAGATTTATGTGTTTTAGACGGCCAGTCTATAAATGCCGAATTTTTATTAGCCGCCAGACGTTTACTGATTAATAAAGTGGGTGGAGACGCGGAAGAAACGACGGCGCTTCCTAGAAGCCCGGGATAATACCGGTGAGCTTTTTTAACTGCATTCAACCATTTTATGTTTAAAATGCAACTCAAATAAGTTGTAATTAGAGCGCTCTCAGTAAATGGTAAGTAGCTTTTTGTACTTATCCTTTGTGTCATATTGTTACTTAACATTAGTAAGCAAGCAGTCAAAGTTCGAGGTGCGTTAAACCCGCTGAAGCATCCGCATTGTCGCATGCCGAGCCGTGCGTTGCGACATCCAATCTGAATTACAATGTACGGAATTTACCGACTCCAGCCGGCCCTGCGCGTCCGTGTCCGAGCGGAATAAGAAGCAGCTATACTGTTACTCTATTGTTCGGGAACACACCAAACAATGTATTTTTGCCCAATATGGAAGCGCGATTATGTCAACGAGTGTGTTTTGTTTTTAAATAATGATCCACGTCGCGCACATCAGGCATCGGAATCGCCGCGGGACCGGCGTGCTTTCGGCATGTTAAGTTCGGTTTATGTGGTGACAGTGCTTATTTCATTGTTCCGCGGCAGGTTAGGTATTAAATGTATTTAAATTCCAGTTGTGTAACATTCGTACGCTTGCTATTTATTTCTTTCAACATGAAAGAGTTGGATTCTCTGGAAATGTGACCATTCTTCTTCTGCGAGTTAACCTGTTGTGACACGAACGTTATCCAAAAGCTAACCGTTCCACGCATCTTTGTTAGTAAACATTCTATGCTACAGATTCAAATTTATTTCCCAACGCGTCAGAGTTCGCGGGTGATATGTTGGGGATTAAAAATAGACTAGTCATTTGTGAAGTTTATGATGCATGCGTTAAACAGGCGTTTGTTATTCATGTTTGAGCGGGCCACGTAATGGTGAACCTAATTATTTCCGCATCGCCTCGGGCCCTGGCTCGGCGGGAGCAGCCGGGCTTGCGTCAGCGGAAAGGCTGCGGCGCTTGAGGTTACATCAAACGTTTGCGCCACGGTTACCCAACCCGGAGACTGCTCCTCGATCCCGGCCCAGCGTGCGATAACGCACTTTCAAACTGACGATCAAGAGCTGCGAATGCAACAGAGTTGGGCCCTCCTAATAAATACTTGCGAAAAGGCATTCGTTGACAAGAGAAAGGAACTGTAAATTTGTTACCTGCTGGTTCAAAAGTAGACAAGGAAGTAAAAAATGTAAACAAGTAACGTCTCGTACTTGTTTGTCTAAATTAGGATGATCCTTAGCCTGAATTTTAGATCCGTGACAATACACTCATAGCTTAAGTTATTATAAAAAAAATAATTATAAGATTGGATGGAGCTGTACTTACGACCTAGAGGTCGTAAGTATAGCTCATATTTAAACGGTACCAGTAGACCAGTAAATAGAGTGGTCATAAATCTCATATCCTTATAAAAATTTAGTACTACCAAGGTGTAAATCACTCTATGTTTTCATGCTGATCATAAGTACTTACTCAGCTATAAGTGCTATAATATAATATAACACATGTCTCGTCGAGGTCGTAAAAGAACGCAGCAAGTTCCGGCAGCTTCGGCGAAACGTCCAATTTCGCGGTAAGTGTGCGCCGACGCACGTGGTCCGCGGGTCCAGGAGTCGCTAACCGCGCGCGCCTGCGCAAGGAGGCACCGGCTTTTCCTATAAGGCTGTTTTAAAAGACAAAGATATACATGACCAGGCGAACGTCGAAGATCATTCTTACAACGGAGATTAGGGTTTTCTGTAACTGACGCACGGGCCATATGAATCGTACATACATACATACATACATAAACTCACGCCTTTATTTCCAGAGTGGGGTAGGCAGAGCTACAGAAGGGTTCCCTTCATCTGGCATAATATCGATTGTCCGAAATACATTTCGCATAACAGTTATCGCAGAAACATTTTTAGCCGAATGATACTTTAGCATAATAGTATACTTAGCATAACTGTCATAACGCATAACAATCATTTGGCAGAATTTTGAATAGCAGAATACTAATATCGCCGACTTTCATTTTGCAGAATTTTATGTAGCAGAATATACCTTCCGCCGAATTTATTATGGCATAATTGTACCATAGCATAATAATTAGTAACGAACTGCTACCAGTAAATAGGTTGGGTTAGGTTAGAAGTTCTACAATAACCGCATTGCAATTGGAGCAGTGGAGTTATTCTGCTTTATAACTTTATGCCAACTACATAGGTAGTATGCCGTACAAAATTCGGCGAAACAATTATTCTACCATAGGACTATTATTCTAATCAACGTTATGCCAATGTACTATTCTGTCAAAGACAATTGCGCCAAATGACAGTATGCGAAAAAAATTATGCCAAAAGTAGTTATGCGAAACGATGATTCTGCCAAAGGTTGCTATGCGAAACGACATTATGACAGTTAATTTTATGCAACATGAATGTAAACCGCTACAGAATTACCGAGCACTCTTAAATAATTGTTGATAATTGCATAAACAAGTTTAGCACAATCAGGCTAAGATGTTTACCAGTGTATTAGTGACAGGTTGGAAGCCCATCGCCTAAGAGAAGAAACCTTTATTATTCCCTTATCGCCTCTATCGTGTTTGACTATAAGTACTTACGGTGTGATAAACTCTGGACTTGTCCCCGTCGTATTCTTCTTTATCTCTCTCTTACACGCCCTCATGCACTCTATGTCATCTTGTGTCTTTACCCGAACCCAGCCAGACAAGACTGCCGAAATAGTCAAAATAAAAAGAGTATTTTAATGGTTGTAATAGATTGTAACCGAGCTTATTAAGCGATTTATGATGTTACGTGTTACGCGTTTGTTTTTTTTTGTTACCGCAGTATTTTTTCTTAAAAAGTTGCGCTAGAGAAACACATTTTGTACTCACGAGTATGTCATTCATTCTTTGCCTCTTCCGCTTCTACCACCATCAGGAAAACTTCGCCTGTGTGCCTGGTGTGTTAGTATAGGTATATTCTCTGTCTCTAGGACTCCCCGGCCGGTATGGCGAGAAACTACGAGTATTATTCATGTTGACACTCCTCGAGTCCTGTTAGCAATGGTCATAATAATATATTTTTGTCATTGTCACATATTCATGAGCGTTTCTTAACAATTCTACGAAATAATGAAGTTGTCTATACCTGTGTTTGTAGATTCCTAAAATGTATTGATTCAATCCAGAGATTAAATTCTAGGTGATCGTTTGAAAAAAATGGCAGTAAAACTACAAAATACCTGTGTTAAATCATATGGATTTCTTAAATTATTTACAAAATGGACACGTGTATCGTGTTCTTTGCATTAGATTAATTTGTCAGCGATATAAAATAAAATATCTTCTAAATGGGTGCCACATTAACATAACTTTTAGTCTTTAATAAATGTCTTGGATAAAGTAAGAGGACTACTTTGGAAGTATGAAATTGTTTTTGCCTTAGATAAATTGTTACATCAAGTCAAATAAACGTCTTAGCAAATTACGTTCCCAAAGGAAAACGTACGCGTCGTGACCCAGTTCTCAAATTGGCTATTATGTTTACACTAACGCGACATAACTAACCTTAATTGGACTATAGGTATGACACTACCGCGCAGGGATGTAACAGATGTGGTTATATCGGAACCGGAACCGGAACCAGATGTTTTAAATTTAGTTTAACGGAACCAGAAGCGGAAGCGGAACCGTAAACGGAAGCGGAAGCGGAACCGGAACCCGAGTGATAGGTGGATTGGATGGAGGTGGATGAGATGTTAAGGGTAGGTCTAAGGCGTTTAAATTTAAACCTGTTTGTTTGTGAAGTACGCCGCTCACTTCCCCCCGCTGCGTTGCTGTGACATCCGTTATAACTTCCGTTTTGGAAGTAACAGAACCAGAACCGAAGCGGATGTTTAATCCCTGCTACCGCGTACACTCAGTGTTAGGTACGCAGTGTCTCTAGTGTGAACGCGTAGAAACTTGATTCTAACCTACACTAGAGGGTCTCTTGTTTTTGTTTAGACAAATAACCACGTTCACAGTATTCACACAAATATGAGAATCTGTGGCTCTTTTTGGCCTCCGCACTGTTACAACTGTGTTAGTCTTGTAATAAAAACTTTAATCTCGAATCATCGCCTCCATTTCATTTATAAATACGTTCAACTAGAGAGATCCACGTTCACAGTGTTCACATAAATAAACTCAGTGTTTGTCACTAGATACACCCGCATCTACACATATAAACTCGGTTTATGAACTATAGACACCCGCGTTCACACAAATAAACTCAGTATTTACACTAGAGACACCCCGCATCTACACATATAAACTCGGTTTATGAACTACAGACACCCGCGTTCACACAAATAAACTCAGTATTTACACTAGAGACACCCGCATCTACACATATTTATAAACTCGGTTTATGAACTATAGACACCCGCGTTCACATAAATAAACTCAGTATTTACACTAGAGACATCCGCATCTACACGACATAAACTCGGTGTATACACCCGCGTTTACACAAAGAAACCCGTGTTTACCCTCACGTGCCAAGCCGCTTTTACACAAATGAACTCGGTGCATAGGTATACTGGAAACTCCCGCGTTTGCATACCAAAACTTAGTCTATCTATACACTAGACACCCGCGTTCAGACACAGAAACTCGGAGTACCTATACACAGTACAGTGCAGTATCATAGTATTCATAGTCTATCCCAGCCTTTAGTTGCGATTGCTCAGCGACAATCGTGGTATCTGTATGCGGCAGCAGCGCTCGCTTCCTGCTGACCGCGTTCCCGCTATGGTAATATAATTGTATAATACGAGCACTGAGCAGTTGTGTTATTCTTAAGCGTAACCTCTGAGTGTTCTTTAACGAAGTCAACGTGTTACCGGTGTATGTAGACTCCTGAGGGCCCAGACATGATGCACTACGCTAGCTAGCACTTCTCTTCGTTTAGTTTTTAAACCAATCGCGTCACTGGTAGATGACGTGATACGAAAAGTCACGTGATGTGCCAGTGACGCGATTGGTTTATAAACTAAACGAATAGAAACGATTGTTAGCGTAATGCATCTTGTCTGGGCCCTCTGGGCTCCCGAGCTGTAGATCATAAATAACAACATATTTTGTCTAAATATAATTACAGGCACTTCTCTGGTTTACTCGAATGCACAGACAAGCGGACTGACATTTTGGTACGAGTCGCTACGAGGGTGACACTACATGCTCGCGTGTCCTGTCTAAAGTCGATCTAGGCGGGTTAATCATAAAATTTGTAATTTAACTCAGCTTTAGGGTAAAAAAATAACATCGCTCAAAATCCCTGTTACAACAATTTATCAACGAGCTCTTTTTCGAGCGTCGAGCTACACAAACACAAGCGGACCAGCATACTAGATACGAGGCACTGCAATTTTCTTGCGAATCACGATAAATAAACCTAAGTTCGTTTCTCTAACTTAGGGCCGCATTATTAACTCCGAAAAAACTTCTCAAGACACGTAAAAGGTTAAAAGTTAAATTCAGTCAAAGAAAAGTTTAATTTCTGACGCATCATGAGACAGACATGTAACTCAAGATACGGCCCATTATCATTTCAGCCAAAATTCCTACGTCATATTTTGGGCACAGGCCTTTCCCAAGAACCTCCACGGTGTTCGGTTTTGTACCACGCGAATGGCATCCATTGGTTTTTCCTTGCTCTAGCTAGACAAAAGAAGACACTTAGGGCCTGTTGTTTGATCAGTAGTTAAACTAACTAATTGTTAAATTTTGAAAAAGGAATTGAAAATTTGACACATTTCCTTGAGATTACTTCAAATTTTCGATTCCTTTTTCAAATTTTAACAATTAGTTAGTTTAACTACTGATCAAACAACAGGGCCTTAGAGACAAGACGGGGATGATTACTGCCTCGTGCTATGATTGTAGCTATCGAAGATGAGTTCGTTTTACTTATAGTAGGGAATAACACCACAGCTTTGTATTTGTAATTGTAGCACTTGAGGGTTGCGGTCTCTAAATATGTGTAGAGTTAAAACCAACACGTAGGTATATGATTCAGAACATAATTGAGGCGCTCGCGACATGTTACTTGTGTGAGATTTACTACAAGTTGCGATTGACGTCTATTTTTACATACTTACACACACATAAGCAAACGTCAGGCTGATGCGATTTAGTTGTATCACGTAGGTAGGCACGAACGGGGGTAATCCCTCAAGCTTATGTTTTTGCACATCGTCCTTCCTTGAGTGATAGGGCGGAAAATACCGGAAAAACGGTTTTAGATTGCTATCAGTTTATGTCATCACCGATAGATACCATAAAAGATTTTCCCATTTGCAGTATTTATTGTAGGAAAACCTTGTACCTATAGGTTATGGTAATTTATAATTAAAAGCTAAAAACCTATTGCACGTCGATCTTCTAGTATTCTAATCTAATCTAACGAAATAGCTTAATTTAGTGCCCTTTTGCTGAGCGAAGGCCTCCCCTTTATTTCTGTTTTATTTTTATCAAAAGTTTCACAATGTGATTTTAGTTTTCCAAACTAGATGCAATGCGTCGTGCCCTAGAACAACACGCTGTTATTAATTGTTCGCTGACGTCTCGATTGCATGTAATCGGTTACTTCAGTATTCATCGGTATTCTGAACAATATCAAACATGTCACATTATCCAGTTCCAGTTCTGTTGACGCGGAGGAAACAGACAGGGAATCACAAGTAGTAAATGGGTCATTCTCAAAATACGAGTAAATTTATCTAACCTACTTGACTCATTTTTTTTGTCATATCTTAAGTAACTGAACTAATTATTATAATAATGGTTATCTTACACTCTTTAAACATGTATATTTGCCACAGATCGGATGACAAATAAAGAAGTTATTAAGCTTTTTAAAAAAAAGTGTCCAGGTAAATTATTTCAATGCCAGGTAGGCTAAAAACAGTCCAGGTAAATTATGAAAACGCCAGGTAGGTGTCCAAGTAAATTATTTGATGTCCAAGTAAGACTGAATTTTACGTTTTTAGGGTTCCGTACCAAAATGGTTCAAAAGGAACCCTCATGGTGAGACTTCGTTGTCTGTCTGTCTGTATATATGTCACAGCAGGTTTTCTCAGCAACTACAAATGCTATCAACTTAAAATTTGGCATAGTACTTGCTTGCCCGCATCTGTTTTAGTAAAAAAAAATGAAATCCATTTCATAAATAATTAAAAAGGGGTTTTGAATGGGAGGTTGAAAAATAAAAGTAGTTAGCAAATAGGGTGTCATATAAAAGGGCTTACTTTGCAAATTTCAAAACTATATTTTTATTTTTTTCTGTTATGTACCTACTTTTTGATTTAATATTGACCTTTACACCCCCCTCCACCCGTTAGCTCCACCCCCACCCGTCAGTACTTTTAGTATGTTGTTTGAAACACCATTCCCTACAAATATGCCAAAATTTGCTAATACACGAGTTATTTCCCCAGACGGGCAGTTTTTGGTCTTCGTTGCTTAGGCTAAACAGGCTGTTTCTCATGAACCGTGATAGTTAGTTGAAATTTTCACAGATGATGTATTTCTGTTGCCTCTATAACAACAAATAATAAAAATAAAATTAAGTTGAAAATTAAAGGGGGGTCTAAAGACAAGACACGTGATTTTTTGTACGGTGGTACGGAACCCTTACAGTGCGGGTCCGACTCGCACTTGGCCGGTTTTTTATTTGGCGCCACACCAAATGTTTCTGATATCAAACAATACAATCGTGTAAAAGCCAAAACATAAAAATCATCAAAATCACTGTTTCTGAGTATCTACATACAAACATACATACATGTGTGTAAAATGAAGTCACATTTAAATTAATTATAGCAAAATGTATAATTTACTTGGGCATTTTCTAACCTACCTGGACGTAACTTGGGCAAATCTAATCTACCTGGACGCCAAATGCCAAAAAGTCAAAGTAAATTAGATCCAGGTAAGTTAGAAAACACGTTGTTTATTTATTTATCACCGAAACTGAAATCAACTCAAGTAACTTACTATATTACATTCAAACTAGACTCAATACGCATGTCTTGAAGAATATTAACTTTCTTTACTTGTTACGTACAAGGAGTAAATACCTGCAAGTAGATTAGATACTGCGTGGGCGAAGTTTTTTGATGGGCCGGAGAATCGATGTGGCAGGGAACACAACGCCGCTTGCGCACCTCCGTCCTCTTTGATGGTTGCCGACAACTAACTGCTACAGGTGGGGGAAATGCGCGCTTGCAAACGGCGTTCGATTTTGGTAACGGACAATGTTGTAGGTACATTCAAGTAAGTTAGACGTTTATAGCGGACGCTTACCTTTTCTTTAATAACTTTTTTTTTTGTTAATCAATATTAATGAAATTTAAAAGAAATATTGTTTAATGTCTGTCTTGTTAATAAAACATAAAAGTTTGCCAATTAATAAGATAGTTCTCGACTTATTCTTACTTTTAAGTTAAGAGGCAGGTGTCGGACGCTGCTGTTTTGATCAGGTTTTCGTAGTTTCGTAATTTATTTCAGGTATTTTATAACTAGTTATTATAAATATTTTTAATACAACAATAAGTTTACGGCACGTACTTTAACATATAATATTTTCAAAACTCTGCAGTTATAAAGAGATACGTTCTCACAGGCGGACACGTAAAAATCACGAAAATTGAGAATGACCCAAATATCTACTCTTTGACACTGAGTTTATAAAATTTAATCTAAAACTGGAGGCTGCTCCATATTTTTAGGGTTCCGTACCAAAATGGTTAAATAGGAGCCCTTTTACTGAGACTTCGGTATCCGTCTGCCTGTATGTCACATTAGTTATATTCTGAAACTATAAAAGTTATCAACTTGAATTTTGGCGTTGTTACATAACTTGCTTGCCCGCATCTGTTTTTAGTAAAAACAATATGTTATTTTTTTCTAAATATTTGAAAAGGGTCCTAGAATGGGGGGTTGAAAAATGAAAGTGATTTGATTAATTAATATGTAGTAAACGGGGTGTCATATAAAAGGGCTAAATCTGCAAATATCAAAACTATTTTTTTTGTAATTTTCCGTGACGTAATTTTTGATTTATAGCCAAAAAATGACCGTTCCCTTATCCCTTGGAAATTCCTGATTTAAAGATAATATTTTTATATTTTTCGCAAAAAAGTAAAATGAAGTGGTCACGTTTCGGAAAAATTATCAAAATTAAAATTTGCATATTAGGTAAGTACATAGAATATAAAATTCATTACAAAATGAGTACTTACCTATTTTTGTTATGAACTTTATTTTCTATGTAATATGCAAATTTATTGCGTTTTTCTACCATATTATCTTAAATACGGAACCATCGGTGCGTGAGGCCAACTCGCACTAGACCGGTTTTGTTTCTAAGTCACTCGCGTCGCGAGAGAAGCATCACTTCATAAATCAATAGAAATCAAAACAATGATGCCGTTCATATGAGAGCGCCTGACTAGGTCCATACGTGACGGAGCCCTACGGGGTCATCGACCCGGCCTTCTCGCTGTGCCAAATGTGAATAATAACTATGTTCGGACGACCGCTGTCACCGCACGCCACTTCCAAGCATTTATATTGTATCCTTGTTTGACGATTGAATTCAAATGCGTTGCTGGTAGTCGTAAAAAGTATTTTTAACATTTCTTCGTAATGTTAACGATTTTTACATGTGTACCTATTTTATATTTATCGTTATTTATTACATGTATGCATGCATGCGTGGACTGTGTGTGTGTAAATTAATAAATTAAAATTTTAGCCAATTGATCTGGATTGCCAAGAAAAATGTAACAATTAATAATACAAGTAATTAGTATCGTTATAGACAAATAAATAAAACTTCTAATAATTAAATACGTGTCCCAATTTAACCATAAAAATCTACATACGATTATTATTTATTATTTATTACCTACTCAGAAGTTGACCGACACTTTTTATGTCAGCCGAATCTAGCTCGTGCCAAAATCCTAATGAGTTAAGTATTCAAATTTAATTTTCATGAATAGGTATCCTTGTCAGCCCTATTTGGCGTCAAGACAAAATAAAACAATGTATAAAAACAATACTGACAGTCCAATACTCTATTGAAAAGGAATGTGGAATGACTAACACTACATCCGTTCTGGATACCGAACCTATAGAAAAAATATTGCATGCCTAATAAAATTAATTTGCATAGCAGTAAGCTACCACGCTTTAAAGGCTGGATAAACAGAAAACATAACGACATGATATGCCATAACGATCTCGTACGGTGTGCAATAGAGCTCAGTTTCATATGAGACGAGTAGATCCCAGAATATCCTGCACTGGTATCATTGAAATGGAACCTAAGTTATGTTACACGTATTTGAACGACGTTATTATTCAGTATTGAATAAAACGACTTGACTCATCCTTAATAAAATCAGTAGGGATTGATTGTATCGGCTGAGTCAGTTGTTAGGGCAGTGTCCTGGCACTGAGTAAGCCTTCGACAGGTAGCACAGATGTAACGAGTCCGTCAGACAGTCTGGATCTTACCAATCAAACCACGAAGTTTCCTGTTGTAACATAATACCTAGCACAAAAAGATTAACTAATCTGCTAACTTGTCTCTAACTTCTGTTCTATTATATTTAATAGTAACGAAGAAGTCGAGGCAATTAATTAGGGGTTCCGCAGTAGCAAATCCCCTCAAAAAGTGGTTTTATTGTTAGAAACCGTTTAAAAAGACAATCAAGTCAGTTTGTAAGGGGATTTCGACATGCCACTGTAATTACGGACATTATACAATCCCCACGTACTGTTATTTCCAGGGAATACAAATGACGATATTTGACGGTCAAGTGGCAGGCCAGGTAACATAGCCAGGCGCTGAAGTAAATTTATGAAGTAGAAACCGAATGAATGTATTATAATAAGGCAGTGTCAGATGCCTCCACATGGAGTCACGTGCGTCATGTGAAATTCGTAATATAATGGCAGCAATTGATACTCAGAACTTTGAATATCATCGTAATTGCTTCCGGTCACGTACTTCCTTGGAACATCGACATATGTAAGTACATACATTGGTTGCCATATCAAATTTGTTATATGTAAGTAGGTATTTAGGAATGAATGAGTAATTAGGTGCCTTCATATTCATTTCTTGCTCTAGAAGTCTAGACTCGAAGTTCGGCGACGAAATTTATCAAACGAACATAATCTTAAGGGTTACTTCATGTCACAAGTAACATACTCTCTATACAAGTAACTTAGTTTTATTTAGACAGAATAATTAAAGTGCGTAGCTAAGCTACCTTATCGTGCTTAGTTAAGACCGCAGCTCTGTTGTTTTACGCAATGTACTAAATATGTTTTATTCTAACAAAAAAAATGCGGAGAAATTATAAAATAGATTTGATAAAAGCTATTTGTATCTGAAATATGGTGAGAAGAGCCAAACTTATTCAAGAGAGATTAGGTACAACAGAACTATTGACGACCGGATAAGGAATAAGGATAAGCGGAAAAAAGAGCCAACGCAGGAAAAATATAAATGAATTCCTGTTTTTGTGGGAATAACAGGACAGACAGATAATATAAACATACATTAGGTAAACGAATACAAGCAATGTGTACGTATAGCTATATAATAACTTACGCAGTTAAGTACCCTTTGCTACTAAATATTCTATAGGTAAAAATACAGCCTAGACACGGCTAATGCCGTTTTCATTACTACAAGCTTGAGTTTATAAAATAATTCTAAGGGCGAGAATATGGTCTTATACCTTGATTAACCGGCCAATTTGTATAGACTAATCTCGGAGTAAGTCTTATTCCAGTTTCGTAAAATCAATGGTAAGTAGTTTTTCTAGATCTGCAAAGACCATGGGTAAAATAAATATCAAGTCAATAGGGTTTTATTAAAATTTTGTAGTTTACAGGAAGTAAGCGGTCACCGCTAAGTAAGAGATGAACTGAAATATAATTAAATTAAAATTAGGTAAGTCGGTAATTTATTCCGTAAATTGGCCTTATGGCCTATTTTGGGAGCATACGATCAAAATAGTAAATAACGTAAGATGAGTTAAGTAATAATTGTATCAATGGTAAACATTATTTCGCATGCGTATTTTTTTCAGTTTTATTTAAATAGGTTACTCGCAGCCCTAGAAAATAAAACATTAAAAATTTCAGAACCAAATTTTCATCAATCCTGATACCGTAGATATTTAGACATATGAGATAGAAATAGGCGGTTTGTTTTTCATACACAGGCATTATCTGAAAAAATAATACTAACGTCTACCTCCGTCCACACCTATTTATGTTTTATGACATTCCCACGGTAAAAAACCAAACCCGTAGACCAAATTCGACATTGGTATTCGAATCAGAGGTGACACATAATCACATACATCTGCCTCCTTGCTATGCGACCGGCGTCCCCGGTAGCCTTTTCGGTTCCCAATTTAGGCATCCTATAATAGTTGCAAATGGATTACACACAACACAATTCTATGGAAATCATAACTTTATGAATTCCTATAAAATTTACATAGATATTTATTGTTATTTTGGAATCAATTAAGGACTTATACTTACTTATAAAAAAAAATCATAATGTATCGCACTGCTAGGTCAAAACATTATTAACTCATAATCCTTGCTAGTTTTGTTTCAAGTTAATAGAAGCTGTATAAAGTTGATTTTAAAATACAGTTGTGTTTTGGGTTACTAATGTTTTAATCTAGCAGTTTAAAAAAGTTTTTAGAGTTGTTGGAAATTCTGTAGCTCTGCCTACCCCACTCTGGGAATAAACGCGTGAGTTTATGTATGTATGTATTATGTATGATCCAGCAGTATGATATTTTGGGTTACTTGATGGCCATTTATCATGTCAAGTAAGTAAGTCAATTTCCGGAACCAATAAACACCTCAATTACCAGAGGAATCGCAAATGCAACAATGACCATGTTTGATGCACACAAAATCATAAAAGGCCGCTCTTTTTACTCTTCATCAACGTAGACATAACAACGAACGACTTGAAAAATATAAACAAAATAAGATAATAATTGGAGCAGCAATTCCGTCCACCTGTTTATTACGTCTGTTGGAGCGTGAAAGGGCTCCGCGCATTGAGCTCTTTATTTCAGCAGCTCAAGTGGCTGCAGCCTGCGGGTGCATTGTGCCGCTTCAATGCACCCGACACACTGTGGAACGAAAATGGCCTCTCCATAGAAATAGGGACTTAATTTTCTAAGTGCCTATTTTTTTAATTGAAATCGAATCTACTCCTCATAATTAGGTAAAAAAATGAATATGGGTCAATTTGGCTGGAAAACCGCCGAGTAATAATTTTTTTACTAAAATTTTGTATGGAGCGTATATGAAAAAACGGAATATCTCAGAAAGTGCACAATTTCCCGTAATATCCTTCCGCAGGAATTTAGTACCAATTATTTATGATTTTTCGGCGTACTCAAAATTTCCCGGGCAGGTGCACTTTTTTTTTTTAAAATCAAAAACGTTTTATATAGGGAAAACTTGGTTTTTAGGAGGTATTTAAGTTTGCACGACACGTTTAATCGTGGGATAAAATTAAATAATAGCTTTAGATGAGATGGATGTTCAAAAATGAGGTCATTGGAATAATGACATTTCTCACTTTTTGGCCCTTTATCTCCCTGCCCCCTAATGAGCACAATCGGTGCTCATTAAGTGTATGATTAAAAGTAAAAATTAACTAAATCGCTCTTAATTATTCTTAATTAGTTGGCATTAAGTAAAAGTATAAATTAAATATTATCTTATTATCATTAAGGATGATGATTACCCAGATTTCATTATTAATGGGCAATAAATAGGTTGCAGTTTAATTTTATTGTTCTGCGTCACCTATTTCGGCATCCAATTCCGAATCATTTTGCGATTCGGAATTGATTAGAAGGTCCAAGGTCTCAATAAATAAGGTTTGTTTGTTCCTTTTATTCAGTGTTGGCCTCATTGCGGTAAGTTTGGGATCCGATGACAGAAGTAACATATTGAGAATGTCATGATTTGAATCTTGTCTACTCTTTTTCTGTGAGTTGTGTTCCCTGAACCTTCTAAAGTCTTTATTCCGGGCCTCTGACGCTTCTTCTGAGAGATTGCCGATCGGTATAACTTCGTTATGGGCTATAATGTCTGCTCCATGCCATCTTTCCAAAGCAGCTCTTGAAAATCTTTGGCAAAATTCCTTGAGGGTATCATAGTCTTCTTCAGATAGTTGTCCATTGATTTTAGTAACCACTTCTTCCATCAAGGCTTTGTAGTTAAAAGAAGGTTCCTGATTTCTCAAAATCACGTACAAATCTAAGTTGGTCGTTAAACCCTCCATTGCTTGCAGTTGAAATGTTCCAGAAGGAATAAACAATAAAATTGAACTGCAACCTATTTATTGCATATTACTAATGAGAACCCATTGAAATCTGGGTAATTATCATCCTTAATGATAATAAGATAATATTTAATTTATTTTTTTACTTAATGCCAACTCATTCAGAATAATTAAGAGTGATTTAGTTAATTTTTACTTTAAATCATACACTTAATGAGCACCGATTGTGCTCATTAGGGGGCAGGGAGATAAAGGGCCAAAAAGTAAGATATGTCATTATTCCAATGACCTCATTTTTGAACATCCATCTCATCTAAAGCCATTATTTAATTTTATCCCACGATTAAACGTGTCTTGCAAACTTAAATACCTCCTAAAAACCAAGTTTTCCCTATATAAAACGTTTTTGTTTTTTTTTTTAAAAAGTGCACCTGCCCGGGAAGTTTTGAGAACGCCGAAAAATCATAAATAATTGGTACTAAATTCCTGCGGAAGGATATTACGGGAAATTGTGCACTTTCTGAGATATTCCGTTTTTTCATATACGCTCCATACAAAATTTTATAAAAAAAATTATTACTCGGCGGTTTTCCAGCCAAATTGACCCATATATATTTTTTTACCTAATTATGAGGAGTAGATTCGATTTCAATTAAAAAAATAGGCACTTAGAAAATTAAGTCCCTATTTCTATGGAGAGGCCATTTTCGTTCCACAGTGCGACAAGGACGGGGACGACAACAGACGTGACTTTTTATTTCTTTATTGACAGACCTTTCACTGCGTAGCTTGGGGCCAAGGTTTTGGTATATATGTTGGTAATAGATGTAATGTTTAAACGGTTCTTGGAATACCTATCTATAGTCTATTTTGTTTAAGAAGAACGCATTAACATCTCTCTCTTATCTCTTCAGTCTCCAAAGCCTTAGCCAACCACATGGTCGGTCTTTATTTTATAGGTACTATTTACAAATTGCACGGAGTGGACAGTAATTTGTGGATGTTGAAAAGGACAAAAGTGGATACGAATAAGGTTAAAGAGGTGCTTAATACGAAGCCGTATTAAGCACCTCTTTATGTGTTACGTATAGGCCTCCTTATCACGCCTCTCTCTTTAATCCTGCGCTGAAGTAATAAGTATGACAGAAAACAAAATGTTTAATTGATCATAACATTTCTTGCGCGTGAGTAATCAAGATAAAACAACGCGTAGCATCATCACTATCACTACATAGTATAAAACAAAGTCGCTTCTCGCTGTCTGTCCCTATGTATGCTTAGATCTTTAAAACTACGCAACGGATCATGATGCGGTTTTTTTGAATAGATAGAGTGATTCAAGAGGAGGGTTTATAAGTATAATAGATTATGGTTTATGTAACACCCGTAGTGTTATAGAAAACTCACATAAACCGAAGCGAAGCGAGGGCGGGTCGCTAGTTACAAATAAAGCTCAAACAGAGTAATATAGTTCTAAAGCAATTACCATCGCTGCTGGAACTCAAGTACAACTTAATCATTGTTTCATTGGCACCTTAGTACCAAAGTGGTTTGTCACTTTTAATGAGCAAATTGTGCCCACTTACTTGGTATTTTTTGTATTCTTAGTGAACAACGGCCTTAATATAACTCCCCTCGACCTTGAAAAGCCGGATACACCGCCGTCCCATCTCGGTGATAGCAATAAGATACTAGTTACAATCCGCATAAGTAAACGCTCGTAGGGTTACACTTACACTCTCAGGGACAATGATCAGCCATTTTGAAACGGTTATGTTTTGATTTGCGTTCTTTTAACATATTGTTGTTGTAGTGGATGTTCAATTTAATTCTGTGTTTTTATCGTATTACAGTGTTATCCGGAAGAATCTGCGGCAAAATTGTTTGAGGATTGATGAGCGTGAGCCGTGAGTGTACTTACTGGTGGTAGGACAGGGTCCGTCCTGTCTGTCCAGATTATCTCTACGGCTAACCCTGATGCCAAGCAGCGGTGTTCGCAGTGTTGAACACAACAACGGGTTAAAAAGCAAACAACCAGTGAAATGGCTAGCACAGATGAATCTCATTTCAGTCCTTTAAATAGGCAACACGTTTGCAAATTCAAAATTTGACCAATTGGCATGTGATTGGTTTGAAAAAATGGCTTGAAAAAACGTCGTTGATTTACGAAACGCATTGAAGAATACTAACAATCCAATGTCGCTGGTAACCCTAGGAGCCGGAGTAGCAGGGTGCTCACTTCCTAGTGAAGGCTGCGTATGCGCAGAGCGAAATGTCAAGGCCGCTCGCTCACTTCCTCGCCCGATCTCCGCCGCGCGCGCAATGAGACACTAAGTATCGCAGCTGGAGCGATATCTAATGATTATAATAGTGACTTAGTAACAAGCTGTTGGCTGTTGTCAACTCCAAACGATTATTTGACTGACTAGAAGTAAAAGTATGCTTATGCACCTAGCACTAGCACCTAGAACATTATCTCGCATGAAATTAATTGTCAGGAAACAGAAGGGCTAAAAGCAAAATCTTACCGAAATGAATGCCACCTTATCGCTTACATAATTTTGTCTGTAGTTATGGAAGTCTACTTCCGCAGCTTTGGATTATTTAATTGAAATACAATATTTTGAATACAGAAGAAAAAAGTAAATTTTCTTCGTAGATTAACAATCTACGAAGTCTTATGCGGGGATGTACGAGTAGGAAGATATTCTGTAAAATAAGTTTAAACCTTTATCGAATGTAAAAAAAAGATGTCCTGGGCTAGCAGATGTGGACACCTTTCGACTGCTTATGATGAATTGATGAGTATGGATAAAGTATCGTCATCATAATTATCCGTACGTAACATTAGAAGCATGGTTAAGATCCCATCATCACCTTTTTAAACTGTGTAACAGACGAGAGAAATAATATTGAACCAATACTGGCTGTTGTTTATACGTGACCATAGCAACCCTTTTGTACCGACCAATAAAGACCAAGTTCAGTTAACCAATAGTGGCTGTTGTTTATACGTGACCATAGCCACACTTTTGTAACGACCAATAAAGACTTTAGTTTAGTTTGAACCAATAGTGTCCGTTGTTTATACGTGACCATGGTAACCATTGTATCTGTGGGGCATGTAGTGAAATGACATTCATTATGTTATGACGGAATGTGTCATACTCGGTCGATAAGCAGATATGATAACTTATACTGAGCAAGCAAATATACAGATCTTAAGGTGGTCAACCTTTTCATTCGCGACTGTACCTAAGACTAATTTACTAGACTCCGCATACAAAGGCGCCCCCGTAAGCCATGCTTATGCTCACAGAACACTAATTGGTTGCCATGGTTCTATTGGCGCGCACCACGACGCGCACACTTGATTATTCGTTGACTTTGAACTAGCCAATCACGGTGCACTTTCCGCCCCCCGCGCCCCGCCATTTTGGTTTTAATGAGATACTAGACAAACTGTTCCGAAGCGGAGTCTATAGGGTAAGTGGTCTGTGCTAATTTATAACGACGAGACCGAGTGGGATTGAAATCTAAGTGGTACATAATACGTATATTTTATAGACGTAGCTGAACTCTGTTTTTATATAAATTTACAGAACAATTAGTAGACTAGGTAGGTAAGCATATATGGTGTTTAGGTGACCAATACCATTGTAAGTATAGATAGGTAAGTTTATGTATCTTCTGTATGTATATACCTATATGACGTATATTATTTATCTCGCTAAAAACATTTTTTCTATATTGCAGTTACTTCTAACAATCAAATGAGTCTAATCTCGACGGATCTACTATTAAGGGCGGATTCGACCAAACGAGAATAAGGTCTTATATCTAGATTAAACGCGAAATTTGTATAGACTAATCTCGGGTAAGTCTTTTTCCAGTTTGAGCAAATGGATGGTAATCCATTGAGGAGTTCCTATGGCCATTCGCCACATTACGTCTCCATTATCATACCAGCTTGATGTTAGTATATTACTGTATTGTCATCGGAATAGCATATCGACGCTTGAAAGGCGAAATGGGATAAGCGACATTTTTTGTGATATTGAGTTATATGCATCGTTAAAATCAGCAGATTTTTCTGCGTCGCATGAGCTGGGTCTCGCGCCCGTATGACGACTTTTGTGTCGCTTATCCCATCGGTGATTTTTAGAAACACCGATCTATTTTTGTTACTAAGCGACTTCTTTTTTACAGGTTTTTGAATATTGGAGATTAGATAAAATGTTTTTTTACAAAATGTTACTTAGACTGTTTGTCTTTTTTACAACTTTCTTTTTATGTGTCGGTTATATTTTATTACTTCATCGTAAAACGTATTTTTATTTCCTTTATATAATTTTACCTATATCTACAGAAATACAAAAAATGCCTTAGATCAAATAACCTAAACGTCTTTATCCGCACTATTGTAGGTTATAGCCTTTTACTTGATATGAGTTTCGAGAGTAATGTCGCTTATCCTGTTTTACCTGCAATAATTTTTAAACTACTTAGGTACTGTCGCTAATTCCAAAGTTACTCTAAGTATTAGAGTTTTTAGTACAAAAAAGTTTGTCGACAAATAGTTTGACTGTAACTTTTTTTTGATCTCTGATAATTGTTTAGTAACTTTATTTGTTTATTTTTATTTCTAATAGGTGAAGTACCTATATTTGTTTAGTCATTTGGATTTTTTCAGTTTATTTTTATTAAAGACCCATTAATATTCGTAACAGTTGTTATATTTACTTTTTTCATCAATGTCTTGAATTTTGGTGGTGATTTATTAGTGGAGAATAAATTATGAGGGTTAAATTTTAGCTTAGATAAAATATTTTGAAGTTTAAAATTGTCGCTCATATCATAGCAGTTAGATTATTTGTCTTGATTTAATTTCTGGCTAAAAATGACTTTTATATAATCTAACATTGTTCTTAAATTTTAATGTTTTTCGGTTAGATAGTTTTTCCTAATTATCTTTCAATTTTTTTTTCCGGTTAGACATTTTTACTTGATTCATTTTTCACCACAATTTTTGGTTAGATAATTTTACCTCCTGCAGTTTTTGATATCAATTTGCGTAAGCTACACTAAATCCTAAAATAATACCTTTGTGGGTAATTTATTGAGCACAGTATATAGAAAACACCATCATGATCATGTACAAAGTTGAATTTTAAAAATCGGCTTATAAAATAAATTATAGTGATTTTTTTTCAAAAATCAGTGCCATTTTTTGGCTCTCCTGTAAAGTTACTATTTGGTCGCTTATCCCATTTCGCCTTTCAAGCGTCGATATGTACGCAAAATTTCAAGTCAATCCTACACTTAGATGTATGGTAAGTAGTACCTAATCAATTTCTAAGATTTTAATCTATTGTTTGTTAGTTAGAATTAGAACTACAAGCGAAGCTTAACCGCCTTACTTATAAACGTGAAATAAACGCGGGTAGCTAAACCGTGCTTTGTCCTTATCTGTCATTGTGACATTTGAATTTGACAGATAAGAAAAAAGCATGGTTAAGCTACCTCACGGTTATTCCACGTTTATAAGTTAGGCGGTAAATGGTTTAAAAACGTTTAACGGGTATAATCCAAAACCTTACCGTGCACATAAGTTTACCAAGTATTCATATAGTGAGCTTCTTACTTATGCATATAATTTACTAATAAATAACATAACAATAGATAAGTGATTATCGTTATCCATTGTCACCTCCAAACTGTCAATGTTTCTGTCGGGAATCCTTTAAATTCAAAGCCTTTTATGATGCCTATTGTGTCCCATAGTGGGTTTGGGAAGTCCAGTGTCACCGCGTTAGATGGGCCGAGACGGTGGTGTATTCTCTTGAGGGTCGGTTAAACCATCAACCTTTTCACGGCACGGCAATCTGTGCTTTTAACTGTTCTTGTTTTATTCTTACTTCGTATGTTAGAGCATGACGCCTGCAGTTTCACATTGCCGTGAAATTGTTTTTATTTTCAGGCCTTTTTGGTTGGGTTTAGGTAGAAATCAAAATAGCGGCGTCGGTCTACAATGAAATGAATGCCAATTTTCGCTTATAGGCACCTGGTAGTCGATAAATAAAGGAAACTGGTAAAATTAAGGTACCTAAGTAAGATATTTAAGTAATATGAAAAATGACCAGATCATAATTGGAAATCTTTGGAAGGGTTTCGACACGAAGTACGAAAACACAGTATCTACGACGGTTACTTTGGCCGATCAACTAGCAGTAAAAGTCATCCACAGATTAGGTGAGGTAAAGCATTAGGAGAATTACATAGATACGAGTATCTACCGACTAGTTGCATGCTTTGTCGTCGAAACAGCTGGGTCTGGGGCTGGGTGGGCATGAGCGGTAAGTAGGCGAATGTTTAAAAGTCACAACACCCAGTTCGTGCTGTCTCGAGTGTCGTCGAGTCGCCTACTCGACTTGTGGCGTAAAAGAATAATACCGCAGATGGGGCGAGACCGGATCGCGAAGGGTCTGGCGTAACGACGGCGCCAATGGAGCGCGGTTCCCTCAGCCTTTCTTATTATGTGCTGTGATTTCGGACTAGTGAAAACTATGGAAACGACACATTAATTTACTTATATACTCCTACTTATACTTTATCACCCAACTGTTAACTGTTTCTCTATATCTTATTTTTTGTATATATGTACCTAATGTGGTTTTGTATTGTTGCGAATAAATGTCTCTTTATCTTTATTTTTTTTACCCTTAATTTCCCCAGATGGTTTACCTAGGCTAACCCTATTTCTTAGTCACACTTAAGCTCTAATCTTAATGCGAAAGTTTGTGTGTGTGAGTTAGTAGGTATGAATTGTTACTTTTTCAGAACACATGCTTTTATCCCTAATATATTACTTAGTTATTGTTCCCGTAGGATGTTCAACGCAGATGAAAGTCGTTGGCATTGTTAATATCAATATAGGTAATTATATACCTTTTTTACCAAGGTCTACCTAATAATTAATGGAATTAAAAACGCATCCTGAAAGTCATGTATCGCTGAAGCTACAAAGTAACTATTTAGTCTTTAGTAGGTCTTTATTCTTTGACCTGCAACACCTGTGTTGCCTAACAGACTAGATGCAATTAATACATCATACACCACAAGTTAACACTGTAACTTATGTATCATTATGCAACCATATTCACTTGCTAACGTCTAAGTACAGAGCATTATCAAATGCAAAACGAAACGTCATTGTAAGATAATGAGCGGCTGCTGGCTAATATGGGCTCGCCAAGGAAGCATGCTGCTTACGGAAAACGGAAACGAAAACGCGTCTGGATTGTTTTGCATTGTTCTCTTGATGTAGTTCTAATAGTTTGGTTTCTTGGCCAGGGCTATATACAGGATGTCTCTTTCAAATCGGTCAGTATGGGAAAGTCTGAAACTATAAGACATACGAAGATTTGTTCTTAGGAACCATGTCACCGATTTTGATAAAAAGAAAAACTGCATTCATACATTTGAAAAAAAAAATGTACCCAGCTAGGGAATCGAACCTGGTTGTTTTGAAAAAATAAACTTACTTACACTATTTATATTCAGATATCGATTGTGTAGGTCTTAAGCAGTAAATGTTTCATGATGTTTAAAATGAATAAAATGCATTGTTTTCACATACTTTAATTTATAGGTGTTCGAAGTGACCACGTTTTTTTTTCAATACAATATTCAACACGTTTAGGTAACAACAATTTTACATGCCTGAACTTGTTGAATATTGTAACGGTGGTCACTTCGAACATCTATTAAAATAAATTAAAATTATGTGAAAACAATGCATTTTCTGGATTTAAGACATCATGTTTTTTAGAAACATTTACTGCTTAAGACCTACACAATCGATATCTGAATAGAAATAGTGTAAGTTTATTTTTTCAAAACAACCAGGTTCGATTCCCTAGCTGGGTACAGTTTTTTTTTCAAATGTATGAATGCAGTTTTTCTTTTTATCAAAATCGGTGACATGGTTCCTAAGAACAAATCTTCGTATGTCTTATAGTTTCAGACTTTCCCATACTGACCGATTTGAATGAGACACCCTGTATAATTATACTATTGATAACTATACCTATTGGTAATTCTGTTTAAGGAAGTGGTATCCTGAGGATTCGATTACGTTTACAAAGTAAGAATACATTTCAAACACACAATATGACACAATATCTGTCTAGCGAATTAAATCAATACCCATGTAAATACATGCATACATACATAAGTTCACGCCTTTATTCCTAGGGTGGGCTAGGCAGAGCTACAGAATTACTAACAACTCTAAAAACTTGTTAAGAATTCTGTAACCACATTTTGCACAATTTATTAGGCTAAGATGTTTACCAGTGTATTAGTGACAGGTTGCAAGCCCATCGCCTAACAGTACTACACAGCCTTTATTCCCTTAGTCATCTCTTACGACATCCACGAGCGGAGATGGAGTGGCTCTATATTCTATTCTAACCCGGCAACCACATAGAATAACCCATATTAAAATATGTTTATTATCGCTTGAACTGTTAAATTTAATTTAACCATATTCCAATTACAAACCAACTTAGGCACGTTTAGCAGTTTGAGGACGAAAGAAAGAAATGGAAAATCAGTTCGACTGTTATATACAAGGTGTTACAAAAATACCCGTAAAGCCGAAAGGGGGTTAAATGGTACCTTATAATAAGTCCATTTACAATATTTGAGAACCGTACTATCACCGTATGACTTACCGGCAAAAAAAATAAAACAATTATTGTTTTCATTGATGTGCAAACCCTATTTCAGTAAAATTAAAGGGTAAACTACGCAGAACGTTTATGTACATTTTTACCTAATTGTTGAAACAATCAAGAGACATTCAAACAAAATGTACAGAATTCTATTAAGATATTACAAGTCGAGTTTTGGAAGATTTTAAAAGAGCTTACCTAACGAAGAAACTTAAACTAACACTTACTATTTCGTAATGAACGTCCAATTTACAGGAACGGCTCAAAGTGAACTCCGCCTTGTTCAATGCACAATCTCGCTCGTCGGGATATGGCTTTAAAACCATTCAAGTTGACAATTACTAAATTGGTGGTTAGGCCTCTCTGTTAAAATAATCTATGCTAACCCCGGTTCCCTAACATGACAGCTTACTAGGGTTGACAATATTTTTGGCTTTGATAATTTATTATATTTTTTACGGGGTATTTTGTAACACGTTGTATATCCCTTCAAAGCAGCATAACATTCTGGCATTTTGTAATTAATTTGCGCTCTTCCCCACTCTTTAAATAATTTATTCGTACGTTCCCGTACGTCTAATAAATATCTAATTTTTCCAGTTAATATGAGTACAAGTCGTCTCTACGCGTCCCCCGTGCGGCAGGCTGTTTCGTGGCCGTTGGAGCGGCAAGCGCCCGACGCCCACACTTTCCCACCGGCGATCCCGGCCGTCACCCGAAGCCTTATTAGCCACTAATTAAGTCACGCAATGTTGATCAATCTGTTTAGAAAATGCCTGCCCATTTGTTTCTTAATCGAGTTTCTGCCCGTTATCGTTTTCCTCCGGAAAATTTATGGTTCGTTTTGATGTTGGTGGAGATTACAAGTTGTTAAACACGAAGAAAGCAGCCGAAAGTGAAATAATAGTCATGATTTAATCGCAGTAGACTTTTTAATATGGCAAGGAGAATGCACCCGAGCATACAAGCTACCTGTTGGTGAGCAGGATCTGAGACCCATAGACATTTGCATTCCCAAGACTACAATCTGAGAACTGCAACCCTAAGACGCGAATGCATTGCTAAACCAAAGGAATAAGATGGAATGCCTTTATGCGAGTAATCTCACCGGTATTTTCACCCTCACACCGGAACAATTCAATGCAAACACTGCTGCTTGACGGTAGGTTAAAGCGTAATCACTAATAGCCCCAACATCATTTAAGATTTACAAGACGACTCTTGATTAGCCTCAACACCGACGTCTCTCGGAGTTAGTAAATTTATAAAGATTTACGCCATTTGCACAACGATTGATTCAGAATCGTCTACGGTTAAGTAGGTTGGTATAAAATTGAAATTTCTCTTGGTTCTTCAATTATTTCAAGACTAATATGGTATATCGTTAAATTGAATGGCGCGACGATCTGCAGTAGAAACTATATCGGTTGCATCATTAGACGCAGCATGTGCATGTTACGCAGCGAGAGCGCATTCTCAGGTATTGTAGCCTGACAATGACAGAGCATCTTCGCTTTCCAAGTTCATTGACAACGAAAGTGTGTTGCGCATGCGTGAAAACTCGCGCCAATTAGAAGAAGCGGTCGTTGCCGCGGCGCGCGCGCTTGACGACGCGCCCGGCTGCGCGCGCCTCACTGCCAAGGCCGGTGCTTTCTCCACGATCTAGCCGTTGCGTGCCCGCCTTGTATAATCATTACTACGCTGATGTAATTGGAATTTTGTTTGGCGACGAGTTTTAGACGTCTTGTCTGTTGTATGAATTCTTCTAGAGCACAAACCAATTATCGACGCAGCAGCGTGAGCAGAGTTGAATCGGTATGATTTACTTCCTCTTTGGGAAATGATTTTTAACAAAGGGCATTGGGTAAATTTGCTTGAAGAATATTGTCATTTTTGTTTTCAGCGGCCACGGATGATTTTGACATAGTTATTTAGAGGACCTCAAAATACACATAGATATATATATATATAACTAGCGACCCGCCCTCGCTTCGCTTCGGTTTATGTGAGTTTTCTGTAATACCCGTACGTAAAACAAAGTTTATTATTCATGAAAACCTTCCTCTTGAATTATCCTATCTATTAAAAAAAACCGCATCAAAATCCGTTGCGTAGTTTTAAAGATCTAAGCATACATAGGGACAGACAGCGGGAAGCGACTTTGTTTTATAATATGTAGTGATAGTGATATATGGCGTTTAATAATATCGGAGCCGAGATATTTAAGATTTAAGTGTTCTGGTTTTGGTACTAAAAGTAAGCCTAGGTAAGAATATTAAATATCTCGGCTCCGATGCATTTAAGAGTAAGTATTACATTACATAACAAAACATGTTTATTTTGAACTATTCTATCATAATTTACCACATTTACTAATGGCCGCTCACCTTGAAAATGTATGACTTTTACAAATGACAACACTTTTACCCAAACCCCTTTAGCTACAACCTAATGTAACAGAAGTATAGGCTACTCACGTATACAACATAGTTCTTAATTAAATTAGTGTTACTCTATGGCTTAAAATAAAAACCACACCAACTGGTTTTAGTTTGCGTAGCTTAACCTAACGTTAATGAGATGACGAAACTACAAGATTTAGAACTTATGCTGCTTAAACATTGTATCACACTACCGGGCGGATTACATTACATAACCCTACGATTACGTTTAAGGCTACACGAGAGTAACTTACTGGTCGGTCTTGACCCACTCCATGTCAACCATAGAGCTTCCTTATTGTCCACGTTACTGTAGTATAAACTATACGAGCATCACATCGTTTTATTGCAACGTGTCTACAAGCCACTTGGATTTACAACCAAATTCGAATGGTCAAAACATCAACAAAAGGATTTCTAAAAGCAATTAAGAACTCACATGAAAATTATCACTCGTCTCAGGTGCACAAAAAGTTAATTATACGTGCATGAAGTCACATCGGAAGTTCAATTTAGTGCAATTTGGAAAATGGGCGCACTAATAAGAATGACCTCGAGTTACGGAAAATCTGCCGTCTTTACCAACCAATAAGTCTACTCAAGAATCAACGAATACCAAGGGGAAAAAATAAGGGCAACAATCTCCACCCGATGTCTTGACAATTTAACCGCCGCCTAATGACGCCGACATCTATAAACAATCCGGAATAACACGCTCGAAGAAGCGGAATGATTGCTCGTCTAATTTTGTAACTAGTTCAAAATATACATACAATGTTAATTATATAAACAGCTGTAGTTCCAATTTACTGTCAATCGAGTGGATGTTTACACTTGAAGTATTAGATATGGCCCCGAGGCGTAGCGGCGCGGCGGCGTCAGTCATTACAATCAGAAGTGCGGAAACTTTTCATTCATATGCAACTCATGATTCTTTAATACTAACAAAAGTTTTTTTATTAATATTTAATCGTTAATGTACTTACGTAAACCACATGTCACATCAGTCCTGTCTTACTTATTAGGTAGGTACCGGTAACCATTAGGATTGATGAAAACATCGATTGTCTTAGGGGATTTCCTTCTGACGAATATGTTGGCTTTTCCATTTTTCGACCTTGATACTGATGCTATTTTGTTGTCATGCACATAAGTATCTACACGCCAGAATTATTTATCAACGTCATTTCGTTTTGGATGTTAGTTAATGTTTGCCGTACTTTGTATGCCTTAAAAAGTATACTTAGTACACTTTTACAGATTGTATAAGACTCATGGAAATTGCTTCACCGACGAGAGCCTAGCTGATAAATTTAAGTGACAACTTATAATACATGAAATAATGTTCGAAAACATTAGGTATTACGTGTTATGTATGGTATGTATGTAGGAATTGTACAGGAACATTTTTACAAGGTGTTCTGAAAAAAAAATGAATAGGTATTTAAGTATACAGGTTTGTGTTAAAAGGGTTCAATTTTTTTATTTTTTTTAAATATTGATTATTACCAGTGTTTGCTAGACTACGCTTTGGACTAGTGGTCGGAACGACGTCATTTTGCTTGTAACCGCGGTACGTAGCACTACCTGTGCCGTGACGTAAAAAAACATGTCGTTTGACCTCTTAGTATTAGCAGTTTTTTTTTAAATTATGTAACGGTTCTGTTTACGGCTAAGGAACGGATGAATTAGCGAGAGCGTGGAATTGCATATGTAGTGGTATTGTGTATTTATAGGCAAGAGAAAGAGAGAGAGAAATACTTAAGTACTTCTCTCTCTTTCTCTTGCCTATACACACACAATACCACTAAATATGCAATTCCACGCTCTCGCTAATTCATCTATATGTATGTATTTTTAAAATAAGGTTGAAGAAGTGATTGCCTGAGCAGTCGTACTATAGCGTCACAATTAATTTATCACCGGCACTATATAGCGTTAGTTAATAAATGAATATGACTATGACTAATATATAGGTTCGCTATTATTATTTTTTGTCGTCACGCAATGTATTTGATGTTTAAGGTACTTAACCCTGTATTATTTACATTGTCAAGTACACGAATGACTATTGAAACACAGGCCTTTATCGTAGAAATTTTCCGGAAATGAGAGGCTGGCAGACAAACCTCAAGGCTATGACGTAACAAATCACTTAACTTGTCCAAGAATGAAGAAAAAAATAAATTGATCTGATGCGGAGTCACTCGTGTGTGACACAGCCTTGCTTCCCGCAGTCCCCAGTCACACACTGACGCGACTGATGCAAGTTATCTGAATAAAGGATAACTTTTGATTCCTGGCTATGAAAAATACGAGTAACGAGAACTTTCGACGTAGTACCTAGCTTGAATGACTGTAAAGCCCAAAACACGTTTGAATGTAATAAGACAGACACCTGTGCGTCACTATCACTAATAAATATCCCATCGACTCGATTAAGTCGGTAAACGTAACAGGAGAATATGTATGTAAGCTGCAGTTGAAGGCACATCACTTGCATGAGTATAAGTTAGTTTGTGAGTCGGCGAGCGCGCGGTCGACGAGCGTTGAACCAGGAAGCGGCTGTCACCCGATGTATAGGTCACATTGAACCGCAATTCCTGGATTAAGTAACACTGCCGTAAAATACTTTATCATCATTAATGTTTCAAATGGCGTTTGATGGAATGTCTCGCGGCCTTCCTCGGCCCTTCACATCACAACTTGGCGCCCAAACGGAAACTTTAGTAACCAACCGTCAATCATAATTTGTACACGCTTCACATTCGTCGTATACCTACATAGATAATGACAAATATTCAGTAGGAGAATGTATGGTTGTGTATCTAGGAAATTATCGTTAGAATTATTACGTTGGTGTGGTGAGGCTTCTAGTGCAGAGTATAATAGGAAGTGATAATTAGAGGTTAAGATTCGACTCTGACGCAAGCGTTCGCGGAGTGGGCGTTAGAACGATAGCTTCCGTCTTACTCTCGAGCACGGGCGTCGCAGCATGGCAGCTCGCACCCGCAGCCGGTCCCCGCGCTAAATAATGTATTTGATGTCCGACAATGACACGCCAAGAGGACGCGGATGCGGCGACTGGCGGTGAGTCGCCCGTTTCGTTACGGAATTGCACAAATAAGTGTTTACAAGTTTACATGAGAACCGATGCGAGATAACCTCACGTAGACTCAATTATTGTTCCGTGTATACATCTATAGGTTGTAATGTTTGAAAGTAAATGCAAGTTGGCTATTATAGACTGCCAAATGCCAATTCAAGTCACTGGGCGTTCCATTCACAAAGTGTGGGCGATTGCGCAGTGATGCACACTGAGCCCTCCGATCTAAAAGGAAGGCATAAAAAGTGCTTCATAATGCGTACGCGCGCCGGACACCCACGTCGCGAATTCCTCGCCATTATCGCCCCAGTCCCACGGGCTCCTGTGACGAACAGAAGCCATCGCTGGGCGGTACTCCATTGCAGAGATTTCGTTTTTATGCAAAATTAATTCTTCCCAACCAACCAAGCAGATATAAGTAACAAAGACATGTTTCGTCAATATGTGCGCATCGTGCGTGCGTGGGTGTATAATACATACCTACACAAAAACTGGTTCTACTTAACGTCTAATATGAAACAGACGCTATTTATCTGCTATAAAACTCTGTTTCGCCACAAAACCACCCTTTCAATTTCGAAAAGTGTAGGTACGTTACATGATTTTTATCATGTGGTTACCTTATTAAATATAAGAACCTGAGCCGTAGAGCGATCCTTGCATCGTAAACTACGCTAGTCATAATCGTAACTAAGATAAATAACGTTTGTTATTGTTTATGGACCACCAGCCAGGCTCGAGATAGGTAGGCTCGCGTCCCCCGCGAACACGCTGTAATCTCTGTGCCACCTACATTAGTGTTGTTGGATATTATTTTAAAAAGTTTTAAACAGAAGTGCACCACATGTGCCGCCACCTGACCTCGTGAGTTCCCACGCTGAGCGTCTCCAGCCCTCGAAGCAAAAACGTCGCCGTTAACGTTTCTACTCGAACAGATTTTTCTTTTGGACGTACTCTAAACCCGGGGCACTTTAAATCATCATACAAACTAGCAGGTTTGTTTTCGGGAGCGAAATGTCTCGGCCTTAGTGAGGCTTGAACTTTTTTCTGTTTACTCAAATGATCCTGGTGATTGTTTTTTAATTTATTTTGTCGTTCTGCGGCGTCATGTGGTTCCAATCAGAGAGGCTTTTAGTTTTTTCTATTAATGAATTTTAAAAGCCTTGCTTCATGCAGACCAAATTAACTTTTAGTTAGTGTACTATATAGTAAACAATCATTCTTTAGTAGTAGTTATACTAGTGATAATCCGTAGTGGAATATTTTCAGTTTATTTTCTGCCTGTCAACTAACAAAGCGATATAATTAAGCATTTTTGTGATCAGCTGAGTTTACAAAGCTTTTAATGAATCTATTAACAATGGCTACGAACGCACCGCCCTAAGGCAAAGGGTTAGCAACCAAAATAATAGTGAATGGGCGCCAATTGCGCTGGCGAGTCAATCAACGAGGACGTCCCGTCGCGCGCACCCTCGTCCGCACGCTCCCGACATCTGTCGACAAAATGCAATCAATTTATACTAAGTCAATACCTACATTATTAATGGCCAGTATTTTTAAACTTTCAAAATAGCTAGCCTTCGACACTTCCGGCCAACTTGCGGATTAATTCTGGTGTCAATTGGTTTCCTGAATTGTACCTACTAATTACGAAGCGCATAGTAACTCCTGCTTGTTAAAAATCTAGGAATAGACGACCAAATGACTAAATAACGCACCTTGTTGATCTACTCATACATACATACATAAACTCACGCCTTTATTCCCAGAGTGGGGTAGGCAGAGCTACAGAATTACCAACATCTACTAATTATCTACTCGTCTAGCTATATATCATAAACATAATCCACTACTCTTTTTGAAGCTTCGCGTTACGTCAGAGGAAACTTATTTTGAGTTTAGAATTACGGAGGATTAGGTAAGGTTAACATTTATTTATTAAGTATTTATTTAATCTTTATTGCACAAAAATAAGTACAAAAGGCGTACCTAATGCCTAATGGCATTCTCTACCAGTTGACCAAATAACTAAACAGAAATTTACAGTGTGGTGGGTACACAGAAAATGAAGACAGAGATAAAAAGTAAAAACTTATAACACAATTATCCTAATTATTGCTAATACATTCTTCAGTAAACATATAAGTCACATATAACACTAATACATAATTATAATAGACATATAATACATATTTATCTATAAATAAATACAAAGACAGAGAACGCCTATGTGCATTTTAAACTAAGTCTTGTTCAAGCAATTGCTTCCGAAGCATTCGCTTGAAAGAAAGATTGTTAGAGAAACATTGTTAAAATTATGCTGCTAGGTTTAAACATTCTTATCAAAAGCACATTTCTTACTACTTCAACTATAAAAATATTGGTAAAAACCCATATTATTCTAGAAGTAATACTATGGAACCATGATATAATTTTAAGAAGATTCACATGCCCTATTCATCTTACTCTTCATTCCAGGGCTTCTATTCTAGGCGGTAAAAACGATATCTTATTTGACCTGTGGGGTTATTATGACGTAGGTACCTGTGCAATTTATTTTACGGTGAGTGTAAGGGACAGAGCTATGGCAATTATATAGCTCTGTCCTTTTCTCTCAGCGTAAACTGAATTGCATAACTATGTCATAATAACTCCCCTGTTATGGAATTGTTTTTAACTCGCCCGCCATTACTGTCAAGTAAATAAGAGCTATCAAAACGTTGACAATACGATAACAGGTCAAAAACTATATTATTTTTCCCGTGATGATCATAGAGGCGCAGACTAATTGAAGAGGATGATACAGACCTACCTATTGTGTGACCCAAAATAAAAAAGTCACGTCTAATCTATATGCAAAGTCTAGCCTAAACTAGATTAAGAACCAAAGCTTGGCCAAACATGAAGAGACATGAGTATCTGAAAGGTTAATTAGGTTTAAAGGAACTAAATAAATGATTAACACGATTCCGTCGGACAAGGAAGCGTGGCGGCGGGCGCGGCGTGACGTCACGGCCCGAATTAACCCGGTTCCGAGAACGCTCGGTTTGCATGCGGCCGTGTTGGTAGTGTCGGTACACTTGTCTTGATCGACGGCGCACGTGTGGACACCGTCGCTATGTTTAGTCTGAGCTTAAAGTTCCGTACATATTCTTACCATATTCGCTTATGGCTTTCGCATTGGTTTATCCACACACACGGCATTGCAATGAAGCGGACAAGGTCATCTTAAAAGAAGGTCTATGTCAAGATTTAAGATTAAATTCACGTGGATAAATCTCTAATTAGTATCAAAGAAGCCCAAGAACGGGGAGATATGATGGTATGGAAATAACTATCTATTTCATTTTTATAACGTTGACAAGATTAATGAACGTTAGTTATACCTAAGTAACAGCAAAACTAATTTCAGTTCGTATAACATCATAACATATAATGATGATAAAACATAAAACCTTTTATAATAAGTATGATATACTCAATAGGTACTGAAAGGATCGGCTAGAAAAGTTGGTAGGGTAGAATTGTGATTCCAGCAGAAACGAACTGCTACCAGTAGGTTAAGTAGGTTAGGTTAGGTTAGAACTACAACCCCCACACAAATCAAACTGCTGCCAGTAAAGTAAGTAAGGTAAGGTTGATTGTAAATTAAGAAGGCCCACGAGCATTGTGTTTTTTGATGTTAGATTAATTGAGTAATATATGTTTTAAATCGTAGGTGTTATGAACATTATACGCTTTAATCGTTATATCAATTGGTATCATAATATGTTAATAACGTTATACATTACGAAAATAGATATTTTGAGAGTATATCTTTCGTTCATTATATCCAGTGAACGTTATACTAAACAAGGTTTAGCCGGTGAAATGACTAGCATAGAGGCATTCCATGTTAGCCTCAGGGTTGGCAACGCATTTGCAGTCTTAGGATTGCATTGCAGTCTTGTGATTCCGAATGTCTATGGGTCACAGTTTCCAATTACCATCAGGTGGCCTGTGTGCTCGTTTGTCTACTTGATGCCATACAAAAAAAAGGTTATACAAAGTGCTCGTATATATTATGACTGTTATATGTTAAGTTCTTATATCTCGTGTTACTTGCCCGAGCTGGGAAGGGCCTCTATACTCGGTAAAATGATATTGCTTTTGACATCTTATGGTATTGTTTTTAATTCAGCCGTCAACTGTCAAGTAAATATGAGTTATCATTGCTTATCATAACGTTGACGATACGATGAAATGTGAAAATGAGTATTGTTATACAGCTTTCGACATTTCATCGTATCATAGAATAGAGAAAGTGCTTAATGTACCTTTTTAGGTACCTAGTCGGTTACTAAGTTCTGTTACTAAGGTTTAATCAAATAAAACTAACTTCTGTTTATTTTTTAATTTCAAAATATATAAAAATTAAAAGCTTAATTAATGTACAATTTAGGAACTAATAATCATTCTATATAGTCGCCGCAATTTCCGATACGACCTTTTAACATAAAATAAAATACATCGATAAAAATACGCACGACTTTTCTGAAAATTTCACTTTTTGAAAAGGCTACTCTTTGTTGACCAAGTTTTTTTTTTATTTAATTTTGTGGAGCCCCTCATCTCTGGGTATGTTCAGAGACCAGCATTATTGTCTTAGCGATACTCAAAAACCAAGCTTATGAAGCACGAAAGTTGGTCTGTTTTCGTATAATTCTGCAAATTGATGTGAAATCGTAAGGTCAATTTAATGAGACTTGAAGATTGACCGGAGTATAAGCGGATCTTTAGTTGCTTGGAATACATTCGTATCAGTATTTAAAGATAAAAGTCTGGTCAATATGTCACGCAAATTTCGACTCAATACGAGAACTCTTACAAAAGTTGTAGCCGTTATCAGTATCGTGGTCGTGCGTGTTTTGACCCATGCTTTCCTGCCCCGAATGGGAATGCTTAAAGCTCGTACACCAAATTATTGCAATAGTAAAGAATACAAATAACGCTTATTTTTGGTCTATATAAAATAAGGTTTCGATTGATGAACTACAGGTTTATGAAACTCTTTACTTTATTTTTTAAATTGTAATATATCTTAGTAACAGAACTTAGTAACCGACTAGGTACATGAGCTTACAAGAGCCTGATGAATCTGATGATAGAGAAAGTCAAGCAAAGCAACGCAGGTACGTAGGTATCTCAGGATTCTCAGGTTAACGGTCAGTCTTGTTAAATAGAACCCTTATAACATAAGTAAATAAAACATTATTTATTTAGTTAGTAGGTACCACATTTAGATGGAAGAAAAATTGGATCAAAATTATATACTCCAGCTTTGTTTACACACCCACGTCTAAATCTATTTTAAATTTAAGCGGGATGTAAATAAAAAAGATTGATTGTTCGACACATTTTACGTTCAGCGTTTCGTAGCACTGTCTGGTATACCGCACATTCATTGGTGTAATCCTGTAAGCAGGAATGCTAACCATTTTGAAACAAGTTATCGCGCCACAGGTTGTTTTTACCGACTATTGTTACGGAAACAAAATGGTTGACATAAAACCTTAGTGTAATATTTATTTCGCTTAGTTATTATTTATTTTGTAGTAACAACGTAATAGTACCTAGCATCCTAGCATATATCAACCCTATAAATAATGACCTTTAATTTTTTAGATAAATTTATGCTCCTTCAAAACCCGCTCTGCCCACTGGCTTCAATATTAAACATCTGTCAGTCAAGAATTCAAGATGGAATGTTACCATACGAAAACGCTTAAAAAATCCACACTTTACATCTATAGCATAAACTGTAACATTTTAAAACGAATTAAAAGTGCAATGCAAGGTACAAATTTCATTTTTATTTCGATCTGACGCTGTTAGCCGAGCACCCGTATAAAGTGGACGTAATATCGTATTATTAGCGTTGAATGGGTTAAAACCACCCTTAATTATTCACATTCTAATATTAGCTTTTAATAAAGCCATAGAGAGCAAACGGAACGCGTAACACAGCGTCGAGCGTCATAACGCTGTAATGACGAGCGTAATCATATTAATAACTCTCGCTCTCCCGCCGCGGTCTGCCCTCGGGAACGAGTGTTAATCTCTTACGCAGTCTATAACCAGCTTAATGTAGCCCCTGTACGTGCTACGATCGCACGACGATTCGTGTCTATGACACTGGTTTTATTGAGTCTGCGCCGGAACTATGACATAGAACACTTACGCCGCACTCGGAGTCGGTTAATGACGATTGTCGTTCCTTAGTGACGATTTTTCGGACACAATTTAAAAAGAGGAACGATTTAGCTGTCTCTAAAATGTCTCTTGAGTACGGCGGCTAAAGCGTAATTCAGAACCACCTTGTATCACATAAAACCAACCAAGTTTAGAACTAGTTTGAATTCATAGCGCACTTACCATCCAAGTGTTTTAGTTGTAAAACATGATTGGGTACTTACCTTTGGATGGTGCTAATAAAATACTTAAAAGTTACTATCGTGTAGTAAATTGTTTGTTTACAAAATATAAAGAACGGCCAAAAGTAATACATTGTTAATAGTTTGTTTTAGTCGGGATTTTATAGATAATTAACTTGTAATTGACTACATATTAATTACTCTTCATAAAATCTGCTCAAAACCTCAGGCCTCAACTTATTTTCGGCACTTTCGGCCCTCTACATGACTCCTCCATCTATTACATAATTTACGGAAGTTAAGCGGAACTATCAGTGAAAGATTTTCAAGAGTCGGAAAATGTGCACTATCGATCAATTGATATTATTGTTACTTACTAAAGTGTTTGTGACATTCGCATGTGGATTGTTTTCGGCCGAATGCTTTATACACTACCATAACACCAAGTACATTATTCATGATTATTCAGGCAAATAAATATATTAATTTCATACTTTCATTTAATTTTATTTTCATTTCAAAGGCGCGTTCATCGATGACATGAAGCACTTGGTGACTAGATAGGGAGGAACTTTAGAGTTTTCTAAAGTTTAGTTGCATCATTTACTTATGGTTATTAAGCATTTTTAATAATAATTAATTGGTTAAGCCTTTCGTCTGGTTACTGTTTAGTTTTTTGGGCAAGGAAAAAATAATTTGTTACGGGAAATATATTGGTAATTGTTTCTTACCGATTTTTTGATGAAATAGTCAGTGAACTTAGAAACTTTTTAAGAATTGCTTTGTTACGTTATTATACTAAGCTATTGATTCATATTATCATAATCATCATACACTTGGTTTTGAGGCTGACACGAATACTAACCTAATCTCTCAAAGGTTAACTAGAAGAGATCCTTTAAATTAACTTTTGTTGTTTGATATATTTCTGATTGTAATATGAAGTATTTTACATTCATACAAGTACATAGTAGGAAATACTAAACGTTAGCAAAAACCACGTGTCCTTACCTAACGTATTTAGACGCGTAAGGCTCGGGTAGTGGGTAGTGGGTATATGGCTCCCAACGCATAAGACCCCACGCGGTGCCGTCTTCGCCCCAGGAGGCGCTGACGTAACTAGTATATTGCTCTGGTTGATCTAAAATGTGCCTAGCAACTACTCTCAGATAATTAACTTACGGCGTTATAAAACTCTCTTGTCAGGTAACTAATTAGACTTCATTTCTATTAATTCCCGGCATTGAGTTGAGAACTCCACGCAAGCCATTTCAGAACTGATTTTCCTAAATGATTTTATGAATCTACCTATACCAACTTTGGAATATAACCTTTTAAATGAAAAAAAACAGATTTCAATCTGGTCAACTGTTCGGTGACATAGATATAGATAAAGGTTTCAATAAATCACCCTTTTTATGTCAGAAAGTATAAAATGAAAATTGTTACAGTAAGCTTCCATTTGCGACTAAATTCAACGCTGACTGAAACAAGCTGCAAGCAAGATGCAAGCTGTCTTATACAAGCTTCAGGTATAATTAATAAAACATTACTTTGAAGATTGGTAGTTAAAGAGAATTGTGTGACGACGCTCTAATCACGGACCTAGCTGGCAAAAAAATATCCAACCAAATTTATCTCCGGGCGAGAACGTTTCTCCTCCCTAAACCTAAATCAAGTCCGATTTTAAGTTTTCATAATTTTTGAATATTTTGTAGTTACCTACTATGAAAAAAGTAACTTTTTTAATTTGTTTCTATTCAAGAATTATATCCATGGAACTAACCCTAACATCTAACGAATACATGGAACTTACAGACCTAGTTTTTCAAAATGTCTACAACGTAGTTATTCAAAAATCGTAAGAATCGGTCTCGTAAGAAGAGAAAAACGTACTTAATCGCAATTTGTATGGATATTTTCAGCTTCATAATTCTCGTAAACCCAATCATAATTAATTTAATAATTACGAATGAAATTTTACAGAAGCAGAACACATTGCCACTGTTGTTGGTGCTACGATAAGCTACGCCGTAGCCCTTTTCCAAGCCTTTTCGCACAGATTTATGTATGAAAGCGAGTAAGATCTTATTAATGTTGTCCGGCGCAAAATCGTCGCTTTTGGTATGTTTACATTTTGTATAATGTTGCACAGGTATACGTTATTTATCGTAAATAAAATATTTTTCTTTGTTCATTTACTTATATTATAAGTCTTACGAGGGCTGCTACTTATGTAACCGGAATAGAAAAAATAAACAAACGTACATGGCTAAATATGGTTTTATTGTTTTTCGAAGTATTCTCCGTGATAATCGATGCACTTTTGCATACGTTGAAACCAATTTATAAAGCACTTTTTCCACTCTGACTGAGGTATCTCCAAAACGTGCTGTCTGAACGCGTCGACGGCATCTTCACGGGTCGAAAATCGTTGACCACGTAATTTATTCTTTACATTTGGAAATAAATAGAAATCATTGGGTGCCAAATCAGGGCTGTAAGGTGGATGACCCGTTAATTCTATATTTTGACCTTCCAAAAATCGAGTCGTTTCACGTGATGTATGACAGCTGGCGTTATCATGGTGCAGAATGATTCTCCGTCGCTGGTTGTTTTTCCGTATTTTTTCAAATACTTCCGGCAAACAAATGGTCGTGTACCACTCCGAATTAACCGTTTTACGATTCTCTAGGGGCACTGTAGCCACATGGCCATTAATACCAAAAAAGCAGGCCACCATTTGCTTCAAGGTGCTTTTTGCACGAGTTACTTTCGTAGGGTTCGGCTCATTTTGAAACACCCACACCGTTGATTGTTGTTTAGTTTCGGGATCATACGCATAGATCCAGGATTCGTCACCTGTGTAGATATTATAAACAGCTTTTGAGTCACCACGGTTATATTTTTTCAACATTTCCTTGCACCATTCGACGCGAGCCTCTTTTTGATCCTTAGTTAAGTTGTGCGGGATCCAACGCGAACAAATTTTTTTCACAGCTAAGTGTTCATGTAATATCTTATTAATGCTCGTCATACATATGCCTATAGTCGCCTCTATCTCGCGATACGTAACATGACGGTCATGCATTATAAGTTTTCGCACAGCTTCAATATTTTGTGGTACAACGACCGATTTCGGGCGACCATCCTTAACTTCGTCCCTGAGCATACTACGTCCACGATTGAACTCACTAAACCAGTGATACACAGTAGTTTTGGATGGAGCTTCATCACCAAAAGTCGAAGTTAGTTGATCTATGCACTGTTGTTGCGTTAAACCACGCCGAAAATCGTAATAAATCATAGCACGAATATTTTCACGAGTGAGTTCCATTCTTGCAGCGAGATTAAAATTTAAACCCGCCAAAAACAAAAGACTAGCGTACATAAGAAAAAAAATATATAGCGGCCAGTATTAAAAAAAGTTCAAATTTTACCATGGAGGTCAGATATAGCGTTTAAAAATGTTGGAATCCTGGATTCCGGTTACCTAAGTAGCAGCCCTCGTATAACAAACCACTTTATCGAAGTTAAGATTCTATTTGCATCATAACTGAAAATGTTTTACAACCCAATTCACTCAGCATCTGCAAAAACGAACCGGAGCATGAATATTTTTACAGTCTAACTGAAAATTGTACTGATATGAACCCGGAAGCAAAATCCCGGAAGGGCGAGGACGTTGCCGGAAGCTCCCCGTCTCCCAACTTCCCTCCCCATTATATCCGGTCACGGGATATCCGTCCCGTCCGCGCCCAACTTATGACGAGGTTGCTGCGGAAAATACATTTGTAGCTCGATGTATACGTGTGTCCGTTAAAAATTGTTTTTGTAAAAATAAAATGGTATATTTTTATTTATTTTATAATTATACGCCGCCCCACAGCTAAAAACTAAGAGTAGATATCCCATTTTAGATTACTTACATAGGTAGGTACTCGTATTATCTCAAAATTAAATGTACCTACATATTGACTTACAATGAAGGTTTGTCATGCATGACTCATGACGATCGATCGAATTAAAGAAGTTTCAGCATCTTTAAACTCATTATTAATAATTATTCATCTATATGTATAGGTACTGTATTATAAATGTGATAGTAACTCTGTTTGTCTGTTACGATTTCACGGCTAAACCGCTAACCCGATTTCGATTAAATTAGGTATGGAGACAGCTTGAATCACGGAGAAGGATATAGGGTACTTTTTATCTCGGGAAATTAGACAGTTCCAGAAGTAATAGCGATTGAGCCGACTGCGTGAACATATTGGCGGGCAACAGCTCTAGCTGTATATACGATGCAGTTCATGAAGTACGATCGATGAACGCAGAACAGCGTTATCCTTTATTATTGCACAGGCCCACATCAAACGTTGGTTCTGCATTATCTCAGTTGTCTCGGATATCTCCGATGACAGCGTCGTTCAATAGCTATCACCTTTGAGGTAGGATCCCACACAAAACGCATTCACTTGCCTCCATTATAGTCATTTTATTAAAGACAGACAGATGGGATGTCTCAAAATAGCGCACTTTTTATACAGGTCAAAGATATCATATCTTTATAGATCAGATTATGTAACCAAACATCATCGATCACTAGGGTACAATCTCACATAAATTGACCTAGTCCCAAACTAAGCTCTAGACTTAGGGCCACTTGCACGCAGAATTTAACCCTGGGTTAAGGCACTAACGCGGACTTGCGCGGACCAGAGTTAGCCCTTAACCCAGAGTTAAGCGTCTACTTTTGTACGTGGTTTGCCGCCTAACCTCGGGTTAAGACGCTAACTCTGGTCCACGCAAGTGGGCCTAACTCGAGTTAGTAGACGTCAGATTCATACAAAAACTGTCATTTTAACTCAAGTTAGTGTCTTAACCCAGGGTTAAACTTTTCGTGCAAGTGGCCCTTATTCTAATATCCAGATTACTAGTAGCGATAAACATACTTAAATTAGAAAAAGTACGTACTTTCTATTTAAGTATGTTTGAATAAAGTCATCAACCTAAATTCCTCAAGCAAAGAGAACCGTAGTTAAGGTTACTCTCACTCGACCATTCGAGTTAAATCGGTTCAAGATACGCGCCCCAAAGGGCCTCTGTCTGGAGCTGATTTAGCGTAAAGTATTCTGTCTCCGCTCACTTATCGCATTTCGCATTAAGGAATCCTTTATCTGGTGCTACTTGATACTTTGCCGGCAGCTGCCGGCGCCTACCGCTTCCGTACGCTTGCTGCGGATTCAATTCCCGGCGCGGAATCCGATCTTTTGTTGATGGAGGCGAGATTTGGCCATTTATCTGTGGAAGACAATCTACGATGTCTCGTGCGCATGTCATCTTCACGTGTAACATTAGACGGACACGCTTTTGTGGTAGCTCTACAAAAGACGGGCATGTGCTGCGCCCGACGCAGCTTGAGATGCGATCCTTAATCTGTGACAGATATCGGAACTTGAGAATTTGAGGACACGAAACTAATTGTTCGCAGCTCGGACACGGCTTTGAAGTGTTCGTGTCAACTTGACACCGCTAAAAAAAATCACTTAAGATTCTGAGATAACTGAAATTAGAAGTACATATTTAAATCACGACATGGACATCTGATTATCTAGGGCAAAACCGTCCTTTCCAAATGACACCATACGCAATTCTGTACAAAGTTTTGAAAGGTGTTAGTTACAATTTACTTCATGGAATAACAATCAAAACCTAATTATCCAGTCGGTTAATATATCGTTTGGATGAAGTAAATATACCGGAGCTTTTTAAGCTTCGCGACCCAAACCAAACACCCTATGCAAACTATGTTTAAAGATAATCAAACTGACCAATTAATACAAACAACAACACTTGCCTTATTTACTATTAAGACCCCTGTAGGATGTGCAGAGCGTGCGTACGGGGCCGCCGGCGGCCCACATGCATAATGCGCGTTACGGCAGGTTACGTGCGCCCGCGCGGTGACGCAAGCGACGCCGTGAGAAGCGGCGCAACACCCGTCATTAGGGTTACCTACCGAGATAGTTTTTCAGCACAAATTTCGTGAGATAATGAGTGTTATCAGATCCAGATAAATGTTTAAACTGATATGAATAATGTCGAGACTGTAGGGACGGCTGCTTTGTTCTAATGCTGTAGTATTTCGTAATAGAGATTCAATAGTTGATACATTATCAAAATCTTTCATCATACTAGGGACAAGCATTACTGTACCTACTATTTTAATCAATACTTAATAATTTGCGTAATCTCCAATTGTTTGATACAATAGTTATAAATAGGAGCGTCATGTATGTATTCCTATAAAATCTGAATATGGCATTGAAATAATGCTCGTAGGCAATTGATTTGGTAACCCTACCTGTAACGTACAGAACGTACTGCACAGTAAGTGCACACGAACTCGTTCTGGAACTAGTCTAACGGCAACAGACAATGCTCTAACCGCTGATCGGCCGGTTCACTTCCTATACAAATTACCTAACATTAGCTTACCGGCACGGCGCTATTCCTGGGTAAGGCTGGGTACTCCCACTATCGATAGAATCCATAAAGCCGACAGCTATTTCAAGTTTCATTGCATTTAGGGCAGACGCTAAAAAAAACAGCTACCTACATACACAAGTCTGAGACGACGCGTATGTTGAGCAAACATGTGCGACGCAGTTCCTTAAAAAACTTGTTGCTCTTAGAAAAAAATGTAGAAAAAAGACACTCGAATACTGAAGCTTGCTCCTCTGACAGGAAATATGATATTTTATTTTGGGCGTGGGATCAAACCGAGTCGATAATTTGTGTCTCGAATAGAGGACATCTTTAGAAATAGTGAAATGAAATCGTTAAAGACGTTTCAAGTTATTATATTAGGAAACTCACTTTGAGCGCGAGTCTGGTAACGGTTATGCCGATATTTCAAAGGAAGGTGCAGAAATGTTTCATCTTCATTTCGAATTCAGTCGAGAACCATACCGGACTTAAACTAAGACTCCCGGTGATTGAAGTGAACATAAATTATTCCGTCTAGACTCTGACATAACTTTTATTAGTTTCCGAACAGTAAGTTCATAGCTGAGAGCACGAGAGCTTAGAAGTGCGGCGTGGGTAGTGCATAGCAACAAGTAATTATAGGGCAGAATCAATCGCGCGCAATCTGCCGCCCGGAAGCCGTATCGCGGGCAACTCATTACAGCAGCGCATCCCCTTGTGTTATTGTCGTCCACTACGCATTTATTTTATGGTTTTAAAAATACAGAATCTAGGTTACAGATCCAATCAACTAGATCGTAGAGGTGCTTGACGAACACGGAAATAGGTACCAAGAAAATATTACTTACGGAATACGTAATAATATCCATATACAACTAGAGGAGCCGGGAGAGCGTAATCGAATCCCCAGGATTCCTGCGATAAGTAGGTAGTAGTAGTAGGCAGCAATATCGAGATACCTTACTCAAGTTGAGAAATTTTACCCTCCAGGAAGTAACTCCAGTAGCAACCAGTTCTGCTTAGTTGTTAACGGCACATTCACGGCACTGCGCAAGCAGAGTCTAATTAAAAACATTCAAGTGACTTGCTACAGTTGCTACGGACGGTACGGTTTTCAAACGAGACACTAGCAATTTTTGCAATAGAATGGAACACTTAGACCTAAACGAAACGATCTAAACGAAATTCTAAAATTGGAAACAAATCATTCTTGTTTTTTATTGTGACTCGTCTATTGACGGTTACTCAATGTTTCTGTAAAAAAAGAGCCGGCCGCGGCCGTAACCCGGAGTGTGTGAGCTGCAAACTGTTCCTTATACGAACGTTATTACGGCGTGGAGATGTCGTTGTGCCTATAAAGTCGTCTGAAGTGTAAACACGCGTAAATATCGCCGCCGGGCCCGCGGCACGTACTCGTAAAATCTATTTCTCGCGCCATTGCCACTGGATATTACAAAAAGGAACCGGGATTTATTCCTGTCCAAAGATCCGCAAATATACGTTGGAGCATAAATTATGAAAGTTGTTGTAACCATTTTACTAAACGCGCACGTGTTAAAAGTACCTTATCGTATTATTAAAGTTCTATTCTATAGACAATTAAACTAAAACTATCTTATCTCTTCTCATTTTCACTCAGTGGCAAAATACTGTCCAACTTAATTAATTCTAAAGTTGAAGTTTAATATCAATTGAAGGGGTGAGCTTCCTGACAAAGGCAACAGGCGGTGACTCACCGCCAGGATTATTCCCCGAGCACGGCTCACTCGCGCCGAGTCTGCTCCGAGCGATGATGCTCGATCCATCTTGATTGCTATTTCCGAGCCGCACCTCCTTAGCTCCACAACTTACAAATCCGAATGACGTAACAGACAAAGCATCTCCATAACTGCTACCGAGAAACAAGAAATATAAGTAAGTAGACTAATGAGTTTAACGAAGCTAAATATATATTGTAATCGTACCCTTATATTATTCTGCGAAATGGACCGTCGTAAATTGAAACGCTGTTACGTCTCGGGGCGGTAATAATTTACCGCAATAATTTGTTTACCTAATTCCCCGGAGATAGCGTCAATGTCAAGGCAAATTCCAGTATCAATTACCCTATCAGTTACACACTTACACAAGACTAACGTTACGTTTATTATATTCCAACCTATGAATTACTATTTATTCAGGTATTCCTAGCTCTATTTATGAGATATTCTTGTCCCAGTAATTTAACATTAACAATACGGAACAATTCTGTTTACTTCATCATCAAACTCGATTATTGTTCGAACATTTCCGCGTGCGATAATCGTTCTGCATTCCAGTATTCTACATTTACAGTTAGGTATGTCGTATAATCTACGGGTTTTCTTTGTCGCAGTAAACCGCTCTCTTTTAAGACATCTCAGAACATCCGCACTTCCATATTAATATTATGAATGCGAAAGTAACCGTTTGTTTATTAGTTGTTCGTTGGTTTAGTACTCTTTCACAGCTAATATAAGCCACGGTACCGATTTTTATAAAAAAAATGGTTCGAAGATAGCTTGAGCCCTGGGGAAGGACATAGAGTACTTTTATCTTGGAAAATTACTTGGATTATTTAACAAAACAGCCCTGCTGATAAGAGTTTCTGAAAAAGGCATAACTTGGACATGTATTTATCTGACATGCTGAGGATGAAGTTTCCACTCACTTGTTCTTATACGATTTGGACCATACCTATAAGTAGGTATGGTATGTAACCAGAGTTTACGATAGAGCTGGGGGTAACCTATCATATTAATTACGTAGGTTAGATCAGGTTAGACTAGGGACTACAAAAAAACACTTATGCGGCATGCAATGCCTTTTGATGAAATGAAAATTATGCGTAATGAATGTATGATACGTTCGGTGAAAGATGCTTCGATAAAATAGTTACCCGAGTTGGGGAAAATCTAAAAATGGAAGTAAGAAAGATTCTTATACTTACGCATTTATTTATAAAACAGTCAACAAGTCAGAGTGATCATTCTACAGGCCGTGGAGCTAAATAACTTTTGAATTTAACATTAACTGGTACCATAAAATTGCCAATGATATTGTCCCTAACATGAGCAGCAGTCAATTGCAGGCCTACGTATGCCTCAGGCACGGGAGAAGGAAACTCCCGAGGGATTGCGCTGACGAAGATCTTCGCCATGATCCCTGGGGCCAGCCGGAACCTCTTCCGAGGATAGGACCTCCAACTAGCACCGAGTCTGGCTCTCTCATTCCACAAACCACAGCACCGCACATATATGGTGCTTCTGCAACTATTCAACACGCTGAAACAAAAATAATAAATTTAGTTGGATTATAGTTTGTTACTCTAAGGGCCTGTTTCACAATCGACAAGTAAATTTATCTGTCACATAAAGTTGTCTCTCTCCTTGTCTATTTTCAAGTGTTCGACAAAGAAAGGGCTAAACTTATCCGTCAAATATCCTTTACTTGTCGATTGTGAAACAGGCGGTAAATTAAACATTCTTCTTATGAAAATTTTACCTCTTACATTAACTGATTAACAACTTTTTCCTCATAAAGATCAAAGCATAAAGTTGGTGGCGACCAGGTGAGTGTCAGAGGCCGTCGCGGTATGGGCATTGGCGGCAAGGCAGGGCAGGGGTCCCATACTAAGGTACCAAGTGGTTTTTGTTTTTTATCGTGAGTGAATGTCTCAGTCGGTGACGTCTACGGACAAACGTAACTCTCTTATATTAATTACATCTCATATTCTAAAACTAACATTGTACTTACTGGTAATGTCACTTCGAACTTATCGTGTTTATTCTGGGTAATGTAGGTTGGGAGTCTGTATTCGGATTCAGCATCGGACGTTGCATTTGAAGGTGTAGTTTTTCGGCTCATTGTACACGTACTACTTTAGAAAAATCAGTAGGTAGCTATTTATCAAAGAATTGAACTTGAACTCTAGAAAAAACTTTAAAAATATTGTAACCAAATCTTTCCTCGTTTTGATTAAATAACAATTGTGACATGGGACATTTAGCCGGTGCCAGTAAATAGAGTAAACAAAGAGTAAACAAATATCGCAAATCACAGACTACTAAGGGATTCTTTGTCGTTTTACGAAATGCCAATGTGATGAGTGATGACATTTATTCAATGTGACACTTATATGCCGGTTCCCCCTATCAACCTAGTTCTTGTGTAGATTTGATTTGACACAATAATGTCATATCTTTATTTCATTTTCTGTCTCAAGGACGACAAAGATAGGTAATGTTATGATGTTTTTTTAAACTGTAGATTAAAGAAATACCTATACAGAATATGGAACTCTAGTGACTACCTGATGGCCACAGGCATAGATTTTGTTTAAAAGCAGGCTTACACCATAAAGTTCAAACTTATTTACGACATGAGTGTTCAGTTCATCAACCATTAATCAGGGCCATGTTTAAGGGCCGGTGCAGACGGACAGCATTTGAACGGCAACCAAGCTGCAATGTGGCAGTTCAAGCTTGAACTTGCACATCTGATGCAGTTGACGTAACTGCCCGCTTAGGTAGACTGCACGCCATCTGCAACCGGACTGCACAATTGGTTTGCAGTTTTGATACAGTTAGGTCAACTGCATCAGAACTGCCCTTAAACTGTCATTTTGCAGCTAGGTTGCCGTTCAAATGCTATCCGCCTGTACCGGCTCTAACCCACTGGTACATATAAAAATGGATTTCGATGTAATATATTATTTTCGTGAAAGTGCGATACGGAGCTGCGCGGGCGCTGGCGCGCGACGATCGTCCCGAGGGAGCGGAAGTCTTGCGCGTTCCGCCGCGCGCACGCTCCGGAGATCCGGCCAACTCGCGCCGACGCCAACCACTGTAACAACGATTTGGTCGGCTCGCCCCTGGGAAAACTAAAATCACGTTTATAAAAAAGTGTGTCCGAAGATGAGGAATTATGGACGAGCGATGATTGATGGCGCGTATTTGGGGAGGCCTATGTCCAGCAGTGGACTGATATAGGCCGATGATGATGATGATGTGATGAGATTGCTCGTTGGCATGCCAAGCATACGTTCATATGTACCAAGTTCGTTATATCAAGTGTTTAAAAAAAGGCGGCTGTTAAGTAGTTGTGACAGTGGACTCGATATAAAAAAGATAAAAGACGTTTAAATTCAGTAAGTGGGCCGCAGGGGCGCTTTTGCACGTCAAGAATTTACCAGCGTTTCCCAAGGAAGACCGCATCTGAGACACAGCGCCGGCGCCGGCGCAAGAAACTCGTCTTGGTAACAAGGTTCCATTCTTACCCAAAAACTGATGCTTTTGTGGTACTTGTCACGTGACCAAATGGGAGTTCTACTCGTACTCAAACACACTCGTAACAAAATTCGAGACAATATCTACAACTTTTACCCTGATAACCTCAATAAGATACAACTACCTAACTTTAAGAGTGCACCGAGCTAACGTCGAGCGTCCACTGGCGCCCTCATTACTATTATTGTGTTTTCTAATTAACAAAAGAATTTCCTTACAATCAAACGATACGTGTTTGTAGTGCAAGTAAAAACACAATTTATGGGATACGTAACAAACTTTAATAACATTACCCTTTGAGTAGTCAGCTTAACGGGAAAAAGTGGCCAGTTTTTTCCGTTAAGTTGATAACTCGAAGGTGAATTGTTATTAAATTATGTGATATACCCTATAAGTTGTTTTTTCATTTGTAGTACAAAATCCTACCGACCAATTTCAAGAAAATACTTTACTTTATTAGAAAACACAATAATAGTAATGAGGGCGCCACTGTACATCCGGCGTACGCTCGGCGCAGTCTTAATGTAGTTCATAGGTAAAAATCTTAAGTAAAGCCCCTCTTGCATGTATTTATACTGAGAATGTCGATAGATCTATAAAACTACATGGAAGAGGGGCTTTACTTAAGTTTTTTACCAATACTTCATTTTAACGTGAAATGAATAACGAAATGTACTCGTAGCAAAATGATCAGAAAATTTTGACACACGCAGTTTACAGTGTTTTGAAAGTATCGTGTTATTGACTATATCGCATTGCAAAAACGGCAATTAGTAGGTATTAAACAAGCTTTAACATTTCACAAAACAAGGTTTTAAAAAGAGATATAAAGAGGATTATAGAACAAAAAAAACATAAATATTACCAGAAATTCGATCATACATAATGCATTGAAATGAGTAGGTAGGTAGTAGGAGTGTTCGTTTCGTTTTCTAACCCTATTATCTTAAATTCGGAGCCCTCTAAACATCTTCTCTTTTTTAAATATTTTTTGCCAAGCTACTTAAGTATAATTAATTAACGTGTTAAAGTTCGTTACAATGTCAACACTGATGGAAGCTCCTAAAGTTTGTGCTAAATACAAGCCGGATAAATCACTCGAAAATTCGATGAGGAATGCTCAGAACGTCAGTACCTACCGCGAATGCTCTTGGTGGAGACGCTCCTACAGACAAATGAAATGTCATTCTTTAATCACGCCCACATCACGATCCATTTCGTCGACAGCCAAACCACTAATAATATAAACAACGAATAATCACAATGATTGCTTTGCAAGATTTCGTTGGGGTTATTTAGGCGAAGTTGACGTGTAGACTAAACAATGAGATCAGCCATGGTCCCATTGCGGGTCTCGTGTAAACGTCGTCTACTTTCTGAACAATGACATTGATTCAGTTGGTCAGTGAAAAAAACAGAACTTACAATCATATTACAGTGTTGACGGTTTACTGTTGATGGAGTGGCGGTATATAGTTTCGGGCTCACATCTGGCGACAGTTTGGATATTATGTACCTATTATATTAAATTTGTCATCACTATTTAATTAACTTGCTTAATAATTAAAAAAATATTTGTAGCCGTTTCTCTAGTAATTATAGCTAGTAAAAAAAGATCAAAGAAGAAAATGTTTGATCTGTAAGACCAAACCGTGCCATGGAAATTAGGATGATCTGGTTTATGGCTCCCAATCTCTGTATAGGTACCGATTTTTTAGGCCCGCTCACTGCGGCATTTAGATGTGAGGGTTTGGATTTTTATAACATACGAAGTAATTTGGCTGACGCCACGTTGAGAATGTTGAATTCTCAGCAAAATGCAAAGCAAAATTGTAAACTTGTTCCAGTAATATCTCGATGTTTAAACATAGTATACCATGTTCGCCTCTTACTTTTAACCACTTTTATCAAAACACGCAAAACACGCTATACCGAGATTTCGCGCCATTGAAAATATGTTTGATCTAGTCATTCTTGCCTATGCAAGCGCGTGCGGGGTAGGAAGACGCCCTAATCTGGTTATAGTTAGACATGCTAAAGACAATTATACTTACTGCTGTGTAATGATTGGTTTGTTTGCGCGCTATTTCTCATTAACTCAGATAAAATATGGACGGTAATTGCATACTGTTAAGGAGTTGAACTGAAACCAATAAACCTGAGAATTCCAAGAAGCTTGAAGGGGTGTGGGCGAGGAGTGAAGAGCGAGGAGTGAGGAGAGACGAGGTGAAGTAACGGATGAATGTCCGTGGGAACGGCCGTCACTTCCGCTCGCGCCGCGCACCGAGCCACTCTTGAGCTATTTCCTTTATGTAGGGTGACCTCGATTATGGTCTTAAGCACTGTCTTATTATTCCACTTTAAAATTTATAAATTGAACTGTAGGTCTTTGAAACTAGTCCAAAAACATAACAGAAATAATATTTTTCAGTCACTGATCATATCATATCATACACAGAAAAACCAGCATCGTTTCCTAGTATCTAATATGCCCGACTCCTTTTATAACAAGCGATTAAAGAATCTAAATCGCTAATCGGCATAAATAATTTCGGCATTTGTCAGTAAATAATACTGCGTACTCATATACCAAACAGAACAAGATAGTTTATGCACTACAATTTGCACGGAGACAACCACAGTGCACTCGCCTATTAGCTATTACCCACATTTATTGTCGATTACCAGTTCCCCTGAAGCGGGAACGTTTGGTTCCACTACGTTTATTAACGGGCCGTCTTAGCAGTTGCACAACAGGACCGTGTTGCAATGTCCCCGCTTCACTTCACTGTAATCTTTTGCAATATTTATAATGCGAGATACAGTTTTATTTGTGAGAAGCGGATCGTTATTGCGCTGGCAATGTCATGAAGGTGAAGAACCTCGAAACATAAGAGCATGAATAAGTCTATACTGAGTAATAAGTGCTTTTGTTTCTTTTCTTTATTGAACGGATCGACCGCGTTTTTGCGGTCATCTTAAGGATACTTTAGCAAGCCCAAGATTATTATAGTGTCTTTCGATAATACAATGTTTTTTTTAAAATGATAATTATGTAAGTAGGTACTTACCTACTTCAACTAATTTATCCTCCGAATTAATTCACCGCTGCTTATGAAGGTACAGTCGCGAGATTTAATTTGAAACCCACCTTAGATCCAAAGTCAATCTGACATTCTACAACAATAAGGTTGAGTTTCCTAAAAGTTACAAATGACTTGCCATCTCTAATGACATTGACGACTTCAAGCATATTTTTCTTGAAATGGGTCCCAAATTAACGCTCGTGACCGTACGGTCGTGACCTACTGTGGGATGAGACCTAATTCACCCTCGTAGAGGATTATATTTTCATACACCTGCAGAGCTTTGGATAAGCAAGTGGCATGTAGGGAAAGCTGTTCCTGTTAAAAACAAAAGGTCAAAGGTACCATTAGATGTTCAGATGGCTGTAGTTGCAGTCTCAAGTGGCACAATCGCGGTGCATGTCCGAGTGTCCGTCCGTTGACCGCTCTGCTTGTCTTGCTATCGCCATCGCCGGAAGCGGCGGCGGAAGCTCGCAATCTCGGCCAATTGGACGACTGTCACGCCAGCCGCACTCGCCCCTTCTTCCTACGATATTATATAAGTACAAGTACTTATGAATAGGTATTGCTTTTTAGGGTTCCGCACCTCGAAAGGAAAAAGCGGAACCCTTATAGGATCACTTTGTTGTCCGTCTGTCCGTCCGTCTGTCTGTCAAGACCCTTTTTCTCAGGGACGCGTGGAGGTATCAAGCTGAAACTTATATCAAATACTCAACTCTATTGTTTCTTGGAGCTGTGAAAAAATCAAACTTCTAAATAAGCCCACGCAATCAAAAGATACAGCCGTTTATGCAGCATATTTTCGCAAATTTCCGAAAGTCGCAAGGGAATCAAAACCTACAGGGTACTTCCCGTGAACTCAGAATCTTAAAATTGGTTACGCAGCAACGTCTCATAGCACAGATAAAGGGAAAATTGCGTAAATTGTAAATTTTGAGTTACATCATACAGGGTGTTTGGCAGAGGGTTGGACAAAAAAAAACAGCAGAGAGGTGGGGCCATGTGATACTTACTTAGCCCTATAAATCTGATCTAGGCCCCAAGGTTAAGGAAAAAAATTTTTTTTATTAAACTTTCATAAAAATGCTGAAATGCATCACTTAAAGTCAAATAACTTATAAAAATGCGGATGTAAGTATCATTTTTTTTTATTATTCTTATCTTGAGTGTTGTTATGTTGAGTTAAAATGGATATTTGGTGTAAATTACTGTGAAAAAAAAAACTGCTGCCCTTTAAAGTTTGTGCAAGATGTAAAAAAATCCCTAACGCTCAACTTTGAATTGTATTAAAAAAAAAACTAAAAGACATCGAGCAGTTCTAATTTCAGGAAAACATCCTCAGTTTGTGCCCTTTCCAACGATATGTTACATGCATACATTTTTATTCAATAACGAGATTTATTGCCATCTCTAGCTGAACACTCGCAAAAAATCTACATACGCACTACTTAAAGTAACACGGTTTATCTTCCGTAAACCCAAAGTAGGTAAAATTGCTGTCTCACTCTTACGAACTTAAAACGTCTAACTTTCTCTTTCACTCGTGTACCTGCTAGGCAGGCATGGTATCTCTCCTGATCCCTTTGTAGTCGAGACTTAACTGCCTCTGCGATCTTACGTGTCCGTTACGCTACCGTTTGCTTCCGTTCGTTCTGTTTTGTTTTCTGTTTATTGTTTTTCCATTAAGTTTGTTTCTTCGTTAAGTTTGTTAATACTGGTTATTGTTGTTATGGCTGCATTTACCAACGAAGAGTACGCCGATGTATTGTTGGCCTATGGACGCGCTAACTCCAACGGGCGTGAGGCGCAAAGGATCTATCGAGAGCTGTATCCAAATAGACGTTTACCTACCCACCAAACGTTTGGAAATACTTACCGGCGTTTGCGAGAGACCGGTAATTTAAATTTACGCGAGCCTCGTGTAAATGGCATACAAAATAATGTTGCTATTGATGTAGAGATTCTTCAAATGTTTGAAGAGGATCCTACCAGGAGTATTAGAGATGTGGCTGCGATACTTGGATTAAGCATCTGGAAGGTGTGGTCAGTTCTCCGGGCAGATGGAAAGCATGCTTTTCACTACACCCCAGTTCAAGGTAATTTTTTTGTACCATTTTGTTTTATCATCTTTTACTCCTTCTGTTCTTATTACAACAGAGCCATCAACTTATGATTCCAATTTTCCAATTGATGCCATTTTAAATGTCACTAAGAATGAATGATATGAGCCAACTGAACTCGATTGCAGCGCATTTATCAGACGCATTTCACTACTAATTTACCGCTCTCACATTTTGCAAATTACCGGTATGGCCTTTTGTTTGTTCCAGGTCTAGAGGAAACGGATTATGGGAACCGTATCCAATTTTGCCGCTTACTACTACACACCGATGTAGAAGATGGCAATTTTTTGCGGAGTATTCTGTGGACGGACGAGTCCAAATTCGACAGAGAAGGGATCGTGAACTATCACAATGCACACCACTGGGCGCCGAAAGAGCAAAATCCGCACCAAAAAAGACCACGAGCTTTTCAGCGAAGGTTTAGTGCGAATGTTTGGGCAGGAGTTATAGGAAATAGGTTAATCGGACCGCACTTCTTACCCGATAACCTCAACGGGGACAATTACTTGGCATTCCTCCAAGATGATTTGCCGGAATTGTTAGCTGAGGTGTTTGACGAAGACAGACCCATTGTTTTTCAACAAGACGGTTGCCCTGCACATTGGCGATTAACTGTCAGGGACCATTTAAATAATGCCTTCCCAAACTCATGGATTGGTCGGGGTGGCCCCATTCCGTGGCCCCCACGATCCCCCGACCTTACACCGCTCGACTTTTACGTCTGGGGACGGGCCAAGGAGTTAGTGTACGCCGTGGAAATTCCTAATAGGGAAGTTTTAGTGGAGCGCATCAATACGGCTTTCTCCACAATGAGAGAGGAGATGCTGCTGAGCACTACGACAGTGGAGATACGAAAACGATGCCGGGCATGCATACGGGCTGGTGGGCAGCAGTTCGAACATCTTTAATAAAATGAATGAATTAATTAGCTCTTTTCATTTTTACCATCTTTGCACCTGTTAATTTTACAAAATTAAGTTTTTGACAAAAGTCTCCGGATAGACAAAATTAGCAAATAAATCTCGTTATTGAATAAAAATGTATGCATGTAGCATGTCGTTGGAAAGGGCACAAACTGAGGATGTTTTCCTGAAATTAGAACTGCTCGATGTCTTTTAGTTTTTTTTTAATACAATTCAAAGTTGAGCATTAAGGATTTTTTTACATCTTGCACAAACTTTAAAGGGCTGCAGTTTTTTTTTCACCGTAATTTACACCACATATTTAATTTTAACTCAACATAACAACACTCAAGATAAGAATAATAATAAAAAATGATACTTACATCCGCATTTTTATAAGTTATTTGACTTTAAGTGATGCATTTCAGCATTTTTATGAAAGTTTAATAAAAAAAAGTTTTTTCCTTAACCTTGAGGCCTAGGCCAGATTTATAAGGCTAAGTGAGTAGCATATGGCCCCACCTCTCTGCTGTTTTTTTTTGTTCAACCCTCTGCCAAACACCCTGTATAATAAAAATAATTTTAATAATTTTAAGGTTTACTACCTCTTTCCTCATGAACGCGAAGAGGTATTGAATTGAAATTCATATCTAATACTTAGGTCTATAATACACTTTTTAAGCTGTAACAAAATCAAACTTCTATGTCAACGTAATCAAAAGAAACAGCAATTTAAGCGCATATTTTCAAACTCGCAACTACTCGCAAGGGAATCAAAACCTAAAGGGTAGCTCATACCATATTCTCGGAAATTATGATCAGAAACAAATGATGGGATTCATGACATCGCACGCAGCGTTTTTAACACAACATTTTAAGCTGGTAGAGAAATGCCTTTAGTTTAACTTTAAAAGGCTTTTAGTTCAACTTCTGTGCAATAAAGACTAGACTGTGCAACAAATATAGCCTATGTATGACACTAACACGTTTGCCTGTCTTCACGAGTCATATGACACCTTATTTATTCAAAACTGTTCAATAGTTAATAGATAGGTGTGGAACATCGATTGGTGACCACACATAGTACATACATACCTATAAATACCACCACTGTTAAACTCATATCATAACCCTTCTAGTGGCTTCTCTCTCTCGAAGTCGGGTAGCTAAGTAAAGAAGTGAGTTTGGAATTGAATTGTAAGATACCTATTGTAAAGCAAAAGCTTGAAATGTATAAATGAAATGTATGGATAAAAAAAATCGTAGGTACCTACTCATTAATTAAAAAAAAAACAACAACTTACATAACTTATTACCTTTTTATCATAAAAATCCGATTAAGGTTTATTAATTGAGAAGTATTCTAAAGCAGTGACCTCCAATAAACTAAACAACTTCCAATATGATAATCTTAACATTGAAAAGGGCACGTTTAAATACCTACCAAATATGCCTTAATATTTAGATACATTCACCAAGCGGAACCGGTAGTCTACAGTCCATAAAGCGGCCAGCATTAAAAGAACTCCGCGCAGCACCGGCTCGTGCTAAATCCTACAAACAAGTGGAAAAGCATCCGAGCGCTTTGGTAAAGCTCTTCGTAAGTGGTCGTGTTCAACTGACATTGACCTCTAGAGCGGTCGTCGAGGCCTCTCTCTGAGCATACATATTCATACTATTCATAGCAGCTTCATCTGCATATTAATGAAGGTAAAGATGAAAATAAGACAACATATCCCGCACTAGTCCCTGTAGGAGTTAATGAAAATCCTTGGCTTTTCATTTACTGAACAAGTGAAGGTTGAGAGGAAAGCTTTTGTTTTATATATGCATTCGTCACTTACATCAAGGTTAATTTACTCACGATACAAAAGCGCTAAGGTGATTCAATCAATTCCTGTTGTCATTAATTATAGCATTCTATTCTTTAATTAAGTACCTACCCATGCATTTTTAACATGATAAAAATAATAGTAGATGAAGTACTTTTAAATTTTAATGTTTTATGAATAAAGAAACCAAATACCTAAAATAAGAAAAAGAAAAACGAAGTGGCCCGTGCCCCGTATTAACTGCAAGGAACATGAGCTTACATGACAAAGAAAGGCTCAGAAAACTATTTTCAAATGTTTTTGTACTGTTCTATTATAATAATAAAACCTTTAGAAGTTCTGCAAATATCATGAAAACTCTATCGTTTATGGCTTTGTAAGAAAAAGTTCACGTCCTGGTTTCCGACAAGGTTGGAAAAATACTAAGGTGTTGGTTTTTCGGCCGCCTAGTCATGATTTCCTTCCAAACGAATGTAGGAAATGTTTCTTTCAAGGTCCCATTCACTACAAACATTTCAATCAAAGTAATTAAGTAAAAACCATTACAGGTAAATTCAGGTAAAGGAAACTCAAATGCGTTGTTAATGTGGTAATGGCTTTCCTTATCAATTTCAGTGGATTTGGACAGTTTGAGAGATTCTTAGTACTTATACCTATAAAATAAGCATACCTACTTATCTAGTTTGATATTTTAAACAAAATCAACAGTGAAAGATGAAATGGTTGTTTGTACCATCCAAATTTAGATGTAACACCAATCTCGTTCTTGAAATGTACCCACGTCATTGTTAACACCCATACATTTACCACCCAAACATTTCTCGCAGTTGGCAATTAGCATCAATTTACCGTACATTACATTCAGTATTCATCCAGAATACGAAACCAATAAAATGTTGAGTCTAGACACAAGTTCTGTTTGACCTTCATCATTGTAGAGAGAAAAAAACAGGGCAAGTGCGAATAGAACTATTCATTCTGGTTCTTGCTTATTGCGGTCCATAATATTGAAAATTTTATGGACAGTAGGTACTTACTGCTAGTTGCACAATACAGGTTACTTATAAAAAGTACCTAGTAAAAAGTGGTTGCAATTTGCATGACAGTTTCTCAAAAAATCTAAAAAGCTTGTATACAATAAATAAGTAATTGACTAGAATTATTATTATACGGGTCAGTGCATATTCGCTTTCAAAATGAGATTCATATTACATAAATAACCCGACATTGATTTAGTTCTCTTTTGACAAATTTTGTAAATGGTTCAAAAAGGTTTATATGACAATCCTACTTAATATTATAAATGCGAAAGTTTGTGTGTGTGTGTGTTTGTTACTCCTTCACACTGCAACGACTGGACGGATTTGGATGTTTGGAATGGAGATAGCTTATATGTATACTGGATTAACACATAGGGTACTTTTTATCCCGGAAAATCTAAAAGGAGGAGGGAATTACGATAATCGAAATCTAGCGGACGAAGTAAATAGGTAGTTATATTTTTCGCAAAGTTTTTGAGGACCAAAAAAGTGAATTTTATTTCACACTTTCATGAATATGAATTGAAACTCAGCAAGTAAATAAGTGGTAACTCTTGAAGACTACATTATCTCTGTTCCAAATTCCTACTTCGTTAGTCCGCATGCAGTTAGGGAAGAATTACGCGTTCGTATCCGCTTGCGAGACCGTAATTTTATTTAACGACATGACATGTACGATTCAAGGTGCGGAATCCTAAAAAGTTGCTTGGATCACATGTACACATGAGCGGGACAAAAAACACAATAAACTGAGTCGGAAAGTCCACTCATCTCGTTTTCGGAATAACACTTGCGGAACCGGTCGGGCATGTGTCGCCAAATACCAATACGTTTCCTTCCTTGTAGGTATTGTAGGTATTGGTTATTGCAGAGTCTTCGCTCGCTTGCACGGCTCAAACGTGAACTAAGTTATTTAATAAGGAAGCGAAGCACTGTATGTGTACCCTCGTGGCCGTAAAATATCTACGATGTCTTCACGGCTCAGTAGCTTTTGATGAAAAATCTGTTTCCATTGTGTTATTCAACGGCGTAATATATAGCCCGAAGCCCTGAAAGTAAACAGGATGCGGAAGTCGTACGTAACGAACATGCAAAACCAAACGGATTTATCGATTTTTCTGCTGCCAATATGGCGGAGTTTTATTTATCTTGTCTCTAGCTACCTTCCTGGCGCCACTCTTCCGCCGGAAACGGGCGTCGTCTCCGCTTTAACCCTTACCGCGTTTCCGGTTTCCGCTCGCCTTTGAGTTTCCACGGGTCATACTCCTTTTGAAAATTAGTTTTCAGTTCAGTAAAGGGTTTAATAGAACTTCTTACAACTTATCAAAAAGATGGTGTAGTTTATATTAGATAAATAACAAACAACACTCTTTAAGTTTATGCAGAGCATGTTTTAAAAGAAACTTTCGGAGCAATAAACCAATATGCCTGTAAATACTGTTTTTCCTCTTGTTTTGCTGGGAACGTGGCGCCATTGTGTAATAGAAAGCCCGTTTTCATTTACCTATTCTTGATTATGTACCTATGTATGTATGTATTTAGATAAGGTAAAAAATAGCCTCGGGGGTACTTTTTATGGACTATATTTTTGAAATTTTAAGATTATATTGCTTAGAGTTTAGATTTCTTAGGGCCGTACTAATAAACTCATCTTGGCTGAGATGCGCGTCACAAGAAACGTCAAAGTAAACGTCAAACCATAGAACACTGTCATTTTTGACGCATCTCGAGACGACCATTAGAGTTGAGATTAGTTTATTAATACGGGTCTTAGTTTCTTATGTCCTTTCCAAAGAAAGGATGTAGGCACGAGGATACAGGTTCAAGTGAAGTGAGTCTTAAGCGAAATAGTTCCTTTAACATTGCTAATTAGCGTGCAATGTCGGATTTCACAAATTTCACTGGAAAATTCCTAATCAGAGCAAGCCTGGCGGCATTTCACAACGCGCTTCCTCCGTTACCGAAACGTAAAAGCAATTTCTACATTTGCGCTACTTACCAATTGATACGCTTGTGCATACTTTAATAAGAAAACATATTTACAATCGGGCCCGCTTGCAAAATAAAGTTTCACTTACCTACCTACGTTGTCAAGTGGTACGTTGTGTGTGACGCTTCAAATATGGTACCTATTAGGACTGAAAGAGCGTCCTAGTTTTAGAGTAACGGTTGGAATAATATGAATATAAGTACTTGAATATACCTAAATAAATTTAAATCTGATAAACAAGCGTAATGCGCCTTTCCCAATAGCGTATAAGGTTTCTAAGAAATATGGTATCACTCAGACTAACAAAAAGCTCGTGCAGCATATAAACTTGCAGCATAGAGAATTTGTCTTTAAATTAATACACGATGTAAATTATTGCCGGGGCTAATAAATACCCAATTTATGGACGAGTCATACAACTGTAAGGGAATAAATCCCAAACAATCATAAAACATTTACTTACTTCTTAATAATGTGACGTGACGTGAACCTATTAAAGGAATAAAAGCATCGTAACGTCGTACATATAAGGCTTCAACGACTTAGAAAGTTTGTTAAAATACGGAAGTAACAAAGAATATTTTGCTTTTTCTTGGTTTCCCTTTGTACAGTCAACAGCATAAATAAGTGATCATTTATGTATTATCAAACCGCGATTAGTATACACTTCGGAAGTACCGTTAGCACAAAAGTACATATAATGAATAAATATAATTAATTATAAGTCAATCTATGATATCTTCATAGTTTAACTGCAGACACTTATAGATAAAAGTTTCACAAAGAATTGCTTCATCATAATCATTGAGTTCGTATAACAACTCTACCTATTCTTGGTAAATGCTGTGTCATTTGTTTTATAAAAAAATTAAAGTCACAATAAATGTTTGACAAATCAATGTCATTATTTTCCACATAATTTTCATGTTACCAGTTACCGAATCGCTGTACGTGTCGAAAATAAATTTGTGTAGTATATGTATAATATGAATCGTGGCAAAGTGTTAAACGGTCGGTGCCGAGAAATCATCTTCAATGTATTAACATATTTTAATAATGAAAATGATAAAACAAAGGTTCTTCTGAAGTCTTTGATGGTCATTCTAAGTGTAAACGTAATGATTTCTGAGGTTACTATTCCAAAGGATACATTACAGGAAATAATTGGATTACTGAATAATAATCGCAGTCTTAAATCGTGTGGTGGCTGCGACGGGCGTTTGCAAAAAAACAGTAATAACAATAAAAAAAGAAGAGAATGTTGCCAGGGAAAATTCTCGGAAACTGAGCAATCCTAAAAAAGGAAAACGAGGGCCAAAATTTATTTTAGATAATTTCGACAAATGTGCCTTACGTAATATTATAACAAATTGTATTTTTTTAAAGTAGGTAAATATAATTATTTTTTTCCCAAGGTTTAAACTTCTTGGTACAGAAATATGCATTTTCATTTATCTGCACACTCTACCATTGACAATGTCATTTCATGTATTAATTCAGAAACGACATATGTGCTCGATTGTATTCTAATCGCGGTTTGATAATACCTACCTTGTCACATTAACGTCGTTTTGGAAATGTTATACAAAATTGTGAAACGATTGAAAGCGACAAGGTACAGAAATGATCACTTATTTATGCTGTTGACTGTACCTATTTCTTTTACGTAAATTTTAACACGATTTTCCAGGTTTTCCAAAGCAGCGAATTATTTACAACGGATTTCGCCGTTTTGTGAATAGTAGGTAGGTACATACTTGTTGGTGTGAGAATGCTAGTACCTAATACTATCACTAAATCACAGGAAGAAATAATGTTACAAACAGTGGTTTGCAAAACCACTTTTCTCTTCAATGTCTGTAATGAAACAGTAGGTATTTTGAATCGCTCATTCCCAAAATACCAGAATTTCTCTTTTTACCAGGTTCTCAAAAAAACAGATTCGAAATGTTAATAATACCCTAATTTGTATGTTTAGTTTTGGCATTCCGATATATTGAGAATCAGGTATTTTAAAATACTGGTATTTCGGGAATGAGCGTTTTGAATGCCGCCATGTGCTGGACGCCATGCATGCGGAAAACGTTATCTTCCTCAACTGAAAACGAAGCTTTTTAGCTCAGGAGAATAAAAAAACACAACTATTATTAGGCACCAATACATATGTTATACACATTATAGAAACGAAACCACCTAATATTAAAACTAAACGTATGTAGTCTTTTTATTTAGTCTATTGGTAGGTACTTGTAACTTTTAGACTTAGTTTTCATTATTTTATTTTATGGAGAAATAATCCAAAACATTATTACAGGTTCCAAACCCAGACCAACAGTGCTGTGAAAAATACATTCATACCGAATTCCTTTGAAAACCTTGTCAGGTGAGGTAGGTTGGTCCGTTGGTCCCCTTTATTGCGAAGCCCTATTTTCTCAGCTACGCTCGTGGACGTTGCGAATACTTCCTGGGCTCTGACGTAACGAGACGTGCCTGCGGTTATTTAGCAAATATCTGTGTGTTTGACGCAATCGTCTGCAATGTAGCTGGGGCCTTAATTATGTCTGTTTGACTTGAAGATATGAAAACTTTACTTTATTTACTTTTCATTCCTCCCTTTTAAAAGCGCTTACATACAATATTGCGTCTAAGATATGTATCTCGATAAAAAAAAATTGATTTGATTTGATCTAAGATAGCCTTCAAAAGGACAAGGTAGCCTTCTTGCTTTTTCAAATTATACCTAGGTACTTGTTTAAAGATGACTCGAATTTGTGCTAGAGTTGACTTGGAAATCTACTGACGTGTCTTGCAGGCGGTACCAATTAAAATCCATTTTTAGGATCTCGTGCCTAAAGGCTGAAATGGGTTTTTGGGTTTCACTGACACTCGGTTCTGCTGTACTTCGGCCGTCTATCCACCCGTATCTAGTATGGGGTCTTTAGCTTGTAAGTACTTTTTTTTCTACGTAGTTAAGCCAAAACTACATAGTGGAGGATAATACGAGAAATTTAAAAAAAAACCTTCTAAAGGAAAATCATTAATGTTTAACTTTTAGACTTAGTTTTTAACTTTCTTTCTTTAAAAATAGTCGCTACTAACAATATAATATAAAAGCAAAACACTGTACCCGTCAATGGACTTTGTGCAATTGTGCATCAACAGCAATATGCGCGAAGTCGAGATCACGTGGGATGTTGCAATTGAATTAGTTTCGGCGAATCTTGCCCAAAACGCGGCCTAGTTCGGGCGGCGGCGCGGCGTGCAGCGCCGGCGCTGCGGCCGTTACGTCATAGAGCACGCAGATTGGGTCAACGACGTATGCCCCGCAACCCGCAACTAACGAGCCTCCATTACCTTTCCAGATAAGCATTACATATGATCTATGAATATTATAACATTCATAACAATAAAATTAATCACGGCTCAGGTTACGATAGTTGCTGTACGGTACCGATAGCCAAATCAACATGAACAACACCTGAAATACTTGATTTTATCTCATGATATTTCCATATCCTGCCATTACAAACATGTGCTGTCGCAACCTATATCCCTCTGCAGTACGCAGGCGACTTGCCAATTACAGAGACCTACTTTCTTACCTTCGAACTTTTACTTCCTGCGGGGCAGGCCTGGGCCGGTCGCGCCACGCAACGCATTACGAAAGTGGCGCGAAATGCGCGGCCGACATTGCGCTTGCGCCACCTTCAGGAAGTGCTGTTGCGGCTGGATTACGTAGCGCCCGCGCGCGGCCGGTGTCGCCTAACCGCACGTATCCTTGCCGAATAGAACTGTCCTGAAAGCTATTATGATCGGATAAGAGAAGCATTTGTGCGCAAACATCAAGAATGATCAGCCTGTATATATACGTCACACAGGAGAACAGGATACAGGCCTCCTTTCACGATAGTTGGGGTGTCCCCTTGGGCAAGAAAAAAGCTTACCTAATCCTACCTACGACCGATTTTTTTTCGCTTTAACATAGTTAAGAAATACCTACAGAAAACAGAACAGAACACAATTAACACACAGGACACAGAATACAGAATACAGGACAGAATACATTATATTTTGGTTACAGAATTAACAACTGGCTGTTAAAGTTGTTGGTAATTCTGTAGCTCTGCCTACCCCACTCTGGGATGAAGGCGTGACGGTATGTATGTATGTATGTAAGAAATACCTAACGAAAAATAGGATTTTTTTCCGTGCATGCAACAAGGGTAAACTTTTATTTCACTATGTGGCTTTTGTTGAAAAGGATCACCTGCCAGAACTAAGCCTCAGGCATCTATCTGTATTGAGGTACTGGGTGGCTTAAGCACTAAGTAAAGACATTTCATAACAACTAAATATAGGTGTCAAAGCTAGGTCCCGTCTCAAGATGCGTAATTACAGTTTTCTATGACTTGACCTTTACTTTGGTGTAACGGTCATCGAACTCAAGATCACTTTGATAGTATTTTTCGTCATTTAAATGCAACTTGTTGGATAACACATGTCACTACAGTCACACGGAAGCAACTATTTTACTATTAGGTTACTTGAGAGATTACAAAAGACAAATAGTTTTTAAGATAAGAGGTTCAGTATCCGAAACGCGCTCAAGAATTAGGGTTTGGAGAGATTTTGTAAGCCAGAAAGAGAACGTGTCTCTGATGAAACAGAACATTGCCTTAGCGTAAAGCAGGATGTATAGTATTTAATCTCCCTCGGAACTATGCCGGTTGCGGCGGTTACCTAATCCTGAAGCTTGCTCAACGATATAGCATGCCGCATGGGTGTTATGAAATTTAATTCGCTTAGATACATATCTACCAACTCCTCACCTGTTATGCACTGTTATGGCTTGTTAAAATATGCATAACAAAATACCGAGATGCCGGTACGGTAAGTTTGGTTTTTAGGGGTATTTTGAAAGCAAAATGTAGTTGAACTGTTAGAGGTAAGTAACTTAGCTTCAATGGCTCTGGGAATAAACGGTTAAGTGTAGATTTCAATCTACCAATCCAAGATTATTACCTACATACTTGGTTTTAAGGGTTCCATACCCGAAGGGTATCAAACGGGATCCTATTAGTACCCAAGCCCACGCTGTCCGTCTGTCCTAACTTTAAAGATCTATATCTCTTGAACCGTAAGAGATTAGCGGATTATTTTTTCATCAAAAGATGTGATATTACGACGGATTTTATAAAAAGTAAAAAATAACTATAAATTAAATACAAGAAACGTTTTGCAATGTATTTTTTATTTTGGATGTATCGTAAAAACGGTAAAACATACGATACCTAGTCAAATTATGATTAAGTAGAAGTAGTAGAAACCCTAAAAAAAACAACAAATAAATACCTACCAAAAACCAGTCAACTCTCAAGACTAAATATTCAAAGTGCGAGAGTACTTGTCCGGTTTTTGAAGAATATGTAGTAAAGGGAGAAATATCGGAGAAATATTAGAAAAGGGCCGAATCCTCGATGTATGAATGTGGAAGAAGCGAAAGAAATTTGTCAAGATCGTAGCAAGTGGAAAGAAGTGGTCTCTGCCTACCCCTCTGGGAAACAGGCATGATTTAATGTATGTATGTATGTATGTAGTATATTCCTGTATAGGATTTCAAACAACTATTCCTTCAGTAATCGTATCGTTCTTAGGGCTGATTTTTCAATCTCCAGATAACCCTATCTGTCAGATAAATTGTAGCTCTGTCCTTATCTTTCTTACGACAAAGAAAAGGACAGAGCTACAATTTACCTAAGAGATAGTGTTGTCTGGAGATTGAAAAATCAGCCCTTAGAGTTGTGAAATTTTTATCCCAATTTTCTACTTAGGTACTGAAAAGGAGCAAGATATAAAGTTTACTTTAAAGCATTCAAACTTTGTCATATCTCTCTTTTATGCCCAACAAGTTACAACACGAAAAGTACTTTTCAACTACTGTTTTTGCAAGCTACACAAGCTCCCATTCAGCCCAGTTACAGCGAATAATTCACGCCGTCGTGCCTAATACGGAGATTGGCTGCAGCGTGTCAACCGTTGCACAAGTCCCGTGCGCATTACAGAATCGGAAAAAGCGCGCAAAAACGGTATTAGGGCGAGAAAATTCACATCACAATGTTCCGTTATATTCACTGAGTGCATAACCCCATCTTCTAACACGTAATTGTGCAACGGTGCGCACCCGATCTCGCACGCCCGGTCCTGAAAGTGGGTCATCTCTTTTTGTTCCACCACGTTATTCCGTAATTAGAAAGAGAGGGGTGAGGATTCTTGACTGCGCGAGTGAACGCATGCATTGGCTGCAATGCCTGCAATCGGGGATAATAATTGCGTGAGGATTTTAAATGATAGGGTTACAAATTAAAAAGGGGGAATAACTGAGCTTTGTTAATACAAGTAAATTTAAGGTTTTCTCGTTGGTCAGAAATCTTATTTACTTAATGTCATACATATATCATTTTTAATGAACCATACCAAATTCGGAATGACATTATGTATTTTATTCTAAAAGTCTTCCTGCAAAGAAATTATTCACCCTTACAATGATCCTACATCCAATTAATACGGCTAAATCACACGCCTGCAAGGTGCGAGCCAAGATGGCGGCATGCGGAAGTGTGTGTACGACTGCGACTTCCGCGTCGCCCTGCGCGTGCGCTCGTGACGACGCCGCGCCGTGGACCAGCTCTTAGCGCATTATTACTATTATTATTGACCAAAACACATTATTTGACATGATGATGTTATAATTGTATGTCCTATGTATCACACGTAAGACAAGGTCATGAGGTAAATATCCAGATATTCAATCAATTCAAGTTGCTATTGAAGGAGAGTGAGGAATGAAAACATACCCAGAACTAGGACCACATCAAAAACTTCAAAGTTGGCAAATTTTTTGCCTAGAATTTTTGCGCTGAAATGTTAATAAGTACTAAATATAGGTATACCTCCAACCCAACCTCCATATCCAAGGACTGTTCTGTGGATGGAAAACATCTGGCGGCGCAAGGAGCAAGCGTCATCACTGCCATCAGATTAGGCGCATAAGCACCTAAATAAATGTGATATCATGTCACTGTGTGCGTTGTGTTACGAGCAGTTACGAGGCAGTCGGCTAGGGCCCGTTAGAGTTGTAGGAGATGCTACAGATACTCGTACCAGTATATTATCGATACCAGTTTTTACGTGACGCAAAATGTTTTGAGTTCAATAATACCTAAACGCACGTGTTAAAGTAAACAAATATGACGCTGTTTAAAAGGTAAGGCAGAATGTAACCGGACGTTGACAAACACAATTAATTGTAAATTGACTCGCTATCTACGTGTTTATTAGTATTGTATGAACGGTGCGCATAACACCTGTTTGATTAGATGACTCACAAGTTTTTCCGGCTAGAACGGAATAGATTTGAAAGAACTAAATAAATCAACATCAATTTATTTACTCTGACGATAGAAAGACTTTAGTTATGCTGGCAACCTTAGACTGATTTCAGATGTATCGTACCTACACTTATTAATCTTATTATATTAAGATTGTGAGATTCATAAGAGAGGGATCATTTCCGCAACTAGAATGACGCCGTGCTCCGCGGCTAACATTCGATTATGTACAGTCACCGCAGCAATAATACATTATCCGACATTGGACTCAAAAATATCTGACGCGCTCTTATACCTCTAGTAATAAAGAGGTATCAGATATTTTTGAGTTTTATGTTGAATATTATATTATTGCTGGTGACTGCCCAACTAGCAAAATTTCGTCATATAATGGTCGCGGCAACGTAACATATTCAGACTGTTAGCTTATGATATTAGTCATATAAACGTAATGAAAACGGTTATAGAACGCGATTTGGGCCCATTTTACTCAGCGTTTTCGTCATATAAAAGTCATTTAACTGCAACCGCCAGCCACTTATTGGTCATATAATAATCACCAACGTGACTATCTTATAACTCATTAGCTGTATAAAAGCGACTTATATGACTTTTATATGACTTTTAATCATATAAAGGACATATAAGCGTTGAGTTAGTTGCTTATTAGTTATATAATTATCATAGATGGAACTACGTTATGACTAATTTGACATGTTATTGCTAAATATACAACGTAATAGTGGAATAAAAGTGACGTCCTGGAAGGCTAAACAGCAGAAGAATTGACATCTCATACCACAGGAACTTAGTGAGTTGAGTGAAAATAAATGTCGGTGAGTATTATTTTGATTTCTAAGAAATATATGGCCATGTTGACATTATAACTCGAACGGTATTATGAATGCTGTTAAATTCGACTTAATGGTGGAAATGTGTTGCGAAGGCCACTTTATTGATAAAGTATACTATGTTTAATTGTAAATATTTAACGCCCCACAATAATAATAAGTTATTTAAATTTATTTTAAATAAATATTTTGATTTTTTACGTGAGATGCGGTTATATATCATTTATACGATTAATATGTCATATAAATGATTCTTATATAGCAAGCTTAGCGGTTAAAGCGCCATGACACCTATGTTGCTACCATACCAAAGTGCTGAATAAGATACTTCTATGTAACATGATCTATAATTCGCGTTTATATGCCTTCATGCAGCATATACAGCACAATAGCCATATAATAGCAACCATATTTCATTTACTCGAGCAAAGGGTATATAAGATGTTATTACTCGACCGAATAGTCACATGAGCGTCGTATAGAGGTAGATTATTCAGCATTATTTTATATGACTCTTTAGTAATAAAAAGACGTCGAGTAAACGTTTACTCAGCATCATAGTATGACTTTAAACCAAAGTGCTGAATAAGATACTTCTATATAACATGATCTATAATTCGCGTTTATATGACTTCATGCAAAATATACAGCACAACAGCCATATAATAGTAACCACATTACTTTTACTCGACTCTGCCTGGCATGTCATAAGTCAGCTATATAAGTTACTGTTACTCGAGTAAAAAGTCATATAATCGTCTATTAAATGTGTCTTATTCAGCAATTTTTTATATGACTCTTAAGTCATAAAAGGAAGTCGAATAAACGTGTACTCGGTATCATAATATGACTGTAATGCTGAGTTTCTAAAATGCTGCATAAGCTGGTTTTATACGACAGCTTCTGTATAATTCGCGTTTATACGACTTTAATACGATTTATTAGCTGAATAATCTCAATCTTATATGACTACTTTGCTAGTTGGGTGTACCTACGCAAAACATTTGCCTGCGTATGCATGCGAGCGAATGAACAACACACAGCTACATAAATACGTAAATGAGTTATTATGAAGTACTTATATGAAGTATACCTACGTAGTTAGTTCCATTTTTAACCCAGCGAAGCAGCGCATGATTGTCTGACTGTTTCACTACGAATACCAAAACATAATTCTATTTTTTACCTATTCAGTCCAAGCCAAGTCCTCACGGCTCCGTATCCGAAAGCCTAAAATTAATAAACCTAATGTATCATAATCCCGAAAAGTTCACGGTTCAACGGTTTCAGAAAAAAATACATCATCCTTATTAATTTAAAGCATTCTGATACGTAACCGTCCTTCACCTCAAGTAACAAATAATAATTATATCAAACGAAAAATTTTTAACCAAAATAGGTAATTCCAACTTTATAAAATGTTTTTTTCTCAAATCGTTCGTTTTAAATAAATACTAAAAACCTGTAAGTAAAATACAGTATAAGTCCAAAAAGATTTCGACCGCGATACCGAATCGTCGAAATATCTAGTCTATAATTAAATATTTGGGTAGCGCACGCAGTGGGCAGCCCTATGCGTCTGCGTTCCTCGCCCGGACATGCCGTCCACAATTACTGGCAATTGTGCCAATTGACGAAGCTGCCACCCTTCCGCTTTCATCTCCATCGGGCGCCGTGACGTCAGCCCAACATCTGCCGGTACACTATGACCCTTGTATTTACATTTACTGTTTATTATTAAACGTTTTTTATTCCGCCATTCCTTGGGTAAGGTCCAGCCGCGTAGAGTTCTATCATTGAGTTCGGTGACATGATAAAGTAAATTCTGCCAATCTTACGATATTTTTTCTAAATCTTGTTACACGTCTTAACTTATCGCTAATACTTAAAATACTTGGCTGGAACTGAAATAGACCTTTTGACCACGGAAAATGCACACAGGATACCGAATACACCGATACAAATTCTTCGAGCACGACGAGTAGGTACGTAATTTCGGACAACAATGTCAACAAACAAGGAAAAGAACATTGTTTTAAAGTTAGGTAAAGAAACCTTACCTATTATGGGGCTGACAGTGTACTGTAGTAGGTCTGTACGTACTGTTATTTTTTTTTTTGATATTTCCTCTTCACGTTTTATATCGAATTTCGAAACGGATGTGCAGCTAAACAACACGGTACCTAACTACTGAAGTAATTTACACACAAACTGGTGTCCAATTGCAACAATATTATTAAGAGCAGTGGTGGCATATCACAGGCAGCCAATATTTGTTCAGGCGTGCTAACGACCGGTTGACTTTCAGGCATCACTGGAATTTCACTAGCTAGTTGGAAACTTCCGGCTCCGTGGATGCAAAGGCGAGTTATAGACGAGCTCGTCTTACTAGCCTGTCCTCATGTACTCGTACCTCCATACTTTGATCACCAATTACATACGCATTGCTCGCGCGGCCAGAAGATAGTAGTTAGTAGTAGCTATGCTAGATAGACTATTAGGATGACAGGCTGCCGATTATTAACATAACATTTGACGACGCGCTGGCCTAGTGGGTAGTGACCCTGCCTACGAAGCTAGTGGTCCTGGGTTCGAATCCCGGTAAGGGCAGATATTTGTGTAATGAGCGCGAATATTTGTTCCTGAGTCTTGGATCTTTTCTATGTATTTAAGTATATATTTCTCTATATAAGTATTTATATCGTTGTCTAGTACCCATAGTACAAGCCTAGAGCTTAGTTTGGGACTAGGTCAATTGGTGTGAGATTGTCCCCTTATATTTATTTATTTATTTATTTATAAATATAAAAGAAACTCACATAGATATACTATGACGATATATACATAGCTGATTTTACATAAATTAACTATTTTATCCTGCTTCATTTAATATCTCTAACAGAAGCACGCACCGCACAGCAATGCAAATTATTCAAGACATGCGGTGGGTTGTGTTGTGGGTAATCCACAATTACCGACAGTCGCCAAACTGGTTTTTACGTATGAATACCATCTTCCAGGTGATACGAATTTGCATAAGTGTAGGTTAATCAATATATTGATTGCCTGCAGGCAAAGAAGTACAATACATACTTATTTAAAAAAATAAGCTAAGTGCCTAATCAATTTTGCAGGTGCTTCGTAATCGTATAATCGTACCTATGTATATTTGGTACCTACTTAATCATTATTTAAATTGCTTTTTACATAGGCATGCTAAATTTAACATAGACATCTCATATGTTTTCAGTGATTGAAGTAAAACCATAAGTTAAAAACTAGTTAGTTATCTTATCTATCACTTATTTGTGGTCGGTAGTAACTAGTAGTTAACCATCCACGTTTCCGGAGTCACAATTTAATTTAGAATATCAAAACCAAGTCACGGAAGTAAGGAATTGCAATCCAATAACAAATGTGTTAAGTACTTAATTTACAAACTCGATTTACTTAATTCTAGAACCGGAAATATTGCACAGGAAACGGAACTCCCATCCGGAAATAACGTCTCGATCCTTACCCGGATCTAAATGAAGTATGATTTACGTCACTAATATTAGAATTAAGTAAGAACCTAAACGTAGATTATTTTATGTTTATTTACGTTCGCGTTGATGCGGTAAACGGGACGGACAACATGCATTGAAGCATGATGCGGTGAGAGCTTATAAACAAAGATGTGAAATTAACACATCGATTTCTAAATCAAACACTCCTAATCGTGATTTTTTGAGAAGATTTAAGAGCCAGTTTTGAGAAGGCGACAACGTCCCATTTACCTAGCACACGAAAGCGAAATTAAAGATATGATATGGATAATTAATAGACTAATTTTTCAGGAAAGCGTCTCCAAATTAATGTGTTAGCAAATGTTTCTTGAATTATAGTAAGTAGGTATGTTCTCACTAGTACCTACTAGACGAGTCCTACCCCATATTAAGATGTACCCCACTTTAATATCATGTCATATCACAACACACATCAAACTGAATTATGCTTAAGCGCATGACATTTCCAATGACAGAATTATAAACGGGTATAAACGGGTATAGTATAATTTTGCGGGTGGTAGGACCTTATGCAGGGTCCGTCCGGATCGCTACCACCATCTTATCCATTAACCTACCGCCAAACAGCAGTGTTCGCATTGTTGTGTTCCGGTTTGGGGATAAGACAGCCGGTGAAATGACTAGCATAGAGGCATTCCTTCTTAGTCCTCAGGGTTGGCAACGCATTTGCAGTCTTAGGATTGCATGGCAGTCTTGTGAATGCAAATGTCTATGGGTCGCAGTTTCCACTTACCATCAGGTGGCCTGTGTGCCCGTTTGTCTTCTCTATGACATAAAAAAAAAAAAAAAAAAAAAAAAAAAAACTTCGATTGGTCAACTGTAGAAATAGGGTAGGATAGGATATAAGATAGGTACGTGATATTGCGTTTCATCGTCGGGAGTCGAACTCGCCCAGTTACAGCTACAGACTGTGCAGCATTAAGATAACCCAACACGGAAAACAATGAAAAATATATGTAAACAAATATAGTATAGCAGCTGTGTAGTTACACAGCACGGTTTAATTTGGTCCAATTTATTTAAGTGGCTGTCCATCAGAGTGGCTCAACTAGCGCGCACATTAGGCTTGATTTCTTTTCGCAACAGCAACAATTGACTCAATTGGTCGCGGCCGACGGTCACCCCTTCCGCTTTCAAGATCTGCCACCGTATTACGAATTCTTAAAATCGGAGCTATAACTCGGTTCCTATCGTTGCCTGGAAATTGCCAAGATTTAACAGTTTAATCAGCACATGCTATGCCTCTGAGACTTGTTATCTGACGGTTAAACTAATGGAATGTCTCGTACTCGAGCTAGCTCAATCGCTTCTAGAAAACTCTACATCTGTTCATAAACGATTATCTGGTATTGACGTCAGATGTTGATTTTGAAAATTAACCGTAAAAATCCTAGGTTTTATTTAGAGTTGAACAATCTTTTTGGATTCAGAGCCCACTTAGACAGTATCAGTTGGCTCGTTTGCCTTTTAGCCTTAGCCGTGGAAAAAAAACTGCATCCTGGCGGGCAAATTGTGAAATGTTTAATAATCTCGTCACGTTTTACAATGTTCTTATCTAAAACGATTACCCTGTTCAGTCGCGACGCTACCTAACTTCAATAGGGAAGTACTTTAGTTGAAGGGGAAGGAAGCTAGTGTAATTCGACAAACAATAACAGTGCAATATTAATCATTTATCTGACCACTTCTGAAGACTGATAAAGCTATAATTAATTACTGTAAGTATCATATAAGCCAAGTCATGTAAACATGGCATAAATGTGATGTTAACAAATCGCGATTAGGGCCCTACAAAGTGGGCTCCTGGGTTTTAATTCTTGTACTTAAGTACGAGTTGGTATTAAGTGTTTCTTTTAGTTTTACTTTTCGTGTTCTGTGTACCTACTGGTGGTAAATAAATGTTTCTTTATTTCTTTCAAATGGTCCTATTACATAATAATAACATAATTGTAACATGTTTTCGTAGTTTACAACTAGGTAACTACCAAAGTTTATTAATTATCGAAACAATAAACAATTTATTTTACCTAAGGGAATTCACGATCGCCGTGGATGGGACTTTCCGGCAATTATTGCACGACATCATGCTGCATTTTTATTACTAGAATATAATTTAAACGGGATGACGTAATAGCGATAGCTCCAGTCAGTTTCCGGGCCAGGTCGCGTGGTCGCGGACGCAGATAACGTATCAGCCGAGGTGGATGATCGATATCAGGGATTGTAACCGGTTACAAATAAACCGGTATTTATTTAGGTTAAACCGGTTAATAATTTAGGTTACGTTCGAACGAAATGATTTGGGAACGTTATTTCGAAGCGCTCCCTAACCGGTTACTCTGTGTTTCGATACGGGATGAATGACCGCTGTCGCGCGTCGAGGCGCTGCTGGTGGCTGCGCTATCAATCTAATACCATAGCAAACCAATCCTGTCTCCTTAAACGAGCGGTCATTCACCCCCCACACGGAGGAACCGCTCTCTAACCGGTAAATTGATTTCGTTCCCTGTTTACGCTCCGACATAGAGATACCGGTTAGAGCGATGTTCTTGCGAGCGTAACCTTTATTATGGGTTAGGCTCTCAAAGTGCGGCTCTAACCGGTACGGAAAATAAACCGGTTTTCAATCCCTGATCGATATATCGCGCTGTTTGCGGAGCCATGTAAGTACCTACTTACATTGTTATCGTTATACCTACTTGTTCCCCAAGTGACAGGTGCTTGCAAGATTGCATTATGCATAGGTCAAATATTCATAGGAGGCATATTTAATTGTTCCATCCCTTAAAATTTACGGTAAATACTGGGGACACCCTGTATTTGACACCGAGGGAAGTAAAACCTTTAATTGGCCATTTGTTGTACAGAAAGCGATCGGAACCAAATAAAAAATATAGGAATATAAGTATCCCAGTATTATTAAATTTTTATCGTTCCAGATACGCTGGATCCATGCAGCCTAAGGACACCTGACTCTTTCTTACCAGTTCTATCAGGACGGGACATGGTTTTCCCTTGCCAAGCCTTACGAACTAGTTCCTTAATGTTATCGGCCATCTACGTTTTTCTATTAGAAAAACACGAGTGAGTAATATACCTACTGCAAGTGTGATAACGATAACTATCGAACGCTAACTATTAAGAACCTGGGAGTACTGTGGCCTTAGACAAGACAAGATGCATTGCGAGATTTGCGAGATCGTCATCGTTATCGAAAATGTATAGGATTGACGTAAGTTGACGGATGGTTGCTTCACGTGCTTACCTATATGTCAATGCCATACATCTTGTCTATCGGCTGTTCCTACATATTTGTATTAAGGTTTGCGGCTCTGTCACATCGTCTCGCGCACCGCCATCTTCTCTAGATCCGATAGTGTGGCCCCGGCTCTTGCATATACCTGACATATAACCGCGCACGCATAGTTTTTTGCCAGGTCTGCGATGAAATCACATTGTTCCTCTCGGGGCAGAAGAGAGTGACAGCGGCGTCGCGTGCCTGCCAGTCGACGCCCCCGCGTTTCTCCGCCGAGCACGCGCCGTGACCAAATGCCTTCAACGGATTAAGATGTAACAATTACCAGTCATTAAGTAAATAGGTACAATTACGTCGGTACTCGGTAGATACTGATATTGAATAAGTCAGTTTAAACTTTTAGTTTTTTCTTTAGATTTTTTCTTTGAGACCTATTTTAGCTAGGTATCTACCGTTATAATTATAACGCGTTAGCAAAAAGTTTCGCTTTATGAAACCATTTGTCCTTCGTTATTTTGGATTCACCTACACTAAATAAAGGGTTTTTCATACATTAGCCTATATAGTTGATAGTGACCCTGCCTACAAAGCTAGCAGTCCTGGTTGTGATGAACGTGAAAATGCAAGCGCTAAAATGCGTTTTGTACGCTATGATGGGACTACTTAAACTCGTTGGTTAATATTAGCTGCGTCGAGTTGAAAAGTGAATGCTTAAGGGCGCATCTATATATCGTTGTCTAATACCCAGTTCAAGACTAGAGATTAGTTCAACAAACGTCTAAATTGTAGTAAGTTAAGTAGGTACCTATTTTTGAACAATTATTAGGTTTATTTTTAATATTTTGACACAGGAAGCGAGCAGATTAAAATCCACGTTGCTGCCGACGTCATTGGATATTTCTTCATGTGCAAATATTACTAACGCGATAAGATATTTTTACTGGATTAATACTAATTCCATTATCTAATGATTAGAACTCAAGGTTGTCGATATAGGCATATAAGTGTCCACTTACAACGTGCTAAAATATTGAAGAAAACAGCAAAATAGAGATTTCCTCAAAGGATAAACTGCCTTATCTGAATTTATCAACTATATCAATGCCATAGTTTTTTTTTGAAATGTGAGTAGATAAGTACCTGTGACCTTATTTTATAAGAATTACGATAAAAGTTAGAACGTCAAAACATATAGGTACCTATTTAGTCTGTAGGTACCTAAGAATGCATGCTGCATATATTTGTATACCAAAAAGCAAAAAAAATACAATAAAGCGTTTCATGACATCAATCAAAAGACGTCCACTGCTAGACAAGAGGGCCCAGACAAGATGCATTTGGCATTCGTTATCGTTATCCGAAATGTAAAGGATTGACGTAAACTGTTCGACGGTCACGTCGAGCGCCTGCTACGTCAATTCCATACATTTTGTCAGTTTTCGAAAATGTTTAAGGCCCGTATTAATAAACTAATCTCAACTCTAATGCTCGTCTCGAGATGCATCAAAAATTAGTGTTCTATGCTTTGACGTTTACTTTGACGTATCTTGTGACGGGTCTCTCAGCCAAGATGAGTTTATTAATTCGGGCCTAAGTTAGGGTTCAACGACTTGTCTTGCCTCTCAGGTCGGTTTTATGCTCGTTGCATTCAACGGTCCCTGTACTTCTTCACCACATTAAACGTTTGCTGTAATATGATTTGACTATTTTGACCACACCTGGTGCGACAGACTAACTGTATGAGCCGTGTTCGTAACGATCGAAATCATTCATCATCAGATACACAACAAACTTTTGCAATACTTCTAGCATCAATTGTATGGCTATAAGGATATTTTTTTCTGTCCTCAATATCCTGTTCGTAAAGGAAATGCTTCAGTCGAAGAGGATCGCCTTGCTGGTGTTAATCGTGAGAACTGCAATGTCCGGCTTACCCATTCATTTTCATTTGCCTCGTAGTTTTTCTCATCTCGTGTGACGCAACGCGGATGTTCTCAGTTCTTACCAATAATTATTGCGTTTGTTTGTTCATTAACCGCAACGGCGTCGGCTAAACCGGTATCATTATAACAGACTAATCGAACTAATGTCCGGAAAATGGATGCGAGCAAGAATAAGGGTAAAATCCGTAATCGCTTAACCAATCAGTATCAAATGATTGGAATAGATATCTTAGGACCTACCCAAGTTCAAAAATCGAAGAGCCGAAATTAAATTAGCGTCGGTAGGACGACCGACCCGGGTTTTGGTCTATTCCCACTAGTTCCATTGACAAATCCATTGATGGAACTAGTGGGAAATTTTGTTCCCAATAGTTCCATTATTTAAAGGACTTCAGATAATGGAAATAGTGGGAATGATTCTTTCCCAGTAAGTAGTTCCATTTTATTAAAAAATAATTTATTACATACGTGTCGTGACTCTATGCCATACGGTTTATAAGTGGCCAGTACTTTATTTTAATCAGTAAAGAGGTTTTAGCAGTCTTTACTTAATAATATATTCAGACTGACATTATATCAATCCGGGTACTTGATGACAACTATTTAAATAATCTGTTTTATACTTTAAATTAAGTATATTGTATTATTATTAACCGGAAGAGATCCCATATGGGATAAGTTCGCTGTATCTTGTAATTGTTTATGTGCAATAAAAAGTTTACATACTTACATTATTGTATTAAGCAAAAGAGAAGCAGAATAACCTTGCATTATTATTTTATGTATACGTATATATTTTAAAAAAATATATCTGTTTTTGCTATGAATACTTATCACATTGTTCATGAACAGTTTTAGTGAGACTAAATTATTACTTTATAAAATGGAACTACTGGGAAAAAATCATTCCCACTAGTTCCATTATCTGAAGTCCTTTAAATAATGGAACTAGTGGGAACAAAAATTCCCACTAGTTCCATCAATGGCTCTGTCAATGGAACTAGTGGGAATAGAGGTTGGTCTGGTCGGTTTTCAGTATTCCACATCATACGTGAATGGAAATAGGATTTGAACATGATCAGGTACTAATAATACCTATCTTGTCAATTGCAAATAGTAACATTAGAGCTTCTTGTTATATTTTAACATTAGAAGAAACCTGTCAATTCCTACGACCGCGGATTGAAAGTGGAGACCTTGGCAATAGCCTCGCACGTGGAAAGCGCTCTTTGACGACGCGGAAGAGATGTATTGTCTTAGCGCCGAGAGGGGTGAAGGGGGGGAGACGGATGAGGTAACCGACCAATGACTTGTACTACCTATGTAATGTTGACTGTTATTATTACTTAAGTACTTGAGTTAATGTCAGCCCGCGTTTCCGCGGACATGCGGTACTGAGTATTTAAAGTCAAGGTCTGAATAGGGTTAACTTACCTACTTATTATACCTATTTTAATGTAAATATTTTTTACAAGTAGATTTTCTCTTTCACTGTGACAAAAACCTAGGATAAATAAGCATAGGTACTTAAATGCATTTATTCGGTCTGTTTGTTGGCATTAACAAACAAAGGCAGCAACGAATCAAAGTGAATTAAAATGATTAAAAACAAATACTTTTTTCCACCGGACAAGAGTGTCGAGTTCCTTGCGATATTTGTAAATTTTACTGCTTATTATGATTATGATTGTGTTTGGTTACTTGATCTTTCCTATAACAAATTAAATTGAAAAGGTAAAACACAATAATTCATTCGTTAAACGACAACCGACTCTTGCATAAAATATATACCTACTTACACATACACATACACAAGCTCTCGCGTTTTTTCCCAGAGTGGGGTAGGCAGAGCTACAGATTTACCAACCACTCCAAAAACCTGTTGACAACTCTGTAACCACATTTTTCACAATCAGGCTAAGATGTTTATCTACCAGTGTATTAGGGACAGGTTGCAAGCCCATCGTCTAACAATACTACACAGCCTTGATTCCCTTATGTCGGGTTCCTATATTAAAACCGCGGAAGGATAAGGCTTACTTCGGGTTAAAATTGGACATTTGTCCATACAAAATGTGTCAAAGTTTAATCCGAAGTAAGCCTCCGTGGTTTGAATATAGGAACCGGACATTAGTCATCTTACGACATCCACGGGAAGACATGGAGTGGCACTATTCTAACCCGGCAACCAAATATATACTTATATATTGTTTAAATCATGGGAGGAACAAATTATGTGTGGCGAGCTTGAATATCAGTAGGTAGTTACACGAGTCATGGATTTAATATCTCGAGTATCCATATTGCAGGAAATCAAAGCTTACGGCAGTCACATTGTATCTTATTAAGTGCCCGAACTATTATTATTATTACCTACCTATTATATACACAGTAGAAACACTTAAAGACATGCAGCCGCAGACACAGATGTGTTCTACAGCTATCTACTAACCACACAACGTGTAGATACCACTATCTAGTTACTACCAACCACCTGAAGCTGCAAAGAAATGTGTTCCCCAGCGATCATTTTACAAGGAGTGGAGGTATGGCGTTACCTGGGCGTCATTCCCGGAGCCCCGGAGGCGGCGACCGCTCGTGTAGCATTACAGTGACCGCAGCGCAACAAAAACAAATCGAGAGAATGTCCTCAATCGTACGTGCGTGTCCTGCCTCTCCCGCCCAGGGTTGCCACCCGTAACGCGTAGCTTAAACACCTCCTAACAGGGGCTCATTCCACGAAACTTACAAGATGAATAATATTGGTTCACTCAATACAATTTTCCACAAGTCTACCAGTGAAATGTACCGCATGGGCTAATATTATTAGTCCAGTGAGTTTCGCGAAATAGGCCCCAGTTAACAATTTATTTGAAAATTGTCTGCCTACCTTGGTTTTCGGTCTTAGAGTGGAGCGACGGATTGAAGTTATTCTTTGCTAGCGGACGGAAATCTACTTCCCAAGCTTCAACAGTTTAGGCTGTACGTTGATACCTAAGCAGTCAGTTTCTTAATTTACTCAGAAGTTGATATTACATTAGGACATTACATTAGCCGGGCGACGATGATATAAGATAAATCAGTGAGTAATGCTAAACGTTCCATCTTTTCTCGGCTATGCCGTAGTTCGGTAATTAAATTGAAACAAATGTATTCTGGTCTTTCCCGCGTTGTTTACAAAGTCATATAATTATGAGATATTAATAAGGAAAAAGATATAATATTTTTTGTATACCTACTCGTATTACGTAGGTATCAGTAACACTTGGCGATATTTACTTTCCTCATATTAACCAGATTTGTATTAGGTACATACGCATTATTTAAGATAAATAATATATTTGGTTAATAAGATTCAAGATATTTAGCAATGCTTAAGACATGATGTACTCGCATCGTCATCTCATGATGGGTATCATCTACCCACCAGTTGTTTTAACAGAAACTTTATGAATGGCGTTGCTTAGAAAACAACTTTCTAAGAATGGTCAAAGAAATTAGCTAAATCACAATTAGACAAATATTCAATTAGGTTTGTATAGACATAGACCAGGCGGCGTTACAACGGGACTAGCCAGAATGACTCCATAATTAAAGCTTGCGCTTCTCTCTAGTAAGTATAGTCGTCGTTGAAATAAGTTAAAACCAAGAAGGAAGTACCTTAGCTGTGTCATTCAGAGTCATTTTTGCTACGCTCCCTGATCAAGTACTCTACTCCCAAAGTCAAAGTTCCATCTCTAATTCTTTTCTTTTTTACAGTGAACTTAAAAGTTTACGACAAGGTAGGTATGGCTTTCATCCTATCCCAAAGCAATAAATGTACGAGTTTATAAGGAGTTCTTTCAAATACGCATAAACGGTTAAAGTGAAAAATGTGAAAAACGGTCATACCTACACATAGTCCATGTCCCAAATTAGCACATTCTTTTTATCCCTGAAAAATTAATAGTTCCCGTGGAAATCGAGTTCTACGCATTCACGAGCAAAAGGTACCCTAAAACAGTGTGTGGGGACCCTGGGCAGCGTTGGCAGTAACCCGTTGGCGCGGAGGAGGGCTGCGGGCGGAAGCCGCAGGACATCCGACACGTACAGGAAGCAGAACCAGTTCCAGCCTTTGTCCCTCCCGTGCCTCCAGCCTCCCGCCCGACCGCATTCCTGCGGGCCTCCGCGCCCGGCCGGCCACGGCAAACTACTGGACGTTTTTATTTTGCTGTTGTATTTTTAAGGCTGAGTTAGGTTAGGTAGATTGTCAGGATTAACAATGTTTTTGTTATTGTGTAGAGATACCTACCTACCATTTTTTTCATGTTTTCAAACTAATAGGTACTTACTGAAACGCATTTAATTGTATGCAGGTTATTTATGTATTAAATAAGTATCTGATTGTTGCAAGCTTTGTCGTTGACTAATAAATACTTAACTAAGTCCTAAAGTCTGCCCATTTGCACGTTTTTTTTTGGATGTTCGGTCAATTGTATTACTTATCCTTATTTTTTACACAGCTAAACAATTTTATTAACTCACCGTATATTTGCTAACTCATCTTAAACAACGCTATAGATTTCGATGCGGTTTTCACCATCAGTTAGATTTGTCACCAAAGGTCGTTATGCAGGTACCTATATTAGATTCTGGTTTATGTACGTGTGTGTACCTATGAGTACTTATGTCATATAAGTAGGTAGGTACCTAAATAGTTGTTTTTAAGGTTCCGTACTCAAAGGGTGCGGGATCATATTACCAGGCCTCCGCTGTCAGTCTGTCTGTCTGTCTGTATTTCATGATTTGTAATTGGTAGACAGTTTTTTTCTACAGAGTAGTGTTTTTATTGCCATGCCGCTATAACAACACATGATGAAAAATAAATAAATTAAAAAATTAAAGAATACCTACTTAGAACGAGTACCTAAGGAACCCTTCATGTGCGAGTCCGACTCGCATGTGGCCGGTTTTGGTCGCAAAAACGCCAGCGCTACTTAAAATGGTAGGTAGGTGTTTAAATTTTATCTAAGGACATTACATTTCCGCTTTTCTAGAGGTGTAGCCTGAGGCGACAAGTTTGTTTCCCACCAGAATAACAATACGAAAATCATTAGAGGTAGATTGTATTTGCCTTGGGGTTAGGTCTTCGTAATGTTAATGTTACTAAACGGGGTTAAAAATCTACTTAGTTCACTTTAACCAACTACCAGGATGCATCTATTTTGACAGAATTATCTAGTAAGTAAGTAGGTATCTAAGATCAAGCAATATAAAAAATATTATATTTAATTATAATGTTTTGGCTGGTAGCTTCAAACAATTCGGTACAAAACAACATGACATAATCCCTAGCAACAGCGCGGAAGCAACACCCGCTTTCCCTGCCGCAACCGGCATTCCAGATCAGATTCTAAATACAACTCAGACCAATTTTCTCTAAAAATAAATCGGGCTCCGTCTAGCGGAGATGATTAAATCGCCAAATGTCTCCATGGAGCGGAAAAGCGTCGGCCTCCCAAAATAACCCCTGCATATTTCCGACTCCGACTGTTTTCAACTCGTGGAAAACGTAGGTAGGTATGTAAAGACAGCGGCGTGCGCGCAACTTCCGGAGCGCCGATAAACATGGCGGCGGCGAGCCAACATGGCGACGTTTCCGGTCGCGCTGATTCACATGTGATGGCGGCTGACTCGGGCTTGCTCACTGCATTTCTGGACTGTGATTCAACCTTACGCAACACGGCGTAGGTGCCCGCGGGCTAAAACATTTTCGAATTCACTGTCTGGCACAAACAATCGCATCTACGCCGAAAAACTCGCTTGTTTTCACCACAGAGAAGCTAGACGATGATCGACGTAATATCGTCCGGGGACTCTCTAGATTCGCTCGGCAACTTGTCGAAGATAGCGGATTGTTACGGGGCAGCTCAAACATTCACTTTGGCAATAACTTCTCTAATTTACCTAACTGACTAAGGCAATATCATCGTATCGCACCATTAATAGACGTAGAATCAACGGACCTATTCAACCAAGTTGATTGAGAGGGCTGATAAATCCAAGATTAGTTGCGAAATTGCCAGATTAACTTCCAACGAAATAATAACTAAAGAAAATCCGTTTCTAGGTTGATTAGAAGCGTGGCAAATTAAGGGTAATTTTATATACCTAGATGTCGCCCGCGACTCCGTCCGCGCAGAAAAATAAAACGTAGCCTAAGTTTTTCAGGGATAATGTAGCATTCTAATGGTGATAGAAATAAAGGTTTCAGAGCCTTTTCAATGCAAAGAACAAATAAACAATCAAATCTTTCCTCTTTATAATATTGGTGTAGATTAAATTTATTTGTTTATTTTTGTAATTTAAAAACTTTAAGCCAATTAAGCCAGTTAATAAACTTAATTCTTCTTTCTTTTGAATGTTATAAAATCAAATTAACAAATAGGACCCCAAAGAAAACACCTGAGACAATAGCATGTTGTCTCAAACTGGTATTTCCCATCTATAAACTGAATATATTCCGACACAATTTAGTTCCATGATTATGATAACAGATCAATTAGACATATATACGTACACTAGTTGAGTAATATTCCTAGTTTTGACACAGAAACTAGATTAAGAATCGAAATTCTATATCCTACTAACGATTAACATTATAAATGCGTAAGTAAGCGTAATTTGTGTGTTATTCCTTCACTCTGCAACAACGGCTGGACGGATTTGGATGAAATTTGAAATGGAGATAGTTTATAAACTGAAGTAACATATACATCGGCTACTTTTCCTAACGGAAAATCTAAAAGTTTAACAGTATAACGAGAATCGAAATCTACGCGGACGAAGTCCCGTAGATACAGAAGATAGTACTTACCTAAGTAGATAATATACCTACACAGGGTGTTGAGTTTCATGTGGTCCAATCGAAAAATTTAAATAGGTCATCTAGATGACTACCCAAAACACCCCTAAAAAATCGCTAAACATACTTAGGGGTGTTTTGGGTAGTCCTCAAGATAACCCATTACATTTTTTTGTTTGCACCTGAAGAAACCCGACACCGTGTATATTGCAGGAACCTAAAATAATAGTAAAATAACAGACAATTCTTTAAAAAAATTACTTAGCACTATATGATTTTAGGAATTTCGACGATTTCTCATTAATGCCATAATCAGGAAACAAAAACCATATCGCTTTTGATATGTTATTGTATTATTTTTATATTATAAGGAGCTATCGTAACATTGACAATACAAAATATGTTAGAATAGAGCCCCTGATCATTTCAACTTATCTACGAGACAAAATTAAAAGTAAATATGACCGTCATCGAAATCGAATCTCATGTTAAACAAGTTAGAGTACCTACTCAGTAAGTAGGCATATGTTGCATTACCTATGCTTGCTTACTTACTTACTAAATAACCAACGACTTGCGATCCTCTTCCTTTTTTTGAAATCGGTTAAGATCTGATTCACCCCTACCGGCAATCAAGCACGCGAAATAGGTAAATCCATTATCATGCAATTAATTATGCTATCATACATTATATGAGTCATTTCAGTAATACATGTCTAAGGAATTAATCATTGGCCATGTCATGAGATATCAGAAAGTAAAAATTGATAGGAAGCCAACATTATCAACGAATTAGGTACTTATTTGACTTAAAATAAACACCCTTGAAGTTAGTAAGTTATTTATTTTTTATGACAGGTAGAAGGCACACGAGCGCTCAGGGTAGTGATTCTGTAAACAACGCCGGTCGTGCGGACTGTCGAGTGAATATCCAAGCGGCGAGATTAAGTAGTCCCGTCAGTGCGAACAAAACACATTGTAGCGCGTGCATTTTCAATTAAGCAACCTTATACGTTCGACCCATCGTGCTGCTAAATTGAAAATGCACGCGCTACAATGTGTTTTGTTCGCACTGACGGGACTACTTAATCTCGCCGCTTGGATATCACTCGACAGTCCGCACGACCGGCGTTGTTTACAGAATCACTACCCAGGCCACCTGATGGTAAGCATTTGAATTCTCAAGACTTCAATCCTAAGGGCCGTATTAATAAACTCATTTTGGCTGAGAGGCCCGTCACAAGATATGCCAAAGTAAACGTCAAACCATAGAACACTGTCATTTTTGACGCATCTCGAGACGAGCATTAGTGTTTAGATTAGTTTATTAATACGGGCCTAAGACTCCAAGTGCATTGCCAACCCTGAGAACTAAGATGGAATGCAGATGCTCCGGAACCCAACAATGCGTTTTTTTTCAAGTATTTTCTTCTATACTACTTTAACATTGGTACTTTAAGGGTTCCGTACCAAAACGGTAAAAGAGGAACCCTTACGAGTATGGTAAGACTACCTAGTCGGTCCTTAAGTTCTGTCACAAAGGATTATTATAATTTTAAAAATAAATAATGGAGTTTCATAAACTTGTAGTAAGTACATCAATCACAACCTTATTTTATATAGAATAAAAAAAGCGAAATTTGAGTTCGTTACTATTGCAATAATTTGGTGTACGAGCTTTAAGCATTCCCATTCGGGGCAAGAAAGCATAGGTCAAAACACGCACGACCACGATACCTACTGATAACGGCTACAACTTTTGTAAGAGTTCTCGTATTGAGTCGAAATTTGCGTGACATATTGACCAGACTTTTATCTTTAAATACTGATACGAATGTATTCCAAGCAACTAAAGATCCGCTTATACTCCGGTCAATCTTCATGTCTCATTAAATTGACCTTACTAATTTCACATCAATTTGCAGAAATACGAAAACAGACCAACTTTCGTGCTTCATAAGCTGGTTTTTAAGTGTCGTTAAGATAATAATGCTGGTCTCTGAACATACCCAGAGATGAGAAGCTTCATAATATTAAATAGAAAATTTTCCTGGTTAACAAAGACAAAAAGCGTTAAAGCGTTTAAGCGTTAAGCGTTTTCAAAAAGTGAAATTTTTAGAAAACTCGTGCGTGTTTTAATCGGTGCCGGACGTGAATGTTAAAAGATCGTATCGGAAATTGCGACGACTATGTGGAATGATGATTAGTTCCTAAAAATGTACTTTAATTAAGCTTTTAAACTTAATTTATTTTAAAATTAAAAAATGAACAAAAATTAGTTTTATTTGACTAAACCTTTGTGACAGAACTTAAGGACCGACTATGTATGTACGTCGTCTGTCTGTTAGTACCTATAGGTATGTCACAGCATTTTTCTCAGCAACTACTGGAAATGGAGCCATCAACTCAGGCATGTATATCTTGCTGGTACGCAACTATTATACACTCGCGGTCAAATAATTCGGGTCAGAGTGCGTTTTTCATACAAACGAGGCTATTTCGAAGCCTTGGTCCCTAGCCAGGGGTTGTTTTAAGTGAGGTTTAATGGTGGATACTCCAAGGTTCAATAGAGGAGGTCAAAAGTTCTTAAGATACCTAACTGATAGCACAATCAGTTGACACCACAGCGAGAGTTAGGGTCAGCATTTGGATTTCCTTACATTTTATTGTCATTTTAGATGTTTTTCTGAAGATGCACAATTCCGGCGTTAGCCGCAGATTCAATCAGTTGGGTGTCCTAGGCACTCTGGAAGTCCTGTATCGATGCTCGGGGTATCCATCATCAGATTTCACTACAAGCGTCCCCTGGCGAGGAACCAAGGTTTCGAAAGAGCCTCGTTTGTATGAAAAACGCACTCTGACCCGAATTATTTGACCGCGAGTGTAGATAAACAACTATTTTATAGTGTACCTACCTAGTGTAGGTACCTACGTAAGTATGTAAATAAGTACTTTTGATTGATCGTCAAACAATTAGTAAATTGACCGTTTACTATTTCCTCATTTCAGCCAATGGACTGCTGGTCCTAGGGCTCCCCCAAGATTTGCTCTGTTTTGTCGTTTATTCATAGACCATTTTTAATATTAAGTATACTTACCTATGGCAAAAAAGAAGAAAATTACTTCATTGTTTTGAGGAATTAACCAAAACCTTTGAAATATTGTGTTAACATTTAGGTAATTCAAAATGGATCTTATAATGGCATACGAAACTTTGATTTTATTTTGTTGAAAAGTCAGGGGAACCTAACGCGATGTTTTTTCCTTAGAAATCATTTGTATGTTAAAATAACCGATACTGCATTTATTGAACAAAAAAGGTGTTGTGTTCGGTGTTCAATAAGACGGGCAACACCGCCGGTGAATAGACGCAGGCGCAAGGCTGCGAGGTGGCTGCGCGGCCGTGGCAGTGAACTTGCTTTCTTCGCGGCGCCCGCGCGGGTCGCCCAACCGTGAACCAAAGCTAATCGTTGACATCAAACCACTTACTCGAGACCTCCACGGTCACATGATTGAAAAACAAAATACAGACTTAAAAACCTGCTTGCAAGCGATTATAAGACTTTAAAAGATTAGTTGCAAGCAATTCTGAAGATTTAGTAGATAATATGATAGATTAAACCACACCAAAAATCCAATGGTAGGTATAATAAATGCTTTCTTAGTTAATATTTGATTTTCTACATGTATGAAACTCCGGAGCTGACTGTTAGGAATACCGCGGGCAACTTTGCGGCAGCGAGTCGCTAAGTAATGTTAGTAGGTAATAACAAAGCCTGATTTCATAGTATTAACTCCACATAAGCTAACTGTTATATAACTGAACTGCTTGCGCAATACTACACTGAAAAGGCTTCAGCTCAGAAGCTACCCTTGGCCTTACACGTGCGTGCGCATACACGGTTACTCGCAATTTGCATTTAGTAGCAAGAATGTTCGCAGTCAATAAACCCGGCAAGAGATCGGCCATGGCGGCAGTGTATGGTTTAATCGCCGTCCGCGATCCCACTTCCGCGTCATCCCGCTGCGCGACCTAGGCTAGGCCTCCCGTTATCAGCCAGCCCGTTACGTGACGCGCGTGACCCGGATCCGGCGCACCGGCGCCCGCGCTGTACGCGCAACAGCTGGAAAAATGCACTAACTGTCGCAGCACACCGAGCACGGTACATGGAACGCGCAAGCTACACAAAAAAACGTCTACATTATCTGAGACTGACAAGCTATGCGTACAAAACATCCTTTATCATAATTTGTTGTTTTTCTATTATTATCAGTCATTAGTTTGCCAGCAGTATATGTACATGTTGTATTAAAATTTCTATAAGTATTAAAAATAAATAAATATAAGGAAATCAGGAGAGAATCTAACAATAATTGACCTTGTCCCGAACACACCGGATCTTGTCCGGATCGCTACCACCATCTTATCCATTAACCTACCGCCAAACAGCAGTGTTCGCATTGTTGTGTTCCGGTTTGGGGATAAGACAGCCGGTGAAATGACTAGCATTGAGGCATTCCATCTTATCCTCAGGGTTGGCAGGGTTGCAGTCTTGTGATTGCGAATGTTTATGGGTCACAGTTTCCACTTAACATCATGTGGCCTGTGTGCTCGTTGTCTACTCAGTGCCATAAAAAAAAAAACACCCTTGTAATTTTTTTTTGTAGAATTGAACCCGTCGCAGCCCTGCTGGTAGTGCGCGCACTAACCGCGTCATCTCATAGGTAAATGTCAACATATCTTTTGTATGTTATCAATGTTATAATATCATATTAGCAGTTTTTATTTATCTTCGTGTATTATATCATTCATGTACACCATGTGGGTTTTAGTATAGTTGGAGGGAGATTATATTGTTTATGTATAAACTAAAAGACAAAACCAATTGCCTACTTCAATCTAAGTACTTAAGCCCATATAACAGAACAGTTCACTTTAATGTCATCATGATCAGTTATAATGGTGCAACAGTTAGCGTGCCTTGTGAAGGGGCAATTAAAAGCACAAGTAGAGTGCAAGTAGGACCGCTAGCTGGGTGACACTTGCGAAGCAGGCTAGAGACGCGCCGCGTTCCATGACCATTGCAGTCACTGGACCCAATACTGGCAAGTCGGGCGGGCCCATTTGACGCTCTGTAGGTGAATAGAGCATGGGAGCTGATTATCGGCTTTACGGAGAACTACCTCTGATGTAGTTCCGTTTTTTTAAGTGTACATTTAACTAACCGCATAATTGAATGTAAGTACACTATTTTGATTAATGTCTCCAAGTAAAGAGCGAAAAGGAAATTGTTTTGTGGGTAAATCACAGATGTAACATTTACCAACAAATAAGAATGTGAACACAAACCTGACTAAATAAATTTTCCTCGCAGTGATATTCTTTATCCTTTTGTTACTATGCAGAAGTTACTTATTTAGTACGAAAAACATATTTGCCAGTCGTGAGTCGTGACGGCCGAGTAAAGCCTAAAAAAACAACATGTACTTACAAACACTTTTTATACAAAAATATAAACAATACAATTAATATAAAACAGGACGTAAAAAAGAATGTAGAGAGGAGAACTTATCTCTTAACAATATGTGCAAAGGAATATGATTGAACCGAATAAGAGCCCCTGGGCCCTAAAACGAAAAATTACCTACTTACTAAAACTTATTATCGAAAAATATCTCCAAACAATGCCAGATTTGCGCTAAAATCTATTTCGGGAGGCAATCTTTTACAAATCTCGAGATTTATTGCTATTATTACTGCTTACGTCGCTGATGACTGCCTCTCCGTGAACGGGTCGACAAAAACTATGCATACATTTGAATTTGATTTCGCGAACAGGAAATACCGAGACACTGCTCGGACAAGCAGCGTTAACAAAAAGACAAAAGAAGCGGCAAGTGGACATTCATACAGTAATGCGGAAAACATCTCCTCCCGAGCCGGTCCATAATGCGGCTTGAAAAACCTGTAAGTGGGTAGGTATACCAACTAACGAATACCTGCATACAGATAGAACATAACTTAATTTTTACTGTGAATAATCTACTAAGTACCTAATTATACATATTTTTTAATTTCGTTTATAAAGACAGTTTTGTATTACCTTTGTCAGATTACCACAGTGTTGTCACATCTACCAACTTTTTGGAAGATCTACCTAATTTGCCTCCTGCCTACCTATCTACCACCCTCGGCCTCAAAGCTACCTAATTTTGATATTTTTCAAAATGTTATGATTGCAAATATTTTTCCATCCGTGTAGTGTAACGAAACTTTACTTGCAATCGAATTTAGCCTGTCTTATAATTTCAGCAACTAAAACTGAACGCGTTACGTTAAGTGTATAACCTGTGTTTGAGGTGACATAAAAAAAATTAGAAGCTGTTTGTCAGTGACAGCTGACACTAACAGATAGCAAAAACATTTCGCATTAAGTAAGTTTGGTGAAAATTAACACCAAACTTACCTAAAATGCCGCGAAATGTTTTGCACGTTTTGCATGTTTTGAACATTTTCTACGCATTTTTAATCATTAAAACAGGGTGAAACATCTACCTAATTTTCATTTCAAATTCTACCAATTTCTACTAATTTTCGGATAGTGTTCTACCAATTTTCCAAAATTGGATGTGACAACACTGGATTACGGAAGTTATGGTAATCCAGTGTTGTCACATCTAATTTGGTTGTACTTACAAAGTTAAAGATCGTACGTATCGGTAAATGAAAGTAATCACTGGGCCATTTTTTGCAAATGCGTGGGACGATTTCCTTCACATGCGGGAAACCCGTTATCAGTATCAAAATAGAGTTTGGACAAGTTTCATAAAACCTGTACCAGCAGAGGGTTAGATTGACCCCCATTTAAACTACACTGGACCGAAATGGCGCTATAAAGTCAAAACAAACGTGGCGCCCAATTAACAGCAAATATTCACAGACACTGTGACTATTTTGTATCGGTATTGTTAGTCTCAATGACTGCTTGTGAGTAAAATATAATGTCATTCAAACTTAAAGCAAGAATCTTTGAGAAGCGTAACCACAATGGAGAACAAAGGTTTAACGCTATTCGAGAATTACGAAAAAAACAGTCCATAAACGTGCAACAATTGTAGGGAGTTCATCAATCTTCGCGTAGTGTGCATGCAACAGGCGGGCGGGGCGCGGGCGGCGCGGGCGACAATGACTCCGGTCATCCAGAGAAATTATTAATTGGCCCTAGGGACATCACAAAGAAGCGGAAATATAAAACTTCTGCGATAGACCCCCGCGGCGTGAGGCGCTTACCTGACTCTTGCCCTGCTATTGTGTCCCGATTCAAAGGAAGGTATTTGCTTTTGATACCCTGTGGGAATTGCGCAACGACGAAGGTTGCTCTAAGGAACTCCTCAACCGCCGCTTTATCGAAGGTCGTATCACGATCCGAAATGATGCTTCGTTAACTAAAAATTAAGGTTTAATACAACCCTTTATAGTACTTACTATACCTGCCAAAGTAATCCACGATAAAGTAAACAGTTAGTTACGGGATCCTGAGCATCGTTTGTTGTTGACAATACAGCCTTCGCCGTGAACGATAAAAATGGTCGTAAAAAGATAAGCTAGAGAACGCTGAGGTAGTCGCGGAAAAAAATAGATTATGAACCTACTTAACTACCCTTCATAGCCTACAGAATATAATAGCTTCTGATATGGCTACCTTCCTACTTAGGTACATGGAAAGCGGAAGAAGTAAACAAATGGTACCTACATACTTTTTTATCTTATCTTATATGACGCTGAAGCACATATACACATAAATACACATAATTTATACCTATGAAACATATGATACGTACCATTTCACGTGAAAATATCTTCACCAAATTGTCACATGCGGTTATGCACGATAAGGAAATCTTAACGCTGTGTCACTGTTATCATGTGGCGGTATCTTAACAGCCCTTATCAACGATCGTTCATGCGAAACCTGTAAATTCACACCTTATTGTTATCGAGGAGCCGACCAAGTCCGGATTCGACGAAGTGCCCCGTCCTGTCCACCGGCCGCTCTATATCTCACGGGCCAGTGTCAAACAAATACGAGCGCTTCCAGGAAGGGAAGGGACGCCGCGGCGCTTTAGTGATGCTTATGTTTTTTGTACCCTTACAGATAATAAATGATGCACTTAAAAAAAAAGAATCCGACCTGTTCACGGAGATAACGATCGGGAATGATTTTTATGGAAATGCTCGCCGGAATTATAATGATCAGGAATCCTTTGGGATGTGATGGAGCGAGCAGACAATACGTCGGCATAAGATACACAGTCACAATATCTGATCTACAGTAATAGCTGTTGACCACGCCTTCGTCGCGTTGGCAGGTACACGTCGGCATAGCGTCGTGGCATACCGACACTTCGACAGCTATTAACATCAAGAATAATACATAGGTAACTACTTCAAGAATGCATCAAGAATGCCACAGAACAAGTGTCTTTAGGTGCTAGCCTACTGTAAGAGTTGACATTGGTCTGGATAAGCAAACTAACAAAGCCCATTCTCATCGATTTTATAACTAATAATCCTTTTGTTACAAGACTCCAAAAAAAATTTTAAGTCATTTGATGCCACGTTATTTAAAACTCATTATATACATAGTACACCATTATTTTCAAGAAAAGACCCTTAAGCCATAATAGGATGTTCAAACACATAGGTATTTGAAAGAGCTGCGGCTAAACGAGAATATAAAAGCTTCAAAAGCTTAAAGGGAACACTATTATCTGTCGAAACATAAAGGACTGGTGATGAAATGGTAAACCCTTAGCGGAACAATGTCTCGGAAGACGCCGGCGTTACGTCCTCCTGCCTGAAAAGGATATGAACAACACAACTAATTACACAAAAAATTACTTGTCAATTTTATACTAATTAGGTGAGTCATCGTCAAAGATCCATGTCAAACACATGTCCGATTAAAATAAATATGCTTACACGTAATACGAGTAGGTAAGTGAAGGTACCTCCACTTGTCATCGTTATTTTTTGTGATACTCAGCGCAATTAACGGGCTTTGAAATAATCATCATGTAAGTTAAAGACGGACACTTTTTCAACCTTGGAATGCAATAAAGGCCTCTCCTATGAACTTTCGACAGCCAAATTGTACCTTTTTGGACAAAAACTAAACTTTCATAATAAAAAAGACCAAAACTATGCTTACCCTCGCGGGGACTGCGCATTGTAATCGTTTCGGAATGAAACTTCTTTTTAAAAGGACGGATCCATTTCGATCTCGTAGATTTTTTGTTGTTATCACGCAATTTAGTTTTAATATTATTAAGGGTTGCCAAAATGTTTAAATACACTGCAATGATTTTTTTAATTTGCAAAGATTATAAAGTGATCGAAGTCCAATGCTCTATAGAAACCTTATATGTATCCTATCAAACCAAAGAACCCTGAGTTAAGACTGCTCTATTATTTCTTAGGCGAGGCGAGTCGAACGAAAACTTAGCGGATGGATAGATAGATTTTGAAAAAAAGTGTTGGCAGCCCTGAGTTTTCCCGCCCTCTCCTCGCGGTCGTCGGGCACGCCGCACTACGGAGCCCGACCCGCACACAAAGCTACCTCGCACCGTCCTGGATCTGCAAAGGAACCACTGTTTACCACTTCGTTTCCCATTCAAACTATTGTTCGGAAGTGAAGAAGTGCCCCATACTTGGAAATATAATGTGTTCCATTGTACCAAAGTTAATATTTTAGCCGAACGAATTTCGTATCTATTGTATCCTACAAAAGTTACCTGCTATTGAAAAAAATAAGTGTGCGGATTGCACACTTATTATGCGAAGAACATTATAAATAGTGCAAATACCCGCGAACGGATCAGATATAAACGCGTAATGGAGAATACTCCAAAGAATTTTTACAAGTGGGCTGGACGTCGTAATTGATCGGAGCAAAAAAGGAGAACTGAGCGAATATGTGCTGCTTTGGACTCGGACACTATCGCATAAAAGATTTCCTAAGAAACGGATCTACTGGTATGGTATAAGATTCCTTTAAAATGGCTTGTAATCTGTAAACAGTAAAGGATAAAGGAAAATGCAAACACATACAACAACTTGCATTATTACCTATACAACAACAAACATTCCAGCCTTTTATGCTCGTTAGGTGTCAGTAAACAAATACTTACTGTCTTGGAATTAATAAACCTTCCAGCAAATAGTCTTTATAGTTTTATTAACTACTATGTAATGTAAGATTTTTTGTTAAATATATTGAACTTGTATTTGCTTGTTTATCAATATATCATGATCACGCCCCTCCTGCAAATGAAATTTACAACGGACCTGGTATTTTTAGAATAATTGTTTTTTTTTATTAGGTACACTAGGTTAACCCTTTTACTCAAGGTACTAAGGTGGCAACATGATCACATCTGTACTTAACATAGACTCATCGAGTTAGAAGTTGTTAGATTCGTAATTGATTCATGGATAAGCAGCCATAAGTGTCAGCACAGTCGGCAAAAATACATATTTCTTTTTACGGAAATGAATGCATTTGTAAAGGTAAAAAAAACTCATAAAAATCTGTAATATTGCTACAAATAGTTAGAGATTTTTAAGATCGTACCCCAAATTTCTCAACGTATGTACAACAATAATGGGCTCTCGGCTACTCATTTTCAGGTGTAACCGAGAGCGGAGACCGAGACGTTTCGAATTGTAAAACAATAGTCTCGTCAGCGTCGAAACGAGGCGAGGCGAGGCTGCGTAACGTGTGCTGGATACACCGGTGACCTTGGAGGACGCTAGAACGTCTTCCTACACTACATCACTTCCTGCTCGACGCCATCTTGGCTCGTCTCTGCGCCCGCGCCGGCCGCCGGCCGCCGGTCGCCGGCGCCATGCCATGCCATGCGATACGTTCTTGTTCACGTGACCCTAATGAACGACTGCGTTAAGTGATTTAAAATAGTTAAGTAATACGTGCTTGATAACAACTAACAAGGCAATCTGTTAATTGAGCCTCATCAACTTATATTTTGTGTGTTGGTATTATATCATTGGATTTGATGACAAATGCATTGATTCCATTCGTATAATTTATCGTCATCACAGGATTAATTTATTAAAATAAAATATAATGAACCTCTGTAGAAAATGGGATGCAGTCCGAACAGAAGCCAATCACGGCATTTTCTTCACAGATAACTCTTATTATCAACTTTTCTATTTAAAAATCAGATCTAAAACCATAACTAAGCGGAATAGAATATATCAAGCGCGTGACGCGAACATCAGGTCCAACACGCGAAGATTATCCTTCTATCTTTAATTTGTTTCCATAAAAATTCTGATCTAACACTCTCACTGCTTAAAAATATAAAATCAACAAAGTTAGTGGCTTTGTTTAAGTATTGTTTGAATAGTTGTATACTTCGGGTAAATAATTATGACTTTGCACGAAAAAATAAACACGACATAATACCCGTCACGTGACCTTAGGCAAAAACGCGATGCGACAAAAAATACGGAAGTCGTGGTAATGTCAATCGTCATCATTGTTCTTAGCTCTTAGCTCTGCATAAAGAAAATGCCTATTTAATATTGAATTATACGTATACTTGAAATTGTATAATGTATTTAAGCACATATATGTATTTTCCATTATCGGTTATCAGCAGAGATCGGACAGGTTGGCGTCATAACTCGCAATAATGTGGACATGACTCCAAAGATTTCAATAAATTAATTAGATTAAATTAATTGATTTCTTACGTGATATTTAATTTTGATACTTTGTAAAACAGTAAATAAAGAAATAAATCAATTGTACAGAGAGTTTGCAATCTTCTTCGAATACTTTCGAATATTCTTTAAATAAAATACGACTATTGAATAATCTGGTGCTAGGAATAATAAAAGCATTCCTTAAAATAAACCCAGATATTGAGACTGTCATCTACTACTTAGGGCATGTTGTTTGATCAGTAGTTAAACTAACTAATTGTTAAATTTGAAAAAGGAATTGAAAATTTGACACATTTCCTTGAGATTACTTCAAATTTTCGATTCCTTTTTCAAATTTTAACAATTAGTTAGTTTAACTACTGATCAAACAACAGGGCCTTAGAAGAGAAAATAGACTCCTATATCCGAATAGAAATCCTATTGGCATGACAATATTCCCATTAAGCTACTTAAGTTTGCTCTAAAACATCAGTGGATTGCGAAAGGAGTTTTTCAGCACTTAAGTTTATTTTAGATGTGAAAAAATTTTTGGTCAGAAATCCATTAATTCTATTTAATTAATTTAATTCCATCATTGGAATCATGTCCGATCACTGGTTAACAGGTATATATTTTTTTAATTCCCACCAGTGACAAGGAGCTTCGTTCTATTTTAACCCAAGAGCAATAGGTTATTTTATTTACCCAATTGGAGAAAAAAAAACTTCCGTAATTTCTGGTTAGAAAAAAAATAAAAACCTTTAGATATATAATTAATCGTATACTTAAGTAAAATAACAAAAATAGATAATCGCCAACGTTGAAAATTTTGTCTAAATATTTTTTTGAAAAGTTTTTTGCCGATTGTCTAGAATTGAACATTGTTTGATACGAACACTCAAACACAAAACAAACTCAAACTAACGTAGGTTACCTACACGGAGTTAGTTAGTAAGTAGGTTGTTTTGGTGGCAGCACGATCAAGGGCATTAATTAAGCATATTGCATTTTCCAGAGATATTACGGGTATCATTCTGTTGAATTACATTTCCGGAAATTTGAAAGCGAGAAAACGGTAATTAATTATTAGTTAAAAATTTAAAACGGAAAGGCAATAGGTAAATACTTATTAACATACGAGGAATATAAAAGTTTATTCAAATCTTGGAATAAGAATTCCGAAAAATATCATACAAGTAGTAATCTAGAAAATGGAACAAATTATGGAAAAGATGTGCTTGCCATTCATTTACAGATTACAAAGCTCTGCGTGTTGTTTTTTTACATCATGCCTAACCCGAATGCACTTTCTTTATCACAGCCTCGTTGCTTTTGTGTATAAAAACGTAAACTTCCTCTCCATGCGGATTCACATAATGGTGGCAACACTAACGTGCTAGGCAAAGACAATGTGTCAACGCAACGACACGAGCATAGACAATGTTTTGCAGCGAGGCTTGGGCCCTCGCAATCTTCCTAATGAGTGCACCCTTTCACACTGCGGACAAAGCTGGGGTTTTCCGGGTGATGTGACACGTATTCACAGCATCGTTCTTTGTTAATGCCAGCCAAAATGAGTTTTTACTGTGGCATATTCTTGAATAAAACAACATTTTGCTGGAATAATAATTTGTACATTTACGCAGGGAAGAAAACCCAAGTTTCATCCACTCTCCTCTGTTCAATATCGTCACTGTCAGATATATACTGAATTAAAAAGTTCATACACAGGGTGGGTCAAACCAATGCCCCACCTGGAGGAGATGTGCTTGCCTACCCTAGATATTAAAGATAGCATTTTTACTGAAAGGAAACAACGGTTAAAGAAGTTGAAGAAAAACTGCATTCATATTTTTAGGGTTCCGAACCAAAATGGTAAAAAAGGTACCCATATGGTAAGACTTGGGTGTCTTTCCGCCTGTAGTCACAGCAGTTTTTCTCTGAAACTATAGAAGCTATATCAACTTAAAATTTGGCATAGTTGTATTAACTTTCTTGCCCGCATCTGGGTTTAGTCAAAATAATAAAAAATAAAAAATCTAAATATGGGAAAAGGGGTGAATGAAAGAGTTCAATCTACAAATTTCAAAACTACGTTGTACCTCCTTTTTGATTTAAAGCCAAAAATTAACAAAAAAATTACCCTTATTATTTGAAGTTTAATGACCAAAAAATCTAAAATATTCCTGATTTAACAATAACTAATCATATTCTACGCAAAAAATAAATGAAGTTTTCAAATATTAGTTTCGGAAATAATATCAAAAAACTTTAAAACTCTGTATTAAAATATTGGGTAGTCAAATAGACCTTATTCTATAAAAAATAAAGTTCATAGCAAAAAGAGCATTTTCTTTTGCGTTTTCCAACCATTTTATCTTAAATACGGAACCCCCGGTGCGCCAGTCCGACTCGCACTTGACCTGTTTTTTATTTTGACCCACTTGCCCGAGCCGCGAATTGGGTGAGTATAGTTTTTTAAAGTGGTGTATTTTATATTTTATTTCGATAGAAATTATTATATAGATCTGAGAATAAAAATCCTATTATTTTTATCTTTTATAGTTTTTCCGAAATATTTTTTTAAACCAATGATGTGACAGTTCATAACTTACTATGCCTGTTCCATCTTACGCCTTGGTCTCCAATGAAAAAAAAAAAGAAATGAGAAAAAGTAATCGTTGACAGTTCTCATTTGTCAAACAATCTGTTACAATTTCACCTGTAGGTATTGATTATTTTGATTTCGTTTGCAAGTTTATTTCGACTGTCCTGTGTCCGAGTTATATGCACGATTATATAATTCTTGTTTTTCCATCGCTACAAGTCGCTGAATCGTCCAAGAGGTTTGAACAAACCAATTTGTGTTTGTTTAGTCCAAAAAGAAAATTGCCGCTTATCAAAATCGTTATCAAAGTGCCGCAAATCATCGAGATAATAATCGATCGGTGTCCGAAATCCGTGCCAGGGTCGTGGAGAGATGTAGAAAAGCCAGAGACCAGGGTGCAAGCAAGAGTTGTCGTTAAAATACGGTCGAAACGAACTTGCAAACGAAATCAAAACAATCAAATACAGGTGTAATTGTTTAACAAACGAGAACTGTCAACGATTACTTTTTTTTTCATTGGAGACCAAGGCGTAAGGGGGAAACAGGCATAGAAAGTTATGAACTGTCACCTCAGTATTTTAAAAAATGATTTCGGAATAACTATAAAACATGAAAATTAAAGGATTTTTATTCTCAGACCTATATAATAATTCCTATCGAAATAAAATATATAATACACCACTTCAAAAAACTATACTCACCCAATTGAAACCGCTAAATGTATGAAAATAATCGACGCTTAAGGGAAAAAATCTCTCAAATAAACATTACTTACATTTAAAATTTGAGGACGACCATGAAATTTAACAATATTTAACGTAAGTATAAATTTAATATACCTACTTACTAATAAGTAGGAAGGAAGTGGAACCATTTTTGTGTTTCCTGAAAAAAAAATACCTTCGCCATCTCACTGTTGGTCCAGTATCTTACATTCTGAAGCGATTCTCTAATTACTTACCTGCTTTTCTTTTAAAAAATGCGCTCTTATCTTGATCGCATCGTTTATAGTTGAATACGATTTGGAAATTGATAACTCAACATTACTAAGCAATTGAATAATCAGAGAATTCTTCTGATAGCATAAACCGGAAACGAAGTTTAACGATGCTAATATTCTTGAAGCAGCAGTGACACGCATTACAAACACTAACTTATTTTTAATTGCTTAGATAATTAAAGCAAGTTTGTAGACGTTACAGTGATGCTACGTTGGTCTGGATATTGTCCTATTAAAATATACGTCTGATGTAAGATGTACAGAGGCTAGTGTGAGTGAAGTTGCAATTGACAACACAGCTGCCGCACGAACTTCCACTTTGGTCGAGCGAGGACAGTGCAGGCCTTAAGAAAAGAGGACTTTGAACACTGATGATAAAAGGCTACCATTATTTTAAAAAAAGTAGGTATGTTACAATACAATACAACACACTTTATTGACACACCGCATACACCAAGTAACGGATATACAAGAAAATTTAATACCTAAAGATTACATAGTGAGTCAACAGGCGGTCTTATCGCTTAATAGCAATCACTTCCAGACAACCTTACAAAGAGATGGTTAGAAATATACAATAGAAATATGCAGGCGGTCCTAACAAAATTAAACAATTTAAAATACATATAAATATCAAGTTATCAACACACAACAAAAGGTGATATATTAAAAGATTAATAGAACAGATACTAGTCGCTCACCTCACAAACCCCATAGGTACCGGGAATCGAACCCGGATCCTCTAGCTTCGTAGGCAGGGATACTACCGACTAGACTAGGCCAACGCGTCTCGTCTAAATCGAAATTAACATTAACCAGTAAGCACCTAGAAAAGGTAGGAAAAGGGAGAGACTACCTAGTTTAAAAATGTATAGGTACCTACTCTATACTCTTCGTATAGGTACTTTTTTTACCTAGCTCTAAATAATATCTATGTCTTAACTTAACATATTGAATTTATTATGGTTCGTATTTTAAAGTATTTATCAGACAAAATTGCAGTTAATATTACTTACTGTTGCAATAGCTGTTTAGACTTAAGTATAAGCATTTAAAAAGTTAGCGTAAACATAGCTTGAAATTTGCTAACTGACATAATACTTGTATCACTTGTAAACAAGCAGTACTGCTGTAATAATAAGGATGTTAACAGCGTGTGCGCAATCCGCGACGCGGCGGCGCGGGAGGGAGCAGGAGTAATAGGAAACTGCGATAGTGTGACAGAAACAACACATACCAGTGGGCATTTGTTAAAAAGAGAACCAGCATGAAACAGGATTAATTGACAACACGAGTCCAAATAACCGCTCATTGTTTACATTGTGACATTTTGATCACTTATCTTTAGCAAGAAATAAAGATGTAGTCGGTAGGTACCTAAATGAAGTTGCTCAATGTTTTTTTTTGATGTAAGAGATAAATCCAAATGACCCAAAATGTAAAAAAGGATTGAAAGGAATAGAATTTACTACCTGTCGGTAAAGGGGTCGCAGGGCGTGACTCTGAGCAATATTTACACCTGTGAGCCGGTCGGGGAGGGTTCGTCTGCCGTCTTCTCACGCTCGTCGCAAGGTGTCGACTTACGAGGTACAAGTGCATCGGCTAAATTGCTTACAACACCGGCTACTTTAGTTATTATGGAAATTACACGCAAGGTATTATAATAGGCTTACATTTAAAAATATACCGGCTCTAAATACAGCGCAAGTGTTTTAAAATATATTTTAGCATTGTTTTCTTTTGTTATTTGTTTTGCGTTTTGACTCGCCTAAAGGCTTAGGCATTTCTTAGAATGTCTGTTTTTAGATTAAGTACATAGTTCAAGAGCCACTTTAAAGGCGGTGTTTTTATGTCTTGGTCTGCCTGCTTATTACTCGTACGTAAATAACAATAAGAACTACTTGTAACTACAAGGTCAAGCCCAACCCACTGGATTGAGGCGAGATGCATAATCCTAAAGTAATTTCGAGCGAACTCAATTTTAAGCCAGAATAGTGCAATTTAGTGCACATAGACGTTGAAACAAAAAAAAACTATTTCAAGTTTGATGACCATTATACAAACAACCACCACGTAAAATCCAGTCATCAGTAAGTGCAAGTGAGAAAGTGTTTTCGGGTATATCGTCCTACTTCATGATTTGTGTGTTACAGTCCTACAGAGTGATGAAGAAGATTATCTTCAGGAATTAACAAATCAGATCGAGTGGTCACCAAGTGACCTCAGTTAGTGTTCAGGAGTTGCGTCAAATTACCGCGTCACTACGTAACCCCTACAAGTGCTCGCTTGCATCGCTACTCGAGAACATGCACGCGTAAATAATGTAATTGCATTACAGCACCGCAGTATATTATGTATAAAGCTTCGATTGGAATCTAAACATGATTAAGCAATAATCTGTTGAATAAATTTTAGAATGTAAGTACAACGCTAAATTCATATATTTAGGTGAAGATTAACGAAATAAAAATACCGCTCGATAAATATTTTTATAAACATATCGTCATGGAATGCCATCAAAGACAACCCGTAACTTAAAGCGGATATTTCTTTCATCCGAGTTGAGAGTGCCATGTGGGGATCACATAACACATTCATAAGTATAATCCCCAACCCTTCGCTTTCACCGAAATCAATTAATGACGTTGTGTCTAATCTGAACTTCCATAGAGGTGACAGATGTGTACGACAGGAGGGATTGGGAGTGAAAATGCGAGGATCTCCCTCTGTAAATCCGCACGGCCCCTCGGAATTGCGCTAACTGCACGTTGCGTACCACATCTGTCCACTCGCTGCGCCTGGATGCAATATAGAGTAGTCAAAATCCTACATCGATATCGATATTAGGCACTCGCCTACTTTACACCGCAACATAGGTAGTAAATCACCCTCGTAATTCAACTAATTTTACACAAAAACATCCTAATAGCAATCGTAATTAGTACACATTAACATGCGTTCCAATCGGTAACTAATCGGTTCATATAGAAATGAAGTTTGTAGCACGAGGCATAAAGAAACCGTCGGCCAAATCAAAATAAGTGTAAGCACTTCCTGAAAGTGGCGCGGTTTGCAAACAACAGCGGAACTGGTATTGTTTTGTACCGAGAACCATGTGTGCCTGAGACATATTCCAACGGACTTTATGCTTCCTGTTTCCAATGAGAATGTAAACATTGGCTCTTTGTTTGCTGTAATCTACCTCCGTTGCGGCGAAATTGCGCCCCGTGTAATCACTTATTGCTATACACAATCCGATAACTAAACGGCGACAAGTATATTGGAAACAAAATTGAACGTAATTCAACTGACGTTTTATTAGTCATGATAATAACTACATAATCTTTATAACAATATCGATAAACGGCATAGTTTTTTGCAACCACCCTATCGTAATAGGATAGGACGCTGCACTCTGTCCCTATCTGAGATAAAAGGCGCCCTAGCTAGCATTCAAACAAGTGGCTCACGCACACCAACAAGCAATCAGGAAGTACAATGGAGATTAAACCGACTTGACACACACACGTGTCATTTAAGTAATAATATTCGTCGACTGTAGCTATAGATTCGATAGCATAGACATATATGTAGGTGAATATAAATAATATTGCGTACGCACACAAAGGGACAATTTAAATAAAGCGTCTCGTACGTTGTACCAGGAAGTAGCAGCTTGGGACTCACACATGGCCGAGCGGCGATACTACAAGTAGGTTGGTTTGTTATGTGGCGCTCGCACACTTGCGCGCCGGCCACGCGTGGGAGCGCGCGCACATGGCCCCGATTGGGAAATAGCCAAGCGAGCCCCCAGACGATACTTTTACGAAACTGATTATTACAATTATTTGTCGCAAGCCGCGTGTGTACCCCCGCCTTTAATGGTTAAGGGATTACGAAGACTTATTATTTGGGAATATAAATTAAGATTAACTTAGTATTTTAAACTTTACAATTGTCTTTTAAGGTTCGGTACCTAAGCACTAAAATGGTTCTAAAGGAACCCTTATATATGGATATACTTCAGTATTTCTCTGTCTGTCTGTACTTCCCAGTAGTTTTTCTCCGCAACTTCAGAAGCTTACTAGAAATCTGGCACATTTAAGTTGTAAAGTAACTTTTGTTTGATGAAAAACCTTGAAAATAATATAATATATCGCACCTCTATTAGAACAACGACGTAAATGCAAATTTTTCAAAAAATGACTTAATTATAGGAAACGGTTCCAAATTGATCAAACTATCTAGTGCAATATTGACCTCCAAGTATTTCCCGTAAAGTTTGGCCAGAGGGCGTTGTGTCATTATACTTTTGAAGCCGCCATTGAAATCTACAACGACTGATTGGTCAGTTGCCCCTGTGGTGTGAAGACAGCCGGTCGCATCGTAAATGTACATCGACGCAAAGGCAATTAGGCCATACTTTTTTTGAGATTTAAGAAACAACATTGACTTAAATGTGTTAAACGTCATTTTAGCGTGTTGTTAAATTAAATTAAGATTAAATATTAACTGCAATATTGACGTTTGTAGCAATTAAGTCATTGTTGTTCCCAACTAATATATCTTTGGTTACGTATCAGAACGCCTAAAATTAATTAGCCTAATGTATCATAATCCCTAAACGTTCATAATACCTAATGGTCTTTTTTATTGAAACCGTACATTTTTCAGGATTGTTTTAAAACTAACCTAACCTAACCTAATGAGTTCTATACAATGGCATTTTAAAAAATCCTGAAAAGTTTTCGGTTTCTGTAAAAAACAGCATAAGGTATTATGAACGTTTAGGTATTATGATACATTAGGCTTATTCATTTTAGGCGTTCTGATACGTAACCATATCTTTATTGAAACAACATTAACTTAATTGTGTTAAACGTCATTTTTGCATTTTACTTATGTAAAAATGGATGACATATTTAGTGTAAAATAGACGCTTTTAGCAATTAAGTCATTGTCGTTACCACATAATGTATATTATTTTAAAAAAAATAACATAGGTGTAACCTAATTGTCTTAATGCTTATGCCTTAGTTTTGTTGATTAAAATGGGGTGGTAAGACTGATAGTAATAATATTATAACTATGCCAGTAGCTATTATTCTCAATGTATTGGTAATTTACAGTGATTGTTCCTTTTAAAATAAATAAATAATATTGCACTAAGTTTTAATTATCTACCAATAACTGGGTTGTTTCGCAGACGATTAGTAAGTAAATCTGTTGCTTTTAAATTATAAAAAAATATTACTCACAAGTTTTGATTTTTTTATTTGAATCAATTATAGTTATTAAGTATTTAGGTCGTTATTGCTTGCCAAGGATTAAAAAGTTTTAGATATGTTCGATGAACAACGACGTAAATGTACGTCTACCCAAAATAACATTGCCATAGCCAAAAAAATACAATATTAAATAAAACAAAATAAATCTATATAAATTACTTATACAATGATGTATTATTTTATAGGTCAAACTATTACTAAACACCTAACGAAAAAACGTTATAGTGATTACAGTAACATAAAAATGTTCAAATGCGTTTTCTCTAAAATCGTCAAACTTACATTTACGTCGTTGTTCTAATAGAGGTGCGATATATTGAAAAAGGAGTCTAAAATGTAGAGTTGAAAATTAAGATAGGAGAGGAGAGTAGATAATTATAAATTGTTCGTATTTGAGATACCTATTAACAAAAAAAAAATGTAAGTAAATTTAGGCAAGCCAGCGTAGGCTTTATTTCTATACGAAATAATGGTCATAAAAACTTTAAGAATTTCCCTAAGAAGAAGTTCCGAGTCTGACTCGATATATTTTTGGTGGTGTTTTTGACGCTAATTTATTCATAAGTACCTTGTTTTGTTTTATTACTTAATGTAAATTCTATTCACGCATGAGCATAAAAAGCCACTTGAAATTTCGCTACTTTAACGACTTTTTTTTTTAATTTTCTTAGATATTCTCTGTCGACACAAGTTTGTAAGTTGCACCACACACCCGCCCAGCAACTTGTACCCTCCATACGGGTGCATTCCCGACCCGTTTTTTTAACGCGTTGATCCCAAATTCATGAAGGGGTCTCTTTGTCATGTCATGTGACACTTGTGCGCATAGAATCGGGCCCCCAAGGGTTACTCGTTAAAATTATAGAATAATTGCGTTAGCTAGCCTCATTATGGATTTAGTACCTAATGTATAAAATGTAATACTACATTTACCTAAGATCGTAATTAGGTACGGGTAGGTAACCTAGTTACGTTAGCTCCATCCCTTACTCTCGATTTAGTCTCGAGTGACGCGTGACAGGGACATGGCGCTCGAAGTTTCGAGTTCAGTGGTTCGTGGTTACCATCCTGAGCTAACCTCACCTATTCGTATACACCTATATGTATACGTTGATGACGGCATCACAGTTGAACGTATCGATTGGAACGGGTACCTATAGCGCAATCAAGAACGCTAATGAAAGGAATATGGGCAAACAAACGACAAACGATAAGTCAACGGATAGGTTATGTTAAGTTCTCAAACTTACTACGGTGGGGAGATAACCATATAAAGACAGTTCAAACGTAATCACACGTTTTTGTGTAATTTTACGTCGGCAATTCAAATTTCTCATAGCGATTTGACATTTCCCGCCATAAAAAAAAACAAATATACAAATACCTATCTGATAAGATATCGGTTATTGCTATTGGTAACTAGGCTGGGGTAGCGTCTACCCATCCTTCTTTAAATTACACTGCCCATACCAAGATTTTTTCAAATTAATCTTTGAAGTTTTTGACATTATGGAACTTATACAGGGTGGAAAAAAACGAACGCCACATGGACGATAACTATCTTAAATATTGGAAATAGCAAATTCTGCAAAGGAGACTAACTTTTATTTTTAAAAACATAAAATACTGCATTCAATAATAGACTTTATTCAAAAATCCTCTTCCTTAACCGGGAATCGAACTGGTCAAAACAACAAAGTCGTGTTTTATGAATTTTATGAGACAGATCGAAAGGTCATTGATACCTATTGATCACACGTCGTCATAATTATCACGTTGACATAAATATGTCTACAGCGTTTTACACCTTTAAATTAAATAAAGACCGTCAAAAAGCCCTCCTTTATTATTTTGTCACACTCGACCAGTTCGATTCCCGGTTAAAGCAGACCAATTTTCAAAAGTCCATATAAGCAAGATTTACTTTTTTCAAAAGTAAAGTTAGTCTCCATTGATATTTCCAATATTTAAGGTAGTTTTCCTCCAAGTGGCGTTCGTTTTTGCCACCCTGTAGATACCATCTCTGTACAAAATGCTAAACGAATTTGTAAGTAAACCATAATAATGATCATCATAATGAATGGTTTGACTTTGCTCTTATCTACATAGTTAAAAGTTCATAAAATGAGATTCGAGCGAGACCCTATTTAGCGTTATTTGAGAGTCACTGGTCAAAAAGATATAAATAACTTACCGGTCTTAAAGCATCATGAAACTGGCTGAGTTCTCATCGCGTGACCACGAGAGCGAGGAGTCGGATGAGGCCAGCGGAAGTGGACGATTTCTTAACGGCCATTATAAGGGGCTGCAGGAAGCGGCCGCATGTCCACGAATGTATCTTAAAAATATAATTGGAGACATTAGTCGCGAAACTACTTAACTGAACGCGAATGAGTTAAGTATTTTGCAAAAACAAGCCGGAGTCTATATTATGCATACTAATATTATAAATATGGTTCCGTCATTTGGAAAGGATGGATGAAAGAAGATTGACGAAAGAGATATACAGATCGAAAGTGAGTGGACGGGTCGGAAGGGGCCGCCCTAGGCGTACTTTTTCGAGTCAAATCGGAGAAATACGGGAAAAGGGCCAAATCTTAAGTACCCGAAACCGACGTGCGTGCATGACTCGATGTATGAATGTGGAAGAAGCGAAAGAAATTTGTCAAGATCGTAGCAAATGGAAAGAAGTGGTCTCTGCCTATCCCTCTGTGAAACAGGCGTGATTTAATGTATGTATGTATGTATGTATGTATATTATAAATGCGTAAGTCACTCTGTCTGTCTGTGACGGTTTCACATCTAAACCGCTGAATCGATTTCGATGTAATTTGGTACGGAGATTGCTTAAACCCCGATGAAGAACAGTGGGTACTTTTTACATGTGATAAAAGAATTCTACGCGGTCGGCTAGTTTCTAATAAACAATCGGTTTAAATACCTTTTTAAACTTTTCTCGACTTGTGTAATTCGTAAATACGTCGTAGTACCTAATACGACGTTTACTTGATTGTTGTAGTATTTCAAAATTTTGTATTCACTTCCGTCGATTGTAGTCAAATTCACCTCGATTTTCCTTTTAAGTATTCAATGATGAGTGGTAATTTATTAATTATCAGTCACTCGAGTTCTAAGGCATTTCCTGTGTAAGCCACGTTTAAAACCAAGCGGAAGTCATTGTAGTCAATATTTAAGCAGTTTTGGTAGGTATTTCATTTAATTTTCTTATGGTGCTGATAGAAGAGTACATTTGCATGAATGCTCGAGTAAATGCTTAAGTCTATCTGCACCTTTTAGGGTGCGGTCATAATGATAACCCTGAAAGAAACTAAATTGTTTGTAAGCAGATGCATTCAAACTTATGAAGAAAACAATGTTTTGAACTAGGGTTACGTTCCATACTCAAAAGTAGGTAAGTACACCTATGAATTCGTGAGCCTATTACAAAAGCCTACCTACAACCATAGTATTTATACTGTGCTACAATGTCCGTCTGTAGTACCTTTAAGGGAATGTAAAATTATTGGATTTATAATTTTGAACCGAATGAATTTATAGGTTATGGAAATTCTTACAAAGTATAGGTATCTACTTACATAGAAAAAGCAAAATATAGATATCAAAGAGGTAGAAAAAGTTCACAATGTTCCCATACAAAAAATCCTTAACCAATTGCTTACAAAAAAAACAATTACGTACTTACCTACGAAAACAACTCTTAAGTTTTTAAGCATAGGTATCTACTGTTTTGATTTGCTCTTGTGGTTGCTTAACTTTGCTCGTTGGACATTTTAGAACGAGTCACGGAGTTACCATACTTAGAGTCCAAGTTATATTATTATTAAAGTAGTAAGTAGGTTTGCCATTTACCTACTCAATAAGAATTCATACTGCGATATTAGAAAACCCTCGGTGCGAGAGTCTGACGCCCACTTTACGCGTTTACTGAAGATCTCGAACCTAACATTGTTATCTACGCGACGGCCACTTCGGGCAGGCACACTTGCTCTTACCTAACAACATTACCTGATAGAGCCTCTGGTCCACGAGCGGTAAGTGGCGCAATGTTGCGGTGTGACATCATTGCCTAGTTCGGAGTAGAGTGGCACCCGATTATGTAACCAGAAACAAAAACGCGTGAATCGGGGTCGCGGACTACAGACCACGCTCTCGGAAGTGCGTGAAGCGAAGCCGTTGCAACACTACGATATCGTGATTCATTGCAACTGTTGGATGCTTCTTGAATTCTAAGTCATCGGATAAAGACAGCACTGAACACCGCTGACCTACATACCAGCATGCCAATCAGCAATACGATATTTGCGTAACCCCAAACGCACTTGGCCAATACGGTTTGAATATGAATATCTTTCTTCTGAAATCGGAAATAATACCGTCATTACTTTAAAAAAACTATGTCATAGTAACATCGTTACAAAATGGAAATAGATCTAGCGGACGCGAGGCGACGGGTCCGCGCTTCCGCTACGTGGCCCCATTCCTTTTCCGGGCCGCGGCCATCACCGGAAGTTAAGCAGAGATTCGCGCGTCCCTCCCTGTATAACCCCCATGCTTCCGGTGGCTGACGGCCGTCGCTGTCTAATTTCCTCTTCCCGCGTACCTATATTAATTTCCGGCTTAACTATTTTCTTATTTGTTCCGAGATTAATATTTCTAGATTGCTACCAGCACTACCCACGAGACACGCCACACTTACCTAAGTACACCGTGCCATAGCTTCGATTTTAATACCTACCAATCTTATCCACACGATATCACAGACAGACTGGTCAAATGGTTAGACCTAGACATTCTTACCAATAATTTGTTTTAAGAGACTCCGGATATCTAAAGAAACCCTACTTAAGTTAGTATTAACATTATTTCTTACAAACAAACGTCATTGAATACCTTGGTATGACATCATAATATTTACATATGAATAAGTAGGTAGGTACACTTATCCGGATCAGGGCTTGAAGTCCGTGTAATTTCGGGACCAATTATTATTACTTAGGTACTGAAAATACTGATTCCGGCCAGTATTTTCGGGTACCACTACCTCCCAACTTAGACTCGAATCCAAAGGGTTTTAGTTTTACCAATTAAGTACTAATACTATAGCCTAGATTTAGTTATTTAGATAGAACATTTAAAAACAATCAGATCAAATCAAAATGTAAAGCACGTCTGATAGATCCTTAATTCCATACTAATGCACAGATTTCGTAATTATTAAAGTAAGTAGGTAAGTACTTAAACAAATTCATCATCAACAAAATCAGCACCACTATCGCCGTCTAGAACCACGCATTTGAGTAGCCAAAGTTTGAAAAGACAACTCGGAATCACTCTTAAAAATGTCTGCGGTCATGGTCACTTTGTATGTTTATACAATCACGCAACAAGCTTTTATACCCCAAATGACTGCTTGCAACTCCATGCCATGAGTTTGATGATAAGTAGACGCCGGCGCGCCGCCAGTCAGTGCATCAACGGGCGTCCAGCTTATGTAGGAGCGAGACGGGGCGAGCGGCGCGGCGGGGGACGCAGGGAGCAACAGGTAAAGATTCCGAGGCCACTTCCGTCTTGGCTGCCGAATATTTCTGTCTCGAACCGGTAGTGGGACGACGGCCAGGGCACACACAAGTTTAATTTAAACATGCATATTCACTAACACAAGCGGAACATTGGCTGAGCCGCTCGTCTGATCCAGATAATACATACTTACTCGGAAATTAAAAAAAAGTTTCGCTAAGCATTTGTTAGATTATAAGGTACCTGGTCTATCATTAAGTAGGTACGTTATTTTGCATTATTTTAATAAACCACTTTGTTGACTTTTGATTCATGATTGTAAAGTAATCATTTCTTGTTAGGAATGTTTTGAATTCCCAAACTGCATAGGTAACCATTTTAGTAATTTTCCTCGATTGAGTACAGAAATGTTCGCTTCCTATCCAAAGTTATTTTATTACCTACATTTAGACTGACTCGTATGTTATACCTGCCTACTTAAAGTCTTTAAACATACCTATAAGATGTAGCTGGGTCGAATGAGCTCAGCTGAAACCGGTTGGCACTCATATTGTCTCACTCTGCACCAGGAAACCGCCGCCCGACCGCTCAGACATTTCCTGTGCTTTGTCTCAACGCTGCCACGACACACGCGTGCCTCTCCAAATTGATGACGCCCGTTATGAGATTGTTGAGAATATTCTTACATATACAACTGAAATAAAATAGGTGCAGCTAGATACCCATTTATCAAACTTACAAAACAACACAAATAGAATGGGTAAAGTATTTAAAACAGGTCATTTCACAATAATTAACGACATCGCGACAGTGTAAAACAAGGAAATATTGAAAGTTATTAAAACTGTTGCGCTGACGTAATACCTACCTACCTACCTACTGTGTTGCTAAGCACTTCCGCATGCCCTAGCTCAAGCAGAATTAGTTTTACCTACTTCAGCATAACGTGCAGATAGGTATAGTTGGAAACATCACAAAAGTACGGTTCATAAACTAATAAGTATGTTAAATACCTACCTAAACATGAAAAAAAATGTGTTTTTCTAAAATAATCACTTTGCAAAAGTAATTCCGGATAACGTTGTCGTATGTCAATGGCAGTAAATCGCGATAACATTTTGCGGAAGCATTCGCGGTTCTTGTCAAAAATTAGTCTTCTTGTTCCCGAAGTTTTATCTCGGCTTGCAATGTGTGCTCGGCGACGCGAAGGGACGCGCGGGGCGCGGGGCGCGGCGGAGGAGACCGCTCATCCGCCCGCGCCGCCGCCGCACCGCATCATCAGTCCGTGCCGGAGAGCCGCCCGCGACGCTCGTCCGCGAGTCTGATCCCTCAGATACGCTGCTGGTTTACGGCGCGCCGTAACACGACACGTTTGGAGGGACCGACGCATCAACGCGTGTGCCTGGTGCTCTGTGAACGCTGGATACTGTGCTATTATATTAGTGTTGTGAACTATGATGCAAATGTGCTGAAGTTATCCACCTGACGTCTAATTCTAGGATTTTTAACACAGCCGGTTCCGGATCAGCTTAACCGGTGAGTAACTATCGAGGCTTATCGCGAACCGCGCTATCGCGGACTCACGCATTTCCGACCGCGCCCGATAAGACCGCTTTGCTGTACTTAATGATATGAAGTTTGGATGCGGCAAAACAGAATTAACTTTGAAAACTTCGGGTAAAAAAGTGTACTTCTTATTTTAAAACGTTAGCAACGGCTTACAAACAGTTATTTATTACCACGATTTCATTAAAACTATTAATATAAACGCCGGTCAAATAACTATTTCGACAACCACCAAATATGCACCCTTTAATTAAGATTATTTGCCTTGTCCCCTGAGATCAGGGGATTCATAATAATAATACCGACCCCTGCGTTGTAACGAAGTCCCTATTGATCCATATACAAAATTTGGGCCCTAGCAGGTGACAACCCTAAATATATCACAATGTATTATGCGTCAGCGACTGGCTTTACCTACGCCCCCAACTTAAGCGAAAAGCTAATAAGACGAATTGTTACTTTAAGGGATAAATAAAAACATGCTGATTTTAAGTAGGATATTAGGTATTGGCCCTTAACTATGTAAATATTAAACAAACAGTTTACGTTACAAGTGATTCAACGTTGTACATTCATAATTTGTTTTTACTGAGAAGCCAACTTTTCATTATTTAATTTCACATCAAAAGTAAAAACGATGTGAATACTTACGACTTCACATCAGTAATAATATTAACCACTCTACTCATTTAACAACTTGAATACGTTTTGTATTTGTGCGTTTACCTGAACATTATTTTGTTGTACAACGCACTTGCACAAGAAAATGTACAAAATATATATAAAAATCGTAAAACAGCTGCAATCGAGTGAATTATTTATTGAGTATACGGCAATAAACAAAATCGCAATAAACGCGAAAGAAAATAGCTACTTGAATATACCAAAAACTACATGGCGCGTGTCCCGATAGATGTGCTCTTTTCAAGCCATACAACTGCCACCGAACCACTTGCGAACCCAATTTGCTTTTTAATCGAGTCGTACAATTTTTGCATGTTCCATGGCTTAATTTTTTGCCTCTGCGTGAACGTCGAAATCAAGATATTGTTTATTATTGTTGCAGACAATCGTGATGAAAGTGGTCAGTTTACAACTGCCTTCCGGGCCAAGCATGGAGCGGCTCCCGCTGCCATTTAGCCCAACAGAGCTACTGTGGCGGTACCCGCTGCCCTGGGCTCCGCCGCCCCCTTCCCCACTCGGAGACGCGAAGGCACAGCTTCCTGCTGGTCTCCCCCCAGAACCTCGTCTTTGGACCAGAGAAGACGTTGCCGTTTTTCTTAAATGGTGTGAGCGAGAATTCGATCTGCCGAACTTTGATATGGACCTATTTCAAATGAACGGTAAGCTAACATTCCATCTGCTAGGAGTGACGATGGTCTTCTTTTATGGAGTAAACAGTTCTAATTATTTTTTGTTTTCAGGAAAGGCTCTATGTCTCTTAACTAAAATGGACTTGGGTGAGCGTTGCCCAGGAGCTGGTGACGTGTTACATAACGTGTTGCAAATGTTGGTGCGTGATGCTGCGCTACTGGGAAGAGTTCCGTCTTCGCCAGTGACCCCGACGGCACGCGCTGCTCCCTACCCACCGTCTCCGCACTCGCACCCCCCTACTCCTACATGGGCTGTAGATAGTTTCCACCATTTTCACAGCGCGGCTGCAGCCGCGGCTCAACCTAACTCAGTGACTTTGAGCCCTGCCCCATCCGTCGATAGTTCAGGGAGTCCCCAAAGAGGAGAATCAATGAGCTACGCACCTTCATACGCGCCCTCCACACCCGCTGTGGTCCAAACTACAAGCTCAGGCAGCAATCATTCTGATTCCGACGAAGAAGCCCAATTTACGCCACAACCACGTTCACCTAAAGATGTACCACTGACAAATTCGGTTTCACAAAACCATCAATCGCAACAGCATTCGCACTACCGTGCCCAACATAGAGAATTCTTTCCAAGTGACATGCCAGAATCCAATACGAGTAAGTTTTAAGTAAAAAAAATTGACTGTTCTAAATGTAGTAGGTAGTATCCGTGGAAACAAATTTTTAAAATTTATTTTGGTTATTTCCAGATGGAAGACTCTTATGGGATTTCCTTCAGCAACTACTTAATGATCCCACACAGCGTTACACAAATTACATCGCATGGAAGAACCGAGAGACCGGTGTATTCAAAATCGTCGACCCCGCAGGCTTAGCAAAACTATGGGGCATTCAGAAGAATCATCTTTCAATGAACTACGACAAGATGTCACGTGCTCTAAGATATTATTACCGTGTGAATATTTTACGGAAAGTGCAGGGCGAACGGCATTGTTACCAGTAAGTTACTTGTCTCTTAAACGAATTGGTGTATTATTACTGAAAACCACGTATTTAAAACTTTAACCTAACCTAACGTCATTAATAAATAACTAACCGGACCTTTTAATCTCTACAGGTTTTTAAGAAACCCAATTGAACTGAAGAACATCAAAAACATCTCGCTATTGCGGCAACAAATGAGCCCCACCCGCATTGCACCCCAACCCGTTGTCAAGACAGAAATGAAGGAAGAGCGTTGCGAAGAGGACGCTGTGGATGAGGATATGCCAACCGACTTGAGTATGGCTGCGTCTGAGCCGTGGCGGAAACGTGCGCGCCCCGACACCGTCTCGGGACCTTCGCCCCACGAAAAACATCGTATCAGTGCTCTTATCGGAGAGAATATGTTGCTTAAACGAGAGTCCGAATACACCCCTGAACATTATGCTCTAAACCTCAAAAGTGAAAAATGTGAACAATGATTATCATAAATATATGCTGGACACTTATAGTGCAACGCGTGATTGATTGATGCATGCATAACTGTGCGCAAACGGCTCCACCCACAAAAATTCTAGTCAAAATCCTCTCAGAAAGGATTTTTTGAAGTCTTCCTTAAAACTTACGCGGTAAGATTCCAACGACTTACATCACAAATCGCTGAGAGTACTTTGACAGATTTAAGATGGTCTTTGGAGTTATAAGCAGGGTATGGACCTTAAACGCCTTTGTGCCAAGTGATTTTATTTTATATTTAGTGTCAAATAGTTATTAAGTAGTTAGCAAAAGGACAAGAGTTTATTTGTGTTAACATAATAGAGACTGTTTTAATATTTTGTGCAATGGACAATCGGCTGCTAAGAACACTAGAGCAGTTGCAGATAACATTGTTGCCAAAAGTCAATAAGTGTGCGTGTGCGTAGATGCCTACGCGCTTGTTGATGCATTTTTGTAATTTAATTTAGTCGTATGCATGTTTATTATTTTAATGTACTTGCTACAAAAAACGTAACTACGGAATGTAAACAGTATATTAAAACTTTAATAAATTTACATAATAAAACCATGATCGTCTTCCATTGATTGATTAATTTTGGCAAACCAACTACATTGTAGCATGTGAATTCAGTTTTCATCACCACTTGGCAGCTAATCTAATTATAAAATTCTGGTTTTAAATCATTATGTCATGGAGAAAAATATTTACAAAATTGACAATAACAGAAAAAAATGCCTTGAAATCATTTAAACTTCCACTGTGATAAAAATGTAAAGTGGTAGAAGAATAGATCATTTTAGGGCTTACTTATACTCAAAGATTTCCAGCTACAATTTTCTGTGATCTCTTTTATCAATATAGGTAAATGTCATAAAGAGTAAAGATAAAATCCTGTAAATATTAGCTAAGGTATAAAGTAATTAGGACTAAGAAACTGACTGTAAAGAGAATGTATATGATTTGTAAAACAAAAGAGGAGCTTTATCAAAGTACCTAGTATAACAGTACCTACATTACTACTGGATGTAAGTACTACTATTACAACTGAGTTTGTATTTTTACAATTTATTTCTACATCGGCATATACTTGCCATGACTTCCCATCTTGTTGTACACAATATAAGCATGTGTTTGATTAAATATTGTGTCCGATTTATTATAACGTAAAAATAAATGAAAGATAATGTTAACTGAATTTATAAATTATTTCATTTTCCGGATCCCAAAGCGTAGGTGCAATAAGTTCTTTCCGTATTTTTGTTGTATTTTTCCGCAGTGGTGTACACAGTGTAGACTACACTAACTGCAGCAATTTCACAGTACCTACTGATATCTTTATAATTAGGGATATTATGGAGGTGGTTTTATCGGAACCGAAAGTGAAGTCGTAGGCGGAGGTAAAAATTTGTTCTGTGTGTAATGTGTAAGTACGTGGGATAACAAGCAAAGATACACTTATAATTACACGCTGACAGGGCCGGCTCCGCCACCGCTGCGCTTCGACTTCCGATTTAAGGGTCTGTTTTACAATCGTCAAGTAAATTTATCTGTCACATAAAGTTGTCTCTCTCCTTGTCTATTTTCAAGTGTACGACAAAGAAAGGGCTAAACTTATCCGTCAAATATCCTGTACTTGTCGATTGTGAAACAGGCGGTAAGACTGCGCCGAGCAAACGCCGAGCGTCCAGTGGCGCCCTCATTACTATTATTGTGTTTTCTAATTAACTAAAGAATTTCCTTGGAATCAGATGAAATGTTTTTGTAGTGCAAGTAAAAACACAATTTATGGGATACGTAACAAACTTTAATAACAATTACCCTTTGAGTAGTCAGCTTAACGGGAAAAGGAGGCCACTTTTTTCCGTCAAGTTAGTAACTCGAAGGTGAATTGTTATTAAACTATGTGATATATACCCTATAAGTTGTGTTTTCATTTGTAGTACAAAAACATTTCGTCCAATCTCAAGAAAATACTTTAGTTTATTAGAAAACACAATAAAAGTAATGAGGGCGCCACTCTACATACGGCGTATGCTCGGCGCAGCATTTAAAAGTATCGGAACCAGAGGTGTACTAATATCAATCGGAAGTTCCGACTTATCGCAACCGGATTCGAAAAATTAAACAGAAAAATTCGCAAGCTCCGTAACATCCCGAGTTAGAATTAATATCTAGTACAGTCAAGGGCAAAAATATGTATACACTTTAGTACCTTGTCACTTTAACCACTGTGACAGTTTATATATGGCAGTTCAAATATGACGAAAATAGACAAGGTACTAAAGTGTATACATATTTTTGCCCTTGACTGTACGTGATACTTCTGCCGGTAGGTATTTCCTTAGTTTTTTAATAATAAAAAACGTACCGATTATTTCTCTAAAACGAGTTCTAGACAATTACCTAACGTTCCATTTATATGACAAATTAAAAAATATATATTTTCCACTCCGTTTTATGGGACTCTTCTAAAATCTTTTCCTTTTCAATTGAATTTATGGTCAAACGTTTAAGTAAGGTACATGACATATTCAAATTTCGGGCTTATAAGTAACTTATTCCGTTTAAGACACAGAGCGTCGACAATACGGCTCTATTTTATATCATATAATGAAAAGAGTATCTTTAAATCAGTAAGTAAGTCAGGGTATTGATGATATTTTCACGACCAGAAATGCAATTTCTCTCTATAATATATTCAAAAATACCGCAAAAAATGTGCAGAAGACTGAATAATTTCGTCAAATGGGAGCAGAATTAGGCTGTTCAGATAATCGCACACAGGCCTGTGTACGTCGAACAGGGGTACTTTGTAATAGAAAAGTTAAATGTTCAGTAGCGCCATCTGTTGTTAAGTAGCGTAACTAATCACCCATGCGAGATGCCTTAAAAAAAAATTTTTATTCAGAATAACTTAACTTAAGGCATAACCATGGTTATGAACCATTAAAACGCCCCGAATCATTATTTTCTTAGGCAAGTGCTAATTAATACACGCAAAGTACGATGTACCTATACCCTTTATTTGAAACCTCAATAATAATTATTGTGAATTTGGTACATAGAGGCGACATCTGTGGTCGAGTAGCGTAACTGCGATACAAGATATATTGTATCCTCTGGTGCTGCAGGTGTCTATGGGTGACGGTAATCACTTTCCATCAGGCGATCCGTCTGCTCGTTTGCCTTCCTATACCATAAAAAAAAAAACTAAGGAGATAATAGTCAAATAACTGTTGTGTAAAATAAACGGATTATCTAAAGTATTGAAGTTCATTAGGTATAATTTTTCTTTGAGCTGCACCACTTTAACAGCAGTTTTTGAATGTAACTCCAAACCAAAGAGAACCAATTTTTTCCAAACTCTGTTTTACCGAGTTATGTATGTTACCTTCTTATGTTTAATGAAAACATTTTTCTTGAATTTAAGTACCTAACATAATCAACATCAAGTCTGATAAATTAGTAATTTTTTTTTTTTGCAGTATTTATAGGGACAATTAAAAAGCTGTAACATAATATGACAATATTTTAATGGAACAAAGCTATTTAATTCTTAATAACTAAGAAGCATTTAGATGATGTTATACTTCAACATCAGGAACTTGACTTTGGAAGAAAATAACATCATCTGCTATTACTGTAGATGCTGTCCTTACTTGTCCGTCTTCCGTCTTTATTTCACCATAAGACAGTTTACCAGTGACATAAACTCGTTGCCCTTTTTTAAGATATTTATAGACTGTGTCCCTGAGGCCAGGTTTAAATACACTTACTCTGTGCCAGTCTGTTCTATGTAACATATCACCAGACTCATATTTGTAATTAAAATGGGTCGCTAACGGAAAATTTATAACTGGACGCTCTTCACTTCCTCTTTTCTGAGGATCAGCACCAACCCTTCCCAGCAGGGTCACTTGATTTATAGCTACAAAGTAAATAAAAAGAACTTATATACCTTCAAAACTAAATATCAAACATATACACAAAGCACAAATATGTAAGTAAGTACATACTTTTTTCAGATTTTTGTTGAGTTTCATACTGAATAGCTGTCAGGTGAATTTCGGAAGACTGAAGATTTGGGGCCACCATTAATTGGCGTGTTACACCAAATGCCTAAAATAAATCTGTCATTAGATACATAATTCCACACAAAACACATCATTGACATAATCATTTCCAAAATAAATTTAACCAGGTGTTCTGGTGCCTGTTCCAGAAAGTAACTCCGGAACATTGCACTCTGCGCTTTGCAAATTTAATTGATGACGATGATGAGTACAGAAATTGGAAATCTAAGAATACACAAAATGCAGAGTAAACATGTTCCTGAAACTATTTTCAACACCCTGTAAAATTTACAAACTGCTAAAATTCAGATTATAATTGCTGTCAAAATGTTTTTTTTTTCTTGGAAAAATTAGCAGTTGGGGTATTGTTTCACATATTCAGCCAATCCAATCACTTGTAAACTATGTTTGCAACCTAATAATATAATTTATTGTTGTTTATTGTAAAAAAAACATGATACAACACTTTATTATTAGCAAAAATTCAATTTTACCTACTCATACTAGTCATACTCGTGACATTAAATTTAGTATAATTTGTCCTACTTTTATATCGCACCTCTGCAACGTCTCCTTCATCATCACTTCCTTCACTTGAATACAACTGTGAACTTAACATATTTTATTTAATTATGTATTTTACTTTTATACTGGTGGTGAAAATAAATGAAGAGTGGTTTATGACGAGTTTGCAATTCAATTACAGTGTTAAAATTTAAAGCGCAGAGTTAAAATTTCAGAAACAGTAAAGGTACGAAAAATACTTTGCAAATCTACAAATCCACACTGCTTTTGACTCTGCCTCTTAAACTGTGCAATTGTTTTGTGAAACATAAATAAGTTTGAAAAGTGGGATTTTTGGATTTCGGAGTACAGAGTTGCAGAGTGACTTTCTGGAACGGGCCCTTGTCCATATAACCTATACACGAGTACACACGAGGAATTTACACAATTTAAACTTACCTTGAAAAAAAAAAGATAGCAGGCAAAACATTCACATGAGTTTTAAGTACCAAAAAACAACCGTAAAATTTAAATGTGCATACTTATAAATTATTATAGGCGCTTGCCGGCAGCAAGTAAATAAACGTTAACCTATACTTATTCCGTTAAAAACATGGTCCGTATCATTATATACTTACCCTTGTAAGGCGAAGCATCATGATAAAGATTGCTTCGAATCAGTTTGAACAGGTTTGTTGCAGAAAACTGAATAAATAACTATATGAAATATACTAAATGAAATTAATAACAGGCATAGCATAGCAAGTTTTTTTGTTGTTGTTGTTTTTTTAGTTCATCCCATAAGGGATAGGCAAGGATCAAAGATCATACAGCCAATTCTTATTTTTGTATTTTTCTGATATCATGTCAAATTAAGGCCTAAGCCAGTTCTTCAGTATTTATACGTTTAGTCATTTCCTTTAAAATAAGGCTATCAAGAGCCAATTCTGTAGTATTTCATTCCTGTAATTCCTTTTCTATATTATGTTGTCTTTTCCGTTCCGTTTGAATCCATGTCAATCAAATACTTTGTCAGCCTTTAGCTAACGTCATGTCCAAATTGTCAAATTCTTGATAATCTTTTCTTTTCTTGCTTGATTGATCTTGATATTCTTGATGATCACATCACACACATTCACAAAAATAATCATATTTCAAAGTCAATACTTTTAAAATAGTTATATAAATACAAATACACTGCTGGGTTCACTAGTAAGTCTTCAGTACTACGCGGGATTAATTCTGGAGTAGCGTATTCTGTTAAGAGCGTTTCTATAAGGGCGAGGCGATGTAAATTATTGGCAGGGCAATCGAATATAATATGATCTAGAGTTTGGCTATTCTCAGTATCGCAGTCATTGCATCGCGAGGAGGGGACCATTTTCATACGATGCAAATGTGCATTAAATCTCCCATGACCAAAACGTAAGCGGCATAGAGTGACATAAAACTTTCTACTATAGAAGAAAGAACTCTTTGAAAACCAGGGCTTGGAGATCTTCTTATTAATAGCTGCGTACCATTTGCCTTTTCTTTCTAGTGATGCAGTCCAGTCTTGTTTCCATTTGCTATTCATTTGTTGAGAAATTTTAACAAGTAAATCATGATATGGTATAGCAATATTAAGCACACTTCCGCTGGCACTATCTGTAATGGTTCTAGCTAAATAATCAACTGCTTCATTTCCAGCAACACCAATATGGCCAGGAGACCACATAAACTGCACAACAACATTATCTTCTTGTAGCCGTAACCACATCATTTTAATATTATGTAAGATATAACTAGTATTTGCATTAAATCTATTGTTTTCTAATGCTCTTAAGACGCTTAAGCTGTCAGATATAATCAACCATTTCTTATTTTCCTGAGAGTGATGTTCAAAAATATGCTGCAAAGCGGCTGAGATAGCTAAAGATTCAGCAGAATAAATGCTTAGCTCTGATGGTAACTTGGTTCCGAGTCCTGTCTTACATTTTGAATTATAAATTGCCATGGATACCTCATTGCATTTCTTAGATCCATCAGTGTAGATGCAGTTATAACCTGAATAATTTGCTAACCTTTCATACACCTCTTCTTTAGTTTTGGTCTTGCAAATAGTGTCAATTTTCATATTAGTAAACTTGCTACTGTAATTCCCACTATAACATGGCCAATTTTCGCTATCATAAATATTATACTTATTTTTGTATTCTAATATTTCAGACAAGTCATGCAGTGCAAAAGGCAAAGATGAAGAATTACTAGTGGAATTAAGAATATAAGTACTTTGAAACTTTTTAACTAATGGATGAAACTTCAAAGAGAGAAGTTTAAGAATAAATCGGAATTTCAAATATTTAAAACGTAAAAGCAGGGGTGGAGTGTTACACTCCACCTGTAATGAATTAATGGGAGTGGTTTTCATGCAACCAGTTATTATACGTAAGTTACTGTTCTGAATTACATCTAACTTGTGAACTAATTTCTCATTAGAAGCATAACACAAGAAACCATAATCAAAGTGACTTCTTACTAGAGCTTTATATAGGATTAGTAACGTTTTTGGGTCAGCTCCCCAAGAAGTATTAGTGAGAGACCTGAGGACGTTAGTAGCCCTAGAAGCTCTTTCTATTATAATATTTACATACTTGTTCCAGGACAAGTTGTTAGTAAATTCAACCCCTAAAAATTTTACAGTGGATGCTAGTGGTAACTTCATATTATTATAAAATATATTTACACTAAATGGACGAATCTTATTAAAAACAATTACTTTTGATTTATCGGGATGAATGTCCAAATTGAGATATGAAAAATAATTGTGCAATGTATAGAGAGCATGGTTTAATCTATTAACTAAATCAGAAACATTAGCACCTGATGCATATACTACTAAATCATCAGCAAACTGAAGATTGAGTACATGTGATCCTAAAATGCTATTCAACTTATGTATATACAGAGTAAAAATTAAGGGGCTTAATATTCCCCCTTGACAAACCCCTTTGTGAGATAGTCTAGGCCCTATCAAGAGCTTATTCACTTTAACATAGACTTGACGGGCATGAAGAAAGTGGAATATCCAATTAATAAGCTTGTCAGGAATATTAAGTGAGGCCAGCACTGAGGTTAAAATATTATGATTAACATTATTAAATGCACCCACTATATCAAAAAATATTCCAATAAAAACATGTTTTTTCTGCATAGAGCTAAATATATCTAATTGTAAATGTGTTAAACTCTCGCGAGAAGACTTCCCTCTTCTAAACCCAAACTGATTTGATGGTAAAAGTTTATTGTTCTCTACATAAAATTCTAATCTGTGCTTTAGAAGCTGTTCAAAAATTTTACCAAAACATGAAGTGAGAGCTATAGGTCTATAGGAATTAGCATCATTTTTATTTTTATAGGGCTTCAGGATAGGAACTAAACAATCAATTTTCCAGTGTTGTGGTATCAGGGATTTGTCCCATAGTAAATTAAAAATGTTTAAAATAACGTACAAACTATGAGGGGAAAGTTTTTTCATTACTTTGTATGGCAGACCATCTAATCCACATGCAGTATCCCGACGTGACATAACTGCTGAAACCAATTCCGCATACGTAAAAGGTCTCTTCATAAAATCCGAATGAGTACTATTGTTTATGGGCTGTGACTGATAAGGCTGTTCAACTGTATCCGCAGTATATTTCTCTAAAAACTGTGGGACCCATGACAAATTATTATGTTTAGAAGTATCAACATAAGTCTTATTGAATTTTTTCATATAATTCCAGATTCTACTAATGGGAGTTGTTCTATTAAAGGATTCGCATAAGGACTTCCAGCTTAACTTAGCTTCAGTTTTCAACACTACCTGTCTAACTGCTTGCAATCTTTTAAACTCAAGGTAATTTTCCTGTGAAATATCATTTTTAAATTTAATGTATGCATTCTTAGCATTTAAAACAGCACTATCACACTTAGTATTCCACCATGGTAAAGGAACGCTTTTTTTAAATGCAGTGGGAGTTGATTGACGTATGCGTTGATGTGTACTATGCATAGGTAAACACTGCCTTATTGCTGTATTTATAATATCTATCAACTGATTATAAGCTTCAAGTGGTTGAAGGTTATTAAATTCATGACTTGCAAAGATATTATTTGTTAGTTCAGTGTATTTGACCCAGTCAACTTTTTTTAAATTGTGATAAGGTAAAGTAGGTAATCCATAATTGCACTGTTCTACATTGCCATAACTGATCTCTATTTTTACAGGAAGATGATAACTACCTAGAGGGTCCTGAAAAACATCCCACTCACAATACAGAGCAAGACATGGAGAAACTATTGTTAAATCTAAAGCATTGGGTTGCCAAGAATGAGAGCCTACCGTTGTCATATGACCGTCATTCAATAAAAATAAATAATTTTCGTCAATTGCAGCCGCTACGTCACGTCCTCGACCGTCAATTGAGTTACATCCCCAAATGGAATGCTTAGCATTAAAGTCTCCAGCTATTAAAACTGGCTCAGGAAGGCTAGCAATTAACCTGTTTAATTTATTTTTGGTAAAATTTACATTACTACCGGGGCAATAAAGGCTAACTATTGTTAGCTCTTTATTCTGCCCATAGGCAATTCTTATAACTATATTTTGCAATGAATCATCCCAGAATGTATCTATTTTACTAAACTGCAAACTATTATGTACTATAATAGCAACTCCATTGTGATCATTACCTGAATCCAATCTTACTACACTATAACCTTTAATATTAAAACGACTATTGGATTTAAGCCATGTTTCACTTATGATAGCAATATCAATATCATTCTCCCTTAGAAAGTACTTAAATATATGTAACTTATTTAATATACTTTGAGCATTCCACTGTATAATTTTTAATTTACCCATTATATGAGCTAAAGTAATTAAGGCTTCTTCTTTTTGGTTATGGTTTCAAGGAGAACATCCTTGATGCTTTGGGTACAAATGGGCTTATCGTTTGACTTATTTAAACTGACTATTTTGACTATTGATTCTATAAGCATGTTCATGATGAAGTCTGAGCTTAATAAGGAAATAAGCTGGTCCGGTTGAGAATTTAATTTCGGGAAATTCGTGTTATTAAATAAATCTGCATATTTGACTGTCTTTTTTTCAACTTTCAGTTTGTTTTCTTTAATTTTCTGCTGCTTTATAGGACATGTTGAGGAAAATGAAACATGATTACCTTGGCAATGACAGCACTTAGCGTCTTTTGCTTCTATATCGCATTCTGAGAATTTATGGTCACCCTGGCATATTGAACATCTTGTGGAGTTTTTACAAAATTTCGCAATGTGCCCGTACCGTAGGCAACGCAAGCATTGCAGTACGGGTTGAATATAAGGCCGAACCTCAAAACGCCAACTGTTTAAGTTGACATTTTCTGGCAAGACAGGTGAAGAGAATGTTATCCTGACTGTTTTTAATGGTTCGTACGTATCTCCTACCTTCTTCATAAACCGTTGCACACTTATAATGTTGTTGGAGCTGGACAAATTGTTAAATATTTCTTTGTTACTTAACTCTATCGGAACATGTTGTATAACTCCAACCGTTTCGGTCGAGGACGCAGGAATGGAAGCTTTAAGCTTTTGTCCCTCGAGAAATATTTTATTTACCAGCGCAGCGTTAGCTAGCGCTGGCCGTTCAAATATGACTCCAATTTTAAATTTATTTATTCTTTGAAGTTGTTTTATTCCTTTCAAGTTCCGTTTAAGGATGTTAGCAAGCATCATTATATTTTTGTCCCCAATAGCTTGGCCAGGCTCCAAGCTCTCCAGGAAGACAATGTACTCAAAGTGGCCTCCGCTTTCCGGGTAAAGTCGCACATAATTTGAAACATTGTACGGTAGGTACTTATCTCTATCATCTGCTTCGGATACGCTCCCAAAGGAGTCATCCGAAATACTCCCTGTTTCTTCTGTCCCCTCCAGTTCGCCACGCTTTTTCCGTTTCTTTGCCTTTCCCATCTCGCCAAAGCAAACTACTCGGAAACAATTAATTTAAATTGGAGCGGCAAAAATTTTGTCCTATCAGCTTAAAGTTTCCCGCGCTTTTTTTCGCAAGTTTTTTTTTCTATGAAGTTAGTTTTTGGCGTTTCGTTTTCGCACTCACCACAGATTGTAAGGCTATGTCTCACTCACAAACTTAAAATATCGATACCTCACAATTCACAATTTTTTGTACTAATTACATTTTAAAAGTTATTGTAATTAGTATGTTTGTGCACAAATAATAAGTTCGTAACTTTACTGGCAAAAAAATCATTTAGTACGATTATGCACTTAGGTATCGATATGTAAAACTCATGGACTTGTACCTAAACTGGACTGAGTACTGCGATAAAAAAGTGTGACCGACAGAGAAACCATACTAGAGAATTGCATCTCGTTTTAACTAGGGTGACCAAGTACATCAAATATATATATATATATATATATACCTTTTTTACATTGGCAACTTGAGTGAGGGGGACACCGTCCTCGGGTTGGTTGCTCTCGCTCGTCCTCAACCTATATCATCACATAAATTGTAACTGTCTTACTTCGTAATACGGTTCAATTTTGATTGACTAGAAAAAGTTAGTACTCAGTCCAGTTTAGGTACAAGTCCATGGTAAAACTAGCTTCTGCCCACGACTCCGACCACGTGGAACTCGTTTATATCGTAGCTCCATACAAATTTTCACCCTCTACTTCATCCCGTTATGGGATGAATTTCGGAAAAAAATATCCTATGTCCTTTCCCAGGATTCAAACTATCTTTCCACCAAATTTCACCTAAATGGTTCAGTGGTTTAAGCGTGAAAAGGTAACAGACAGACAGACAAACCGACACATTTTCGCATTTATAATATTACTATGGATATCCTTCATACATATCCCAGCCTGATAAACTGTGGTAGTACGGTGCGGCGGTTTCTAGTGCGGTGGTGATGGTTTATTATTTCTTACAGATCTCGGTTTTCCAACACTGAGGAGAATAACACCCGTATTTATAGTCAAGAAAAGTAATTACTTGAGTAAAAGTAATGACTTAAGCAACGATTTTTATATGACTTTTGACACCACTAATACTCAAGTAATTACTTTTCTTGACTATAAATACGGGTGTAAATGATGAGGGAAAAGTGAACCATGGTTGCTTCAGTACTCCTGTAAGAAGCGACCTCACAAGGCCACAGTATCCAATATTAAGATAGTTTTGACATCCAAGCTATCCGAAACAAAGTGAACAAATTTTACATTGTAAAGAAACAAGTACCAACACTCATGTGCGTTTTAGCAGAGTTGAGAGAAACCATCAGTTTTACCGGATGCCTACAAACTTTACGGCGAATGGGTACGAGTTTAAAGAAAATACTAACCAACGCTCGATTCTTATTGAGCGTTTTTAACATTAGCAGCTTGGCGACACCGTTACTTAAGGACTTTGCATCATAACATGCTAAAGACTTATAGCGAAGGTACCTATCTATAATATAAAAATGAATCGCAAAATGTGTTGGTAAGCGCATAACTCGAGAACGGCTGAACCGATTTGGCTGATTTATTTTTTGTTGTGTTCGTTATTGTCAGGGTAAGGTTTGTATGTAAGAAAAAATAGAAAAATCCAACGGAAGGTCGGGAATTTGCAGCGGGGCGAAGCCGCTGGCGGGCAGCTAGTTTGAAATAAAAATTCAAATTTGATTTATCAACCTCCGGTGTGCCTAGAAGTGAAAAAACCAAAGAGGTTTAGGAAACTTTTATAAACGTCTATAGACAAGGCTAGTGAACCCCGTTCTTTCCGGTTTTGTATACAAGCACAGATACAAGTCCGATTTTACTTCTGTCAGTATGGCCGTAATAAAATGATTGTACAACAACATCTGTAAAATGTGTTAAGTATTGAGATCTTAACTCTGTTCCGTCACGGTACTGTTAAGAGACATTATTATTTATTTTGCTTTTTTAGTTAGATTAAAATTTACAGACTAGATATTATTATTTTTTCGAAGGAAGGGAGCCTTAGAATATATAGAACAGGAGGAGCTGGACTTTCCCCTTTGCCGAGGTAGCTTCTATTAAACTGCTCGCAGAATATCGTCGTACAACTTGTGTTTAACCTGAGGTTCAAAAGAGAAAAGAAAGCCTATAGGATTATCTCTTTCTAACACATTGTTAAAGCCTTAAGCAGAAGAAGATCAAAGGTATGTCTTTGATGGCTATTAATTTCATTTGAAGTTGTAAATGGTAGGTACACACTTGATGATCGATTTGTTTGTTTGTCATGCCGATTTTTAGCAATTTTTTTTTAGTAGTATAGGTGCGTTTGAATAAGTACGTTATTTGCATTGCCGATTATGATTGAGGTTATGTAGTAAACATCCTGTCACGTTAAAAGGCGGCTTAGCGAAAATGGAGGGAATTTGTTCACGCATGGGTACAGTCGCCAAATAATCGCGTTTGTTTTAGGTGGTGTTTAAAATTCTTGCACCTGGCTTTCATTTAAATAGATCTAACGAAAACATTCGTCACTTGTGATACTCAAGCTCACTTATGATATCCCCTAATGCTTTATTTAAAAAATAATATGTTAACAATATAGGACAACATTTTACGCAGTTTCATATCAAATATAATACTATTATAAACCCTATTAATCTACATAATGTTTTGTTAAAATTTAGCAAGCACACCAAAAGAAGGAGGTGGGATAGAAAAAGTAATTTCTGTTTGTCTACAAATACCTTAACATAATTGTTGCTATACGAAAAAAAAATGCGTCGTTTTGTTTCCTCTTTTCATTCGTAGATCCATTGACAGTTGTATTTGTGGTTATACCTACCTATAGATAGTAAAGTTATAACTCCAAAAACCACCACCATACCCAATCCTGGAAAAGTTGTTGCCTGTGAAGGATGCCTTCAGCTGCGAATCCCAAGTCCGAAAAGCCGGCCTCTTCGGAGGCCACGGATAATTCACCAGTACGACAAGTCGTGACAATTATTGAACATAAAATCCGCAATTTGGAGAAAAGAAAGGTATGTATATGGCTAATTTACTGCATGATACAGACTCACTCATGCATTGGTATCATTTGAATAGATCTTCCTAGTTTTCTTTGGGCTTATAAAACATTCCTTTGTATCCGTGATAAAACATTGAACATTCCATGATCGCAAGCCCTAATCAAGCGTATAAAGTTGCCGTGAATCGCTGACGCCATTTTTACATGTGCTCCGCCAGTGTTGACGATACACAAAAGGAAAACTGAAAGAACGAAACAACACCGCGAGCTTGTTTTTCGTATTTACAGAGAAACTAAGTCGTGTTTAAATGTGCAGTATGTTAATTACTTAGTGCAATGATTATTGCAGAGATGTTGTCTTCTACCTTATGTTGATATTGATGATGTACCATTTTTGCTTAAAAGTTTAAATACCGGGTACCGGGAAGCTATTACTTTGTTCCCGAAACAAGTTCTAATTTTATAGGCGACGTCCTTCGATTTTAAACACTTAAGTAAAAAAAATGCATTGTTAAAATCTGGAATATGATAAGTCAAAAATTATTTGTTTATTGGTATATCTTTGTAGATATTTACATAATTAATTCTGTGTTACATATAAAAGGTTTTTAAATGTAGGTAGGTCTATTTAGTGCTTGCTTAGCATTCATATTGAAGAAAGGAGTATCCCATCATGGACTATTATGGATGTTAGGATTAGATCTTTTGTAACAAAGAACTACATCAACTTCATTATGTCCCTTTTCACTGTACAGTCAAGACTTAAATTTGGGAGCCACCTTAGGTCAATTTGACATTCTACAATAAAAAGCAGTTTTTTTTTTATGGCTTTGTTATCTTTTAGCCAAATACAAAGTTAGGGAAACAGAATTAGGAATTTAGGACTATAACAATACGGAATTTGGAATAGGAAAGAAAGGATTAGGTTTTACATATAATTCTATATACATAATTACAAATATCATATTTTAATATTCTAAGTCTCTATAAAATTTGCTAATATTTTATATACATCGTAACAATTATAATACAATAAACAGTGGATGGAGGTAGGGAAAGGGATGGAAATGGATTGGAGTTGAACAAAAAACTCAGTATGATCATACAATATACAGGAAAAAAAAACATGGTTCACGTCCCCATAATTCCCGCAAGAACACAAAGGTTTAGCGACAATACGAAACTTATATAAATGCGCTGGGGTGCAAACATGACCCAAACGTAATCTGCATAAAATTGACGTAGATTTTTTAGAAAAGTGGACTTTATTAAACCATGGTTTACGTGGAATGGACTCTTGCACCAGTCGGTAATATTTACCTTTGGTGCTATTGACCCAAAGTCGATTCCACGCTTCAAAAAGATATACCTTGGGCATATTAGCTAAATCATTACTATAATTTAAATAGGGAAATATATCACCGTCGTGCACTGCTTCGTTCGCTAGTTGGTCAGCTTTCTCGTTACCAGAAATACCCACATGGCTCGGGATCCACGCAAAAACAACGCTACAACCCCTCAACGCACACTGGTGTAAACATTCTCTAATATGAAAAATTATTTGAGCTTGTTTATGATTCCTGAAGGGAAACTTTGCTAATGATTGAAGGGAACTGAGAGTCGCAAAAAATTACTGCTTTTGGGATTTTCATGAGGAGAACATATTGAGTAGTTTTAAAAAGTCCATAGCATGCACCTGTGTAAACAGAAGACTCTGGAGGGAACTGGATTTTTTGAATAATTGGAAATTGTGAATGGTAAACCCCAACGCCTACACAACTAGAGTCTGATTTTTTAGAAGCATCCGTAAAAATGTGATGCCAATCAGACCATTCACTGTCAATGATGTTATTAAATGTTGCATTTTGTTGACAATCAGTTTTACATATTCCTACATTAAGCTTTATGTTCGGTTCCAGGACTAAAGTATTATAACTATATTGATAAAGAGGTAACAAAGAACTTTGATGTGTAGGTGTGTCTAAGATCAAATGTTTTTTTAAACTTTTAACTAGGCATGGCGCATCTTTATGAGCCCAATATCTAGAGGAATCTACTTCATCAGCAAGCCTTCTTATTTTCAGAAGCGGTGGATTACCTTTTAACCGGATTTCCTATAAGTTACAAAATAATGACTTGGCATCTCTAATGACATTGACATCAAGTTTTTTTTTTAATGTTTAACAAATTAACTGTGACCATACGGTTAACTTGACAGAAGCGCATGCTTCTGTTTAGTCTATTAGAGAAAATACTCTTTTACCAAAGAATTGTCTTGGCATGTGATATCCAGGGACTTATTTCTTTATTACAATAATTACATTAGAATAGTGCCACTCCGTATCTTTCCGTGGATGTCGTAAAAGCCGACTAAGGTAATAAAGGCGTGTAGTACTGTTAGGCGATGGGCTTGCAACCTGTCACTAATACATTGGTAAACATCTTCGCCTTAGTGAGCAAAATGTGGTTACAGAATTACCTATCAAAAAGTTTTTATAGTTGGACATTCTGTAGCTCTGCCTCTCTGCACTCTGGGAATAAAGGCGTGAGTTTATGTATGTATGTATGTATGTATTTCTCTAATAAGTCCATGGTGGTGTCTATAAATAACACGACATTCGCGAAATACACCTCAACAGGAGTGAAAGCTATTAATTAAAATTAGATTTAGACCATATGGTTAAACTCGACGTAGCTATACATTTTAGTACCTTGTTGCAGCTATTGATATACTAAATTCAAACCAGTCAACCACTTTCACCTTATTACATTACTGTAACGAAGTGCCAAAATGTACAGTTACTTTTGAGTTTATGTATCTTAAATAGAACACTCAATAAGTAATAAATTATTTTTGTTGGCTATAACAATAATTACAATATTCATTTCTAATTTGCACTTCCTATTAATTTTCATCATTTGGGTTTGGGCCTTTGATTTCTTTATGACTGTTTGTCATAAGAGGTCTTAAATATTTGGCCTTTTCATGTCATATTTGTAAAACAACATGCATAGTAGCAGCATATTATATACAAAAGTAATAAGTACAATTGGAGATCCAAACAGTGTTGAAAATTTATTATATTGTTGTATATTGTGTGGGTGGTTCACAAATGATTATGCATGTTTACAAATAAATGATAAGAACCATTAAAACTATATTGTTGTAGCCCCTCTTGCTTTTTCTTCTAATATTATTCTATTATGATTATGGGAATTCATATTTCCTTATTTATAAGAGCTTTTACGATCGAGGCGAAATGCGAACCAGTGAATTGCTAAAATAAATTTATGATTTTGAGGTATAGTTCTAAGGAACAGTTTTAGGATTGCAGTTTTAAGATCACTGTCTAGAGAATGCCAATGTCTATGGGTCACAGATCACACTTACCATCAGGGGGGTTATTATGCCATGGCTATGCAGCGCATTTTACGGCGAGCGTAAAGGACAGAGCTATAGCAGTTATATATCACTATCCTTCTCATTCAGCGTAAACTGAACTGCAAAGTTATGTCATAATAACCCCCCAGGTGGCCTGTGTGCACGGTTGGCTTCTCCATGCCAACAAAAAAAAAGCTACTTGAATGTTAACAGTATGACTAATGTATCAAAAAATATTCTTCAATTAAGTAAATTTTGATCTTCTGTTTATCTGTTCTTCACCCTTTGAATGCCACAAATTACTTTTGAATTTTTGTTGCTGGGTTTTTAGTGGATTGAGAGGTTTCTGTGTGTTATACTCCACTCAATACATGTGTTGCCATTAACACAACTTCGCTTAGGAACATGTAAAATTGAAATCGATCTTTTTTTAAGGCATCGTTAGCTCGCAACTGCGATGGTCATTATACCAATCTAGGATGAAACCTGTGACAATCTGAGTTCATAATTTTCAAGGAGGCATATAAAAAAACCGTGGTTAGTTATTTAAATTACTGAACATGATTGCAAGGTATAGAGATTAGAAGATTGGAAAAAAAAACTGACACAGGGATAATCCTAAATTGACCCAGATAAGAGCAATAAACTCTTTGGATACACCAACCCATTCAAAAAATAAATAAATATTTAAACAATTCATATTTTAAAAAGATGCATAAAGGCAAACAAAATCCCTTAGGGGGTAAAGGGATCTCTTCCATCTAACCGCGGGTGGTAGGGCCTTGTGCAGGGTCCGTCCGGATCGCTACCATAATCTTATCCATTAACCTACCGCCAAACAGCAGTGTTCGCATTGTTGTGTTCCGGTTTGGGGATAAGACAGCCGGTGAAATGACTAGCATAGAGGCATTCCATCTTAGTCCTCAGGGTTGGCAACGCATTTGCAGTCTTATGAATGCGAATGTCTATGGGTCACAGCTTCTACTTTCCATCAGGTGGCGTGTGTGCTCGTTTGTCTTCTCCATGCCATAAAAAAAAAAACCTTGAGAGATTGAGAAAAGCGAAAGGTTGTGCATCAAGTAACAACAACAGAACAGTAATAAATGTAAAAAGGTTATTAAATGAGAACCTAAATCAGGCACCTATTGACCACTACGTACTTTACATGCTCAGTAAAAAAAAATTACCCTTTGGGCTTTTTTACTCATTTGACTGTTATAGTATGTGTAGTATGTGTATGTGTAGGAACCTACATATAACAAATAAAAGATTTTCATATTAGTTAGTATAGAAGCCAGCTTTACTCCTACCATAATTTTAAAAAACCCTCGATAGCAATATTTTATACATCTTTGTCATTTTTTTTATTTCAGGGTAAGTTAACATCATACCGAGACTTACAAAAGTCTGGCAAAGAACTAAATGCTGATCAGAAAATAGCAGTTGCCAAGTATGATGAAGTGGTCCAGACATTGGAATTTGCTAGAGATCTCTCTAAGCAAATTATGTCCATTGCCATCTCAACAGAAAGGGAAGCTAAAAAGCAAGCCAAAAAGGTATGTTCTTAATAAGGCCACCACAGACTAAGGGACTAACCATAACAAGCGACCGGGACGCGCGCCTCTGGCGCTGCGTATCAAAAGAGCGGCGGGCGCGTGTAGCATACTTGCGGCCGCGCTTGCTCACTGCTTCGTCAAATATAATCATGTACAAAACACGCACGCTCCTTTCGCGGCGGCGCCGGCAGACCTTTATAACGTTATGAATAATATCGTTATCATAACGTTATATTTCGTTAGTGCTCAAAATTCCGTTTAAATATATCGATATTTTTTCATAACGTTATGCTACACCGTAATGAAATCCTAATAACGTTATACTTAATAACGTTATGAAACTTATAAACTACGCGCTGTTGCCGCTCCTCAGGTAGGCATTTTGCGTGACTGGCCGACTGGCGCGTGCACCGGCGCTGGATTCAGGCATTGCGCGACGTTGCCAGATAGTCCAGGGGTGTTATTCTCTCAAAAAATAGTCTGTAAGTAGGTATGAATATTTGGATACAAGCGTCGTCGCCACGTTGGGTATTTTATAAGGGCTAAGTAGTTGGGGTATTTTATATTATTTAGTTTACATAGCGGTCCCCCGACGTGTCGACGCTTGAATCAAAATATTAATACCTACTTATAATTAAACTTAAAATAGGGCCAATACTCCTTATTTTTTACTTTTTAGAGGTTTTCCTTTACAGACTATTTTGTGTCGGGGGTTTTTAATTTAAAAAAAAAACACGCTTTTTAAACTTTTTCAAATTAACAATATGACTTTAGCTAGCAACGTCTCTTTAAACACATGAAGTGAAGTGAAGTGTTTTTAATAGGGGGCTAATAAGTAATAAATAAAAAGAGGGGTGTTAGTTTATAACGGGCATCATAGCTCCCAAACGGATGAACCTATTTGGATGCTGTTCTTTTTTTTTGAAAGCCAGTTTTCTAGCGGTGGTTTAAAGCAAAATCTCAAAAAGGGCTAAACCAATTTTGATAAAACATGTCTAAGAACCACCGACAAGAACCCTGCTTTCATATAAAAAAAACCGCATCCAATTCGGTTTATCCGTTTAAGAACTACAGTGCCACACACACACACACACACACGCACACACTCACACTTATACGTCAAACTTATAACACCCCTCTTTTTTGCGTCGGGGGTTAAAAACAACGGACGGTCGGACGAACGAGTGAATGTCCAAGCGGCGAGTTTAAGTAGGCCCGTCAGTGCGAACTAAACATATTTTAGCGCGTGCATTTTCAATTTAGCAGCATGGTTTCTGCCGATGGATCGAACGTATAAGGCAGCTTAATTGAAAATACTTAAACTCGCCGCTTGGACATTCACTTGTCCGTCCGTTCGACCGTCGTTGTTCAGAGAATCACTAGCCAGTACAGTTAAAACATCGGTACAAAGCAGGCAACGGCAACGGCAAGGCAAAACAATGTCATGCGCCATAAGCCGCAGCCGCACGAAGCTCGGGAGTGAGTGAAACTGAGTGTAAGAAAGAGATGGTCTATAACGTTATTGTAGCGCTAACCGAAGTATCGTTATATTTATAGCGTTTTGTTTGATAACGTTATAATGAATACCGCTCTACAGGTATGACGTCAAATAACATACATACATACATACATACCGTCACGCCTTCATCCCAGAGTGGGGTAGGCAGAGCTACAGAATTACCAACAACTAACGTATAACGTTATTCGAGTAAAATAACGTTATGAAACATAACGTTACACGAAAATAACGGTTATTAAAGGTCTGGGCGCCGGCTGATCGGGCGCTTGCTATGTTTCATTACGAGCAACTTTGTATAAATTTGAATCCGCTGCGCCCGAGGCGCGCGACTCGGGCGCTTGCTATAGTTCCTAAGTCCCTAACAGTTTACCTGCAGTTCTAGGCCTGTCAGGCCACCAGACCGAGGAACTTGAAATTAAGAAGGAATATTCCTTAGGTACCCTAAGGTAGCACTACCGTCACGCCTTCATCCCAGAGTGGGGTAGGCAGAGCTACAGAATTACCAACAACTAACGTATAACGTTATTCGAGTAAAATAACGTTATGAAACATAACGTTACACGAAAATAACGGTTATTAAAGGTCTGGGCGCCGGCTGATCGGGCGCTTGCTATGTTTCATTACGAGCAACTTTGTATAAATTTGAATCCGCTGCGCCCGAGGCGCGCGACTCGGGCGCTTGCTATAGTTCCTAAGTCCCTAACAGTTTACCTGCAGTTCTAGGCCTGTCAGGCCACCAGACCGAGGAACTTGAAATTAAGAAGGAATATTCCTTAGGTACCCTAAGGTAGCACTCAGAAAGGGCCTTTTTGAAAATCAGCTTCCAATGGGGAGAAAAGAACTAAGTCGCGAGCGTGCTCTAATAATTTATAATGAAATTTACTTTCGCATTTATAATATATGTATAGGTAACTTTGTCCCATTTACACAGATAAAAGTACCCTGTATGTGTTAGGGCTATAATCTATCCATGTACCAAATTTCAAGTTAATTGGATCGGGCGTTAAACAACGAAAACAGCACTTTCGCATTTTTAATATTAGTAGTTTATATTAATTAAAAAGAATGAACATTAAACTGCATTTGGTTTACAATAATGAAAGATACAAAATGTTAATTACAGGATATGTGGATCCGCTATGCAGCAGACACATCCAAGATTCGCGAGGTTCTTTTAATCTTGGATTGCCTTGTGCAAATGGGCAATTCTGAAGCCAGGGATGATTTTCTCAACGGAGCAAATGGCGCAGCTAAATTGACTGAAGAAGACCTGAAGATCCTTGATGATTTGTAAGTTTAAATTTAATGGAATATTCCTATGAGAGTTCTTTTATGATGATGAAAACCTGGAGTTCAATGATTGTGTTGGTCAAAATATTAGCAAACATAGCATGTTTTAGTTTAATTTTACAAAGCTCTATTTATAAACAGGTACCCGGAAGTGACTCCTAAACATGAAGTAAATGAGGAAGGTCAACCTGGGTTTCACGCTCACTCTACAAAAGCGGCCGAGCATCTGTACGCTATCATCGACGGCAAGCCTAAGGATATCATCGGCACTACCTACGCTCACATCAAG